>JARQOC010000008.1:178628602-179027349 GCA_033576535.1 Allobates femoralis
TTGTTGTAGAATGAAAAAAAAAAAACTTTCATCTGAAATACCATTTATACATTTCTTATTTTATGTAATGTTTTTGCAGCCTGTTGTGTCCATGAGCCCAAAACATTATCCTTCAATTATGTTATTATTCCCTTATTTACCCCAAAATAGAAAAAGCACAGGTAAAACATTTTAATCCTAAATTAGCTCTTTATTTTCCCCCCTCTCTGTATTACATTGGACATGAGCGGCCTGTCTCTCACACACACTCACATATACACACACAGCGGCCTGTCCTCACAAACACACACATACACACACAGTGGCCTGTCCTCACACACAGACACACAAATACACACAGCAGCCTGTCTCACACACAGACACACATACACAGCAGCCTGTCTCACACACACACACACACACACACACACACACACACACAGCAGCTTGCCCTGTTCCACCCCCACCCCACACATCTCAGGTCAGACAGACGAAAGTGAAAGTATCTTGCCTCAGCTTTGCTTGTTGTGCCGCACTGCAATCTGCAGCCCCGGGGTCCGCAGCTGAGACAGGTCAGAGGAGGAGTGAGGAGACTCAGTCTGTGACTGAGAGACAAATTCACCGGCTGCTGACTGCTGCCTTCAGGCCAGCTCCACTGCCTGTACACTTGGCTCACTTGGTAATGGCCAGGGTGGCCGTGATCCATTTCGTGGGCGGGAGAGCAGAGTGTGTGCTCTCTCTGCCCACAAACAACATGCTGTACAGACGCTCTCTCCTTGAGAGCTGCTGTTAGGGCTGCCCGCCCTCCTACTGGTGTGAGTCTATGAGAAGAGGTAGTGGCCGGCGCAGTTCCCCAGACCTAGTATGCCAGGTCGCTGCAAAATCATTTAAAAGCTGGCCTGCGTCTAGAGGAGCGGACGCTGTGGCCCCACCCACTCCACAACCACCGCCCATCGGGAAAAGTCCCGAATCTCCCGCCTGTCAGTCCGGGCCTGCCTGTATGTGGTACAGTGCTGCTCCCAGATATTACATTGGACCTGTATGTGGTACAGTGCTGCTCCCAGATATTACATTGGACCTGTATGTGGTACAGTGCTGCTCCCAGATATTACATTGGACCTGTATGTGGTACAGTGCTGATCCCAGATATTACATTGGTTTCTGAGAAGATATTGATGATTTGTACCTGGTGTGGCTGCTGTGTTATTTGATCTCTCTATGCAGGTTTTCAGATTTTCAGTCATTACTGCTCGGTTTTGCAGGGCATTAGCTGTCTTAGCAATCGCTATTTCTCCAAACTGCGGCAGTCTCCATCTCGCAACTTTCTTGTCATAATCCACATTATATATCTCGTGATCATCAAACTGGAAGGAGTACTCAGCACTTGGAAGCTGCGTCTGGTAGAATTCAGACTGGATCATAACATTTTCCACTGAAAACACAATAACACGATAATTATTACAGATATTCACATTTATGGTTTGATCATCTTTTAAAACCTAAAATGTAATATTTGTACTATGGGAGCACTCTTCATAAGGCGGCCGTCACACGCTTCAATATCGTTAGCGATCGCGCGTGCACGTGATCGCTAACGATATCGTTTACATCGCTGGTAAGATGTCACACAGACAGACTCACCAGCGATGTGGAGCAGCGAGATCGCTGGTAACCATGGTACACACCGGGTTACGAGGCGCTTAGTAACCCGATGTTTACCATAGATACCATCTCCCAGCATAGGCTCTGCCGCTGCATCTAGGGATGGGGTTCCGGTGCTTCTTCACAATGTGGCGGAATGGTTTGCCAAAATCACCAAACCAGGAAGAAGGTGTCCTGATCTAATTTGTATAAACCTGAATAAGTATGTGACTAGAACCATCATGCGTACAAAGGTAACATTTATTAGAACTACAATAAAGTGGCAATAAGTTATACTCCAAAAACATCAAGTGAAATAGACACGTCATAAAGACAAAGTGTAGTCCAGGAACACAGGAGCAGGCGGTGTATCAATACACTAAACTACCACCTGTCATACAAAAATTATCATATTTCACTATGAAAATAGAGCAATACGTCAGTACAATTCATTAAGATGGACATCTAGGCACAAAGGTAGAAGATAAAGGCTACGATCACACTTGATCCCAGGATCCGTTATTGGCATCAGTTTTTTAACTTTTATTTTTCTAAGCCCAAAAATCGATGCTAAAAACGGATCCTGGGATCAAGTGTGACTGCATTGTTTAAAGATGCTATTTGTTTTTTTCCTGGACCCAAAAAACGCTGCAAACAACGTTTTTGGGTGCAGTAAAAAAACGGATTTGTTTTTGCTAGCATGCTGAGAAATCCAGCCGATAAGACTTCAGCACCATGGAAAGCACTGAAACAGCAGCGGTGAAAGCTGATTGGTTGCTGTGCCAGCACCCCAGCAAGTTCAAACAGTTTGAAGCTCCCTGGGTACCGGCAGATTAGCCAATGCAGCCGCATTGGCTAATCTGCCGGTAAGGCTGGCTGCACACCATGGCTTTTGCCTGTCATGGTGTATCCTGTTTTTTGCAGGATCACCCTGACAGGAGCGATCAGGCTTTTTGCCTGCTTCGTTGTGTGCTGCTGTCCTTGTTGCTGACGTCTGCGTGAGCTGAAAGTTAGTGCTGTCCATGGTGCTGAAGTTTGCTCGCCAGGATTTCTCGGCATGATGGTATTCAAATCGGATACGGGAAACGATTTTTTTACCACATCCGGCGCCCATAGACTCCTATATTGTGGTGCACCAGATCCAGGGAAATATCAGATTGTTTCCTGGATACAATTTGACTAACATCATGCTGTGATATCCAGGCGAGCAAACTTCAGCACCATGGACAGCACTAACTTTCAGCTCACGCAGACTTCAGCAACAAGGACAGCAGCACACAACGAAGCATGCTAAAAGTCTGCTAGTAACTCGCAGCACACTCTCATGTATACAGGCATGCACACACACCACACATGCACCACACTCAAGGACAATATGCCCAGCACTTGCATGACTGTCATGCATCAAAAGTTGTACTTTTGAGTGACATCAGTCATTTTACCATACTGGAAAACAGGAAAAAATTCCAAATCCGATGCAATTCCACAATGTTTATTTTTTATTTTTTTATTTACCATGTTCTCTAGTAAAACTGACCATGTAATATGATTCTCCAGGTCATCTCAAGCTCATAGACACCAAACATCTACACTTTTATAGGTGATTTAAAAATTCTGAAATTTGTAAATAAGCAAAATTTTGCTCGCGTCCCCATTTTCTGTTACCTGTAAGGTTTTTATTTTTCGGGATCTGTGGCCATGTGATGACCTATTTTTTGCACCCTGAGCTGACAGTTTAATTGATACCATTTTTGGATTAGATATAATGTCTTGATCACCTGTTATTGTAACTAGAAGAGCTGGGTAATGCGTCAGGATTTGGCGCTTCTTATGAATGTGCCAATTCCTGGGGCGGCTGCGGGCTGCTATTCTATAGTGTGGGGGCCCAATAATGTTTGGCCCTCACCCCACTGAGAATACCAGCCCTAGCTGCCTAGTTTACTTTGGCTGGCAATTAAAAATAGGGCACAGTCCTACGCACTTTGTTTTTACCTTGGCTGGAAAAAAAAAATCGGCTGAGGGTGGTGTGGCACCCTGGAGGGCACCACAGGGACTCTTAGGACATGGATGGGAAGTTCACAGCAAGCAGCCCCCACTAACAACAACACCTTTCACCCCAGGCCTGTAGGGGGAGCTCCACTGGTTGCCTTAAGCCAGTTTCCCCTATAAATACGGGTCTTGGAGGAAGAAATGACGGAGTGTGCAGTCACTAAAGAACTGTAAACAGCTAAGAGAGCTGACCTGGTACTGGTGCCACGCTAGGCCCATACCAGCACACCCGGGAAGTGGTAGACCCTCGCAACAAGGGTCATAGGAACGGGAGACAAACTCCGAATAGGGGCAGAGGAGTCATCTTGACTTACCCTAACCAAGTCCGGACACTGGGTCCGAGCTGCAGAAGCCACAGTGCAGGCTGTAGAGAAACCAGCACCACAACAAGGGGGTTTAGCTCCCTGGGCGCCCAAAGCACCACCAAATGAGAGCCCGGAGTCGAGAAATCGATAGTATTCCTTTAAAAGTGCCCTCAGTGCAGCAAACCCGGGTGTAACGAGTCACACCACAAAAGTGCAACTCCAGTTTGGTTGGGTTTTATGCCTACCAGACTCTACCTGAAGCTACGTACACTAGGAAGCCTATACAACTGCTTGCTGTGGAACCCCTGAAGTGTATACTCCATCCCCGGTTGCGCTTACCTGTCAACACCAGTAAAAGGTACTGAAAAGACTCTATGTGTATGTGTCCCTCATTCCGGTCGCACGACACCGACCGTGCTACCATATTCCCCCCTACTCCAGTAACTGACCCCGGGGACTATTGCTCATCCTGTGGGGAGCATCCCATCTAGCTGCCGCACATCCCCCGGAGGTCGAAGCAGCGCCGGTGCCATCACCGGACACCCACAGGTGGCGTCACGAGACAGACTTTTATTCCCAAACTTTCCCTTTACTTTGACCACCGGGCCTCCACAGCCTCAGGCATCGGAACCGTGACAGTGAAGCAGCACCTGAGACCTGAGAACCCGGCTGCCGTGAGTCAGTGGCAGTTCACAGATGTCTGCTTTATCTGTGCTGAGACTGAAAAATATAGCAAAGCCCAACACATTATTTTCCTATATATTTTTTTTTTTTACACCCTATGACGCCAGGTTGGTTGCCATACACTAATGTGCCCACCCCCCCTAGAGACATGCTGTCCACTCCTGTGAGCATGTGAGGGGTTAATTCCGGCAGTTGTACTATTGCCGGCTGTGTATAAATTTATGAATGAACCCGCGGCTCCTGACTGTACTGTAGATACTGTACGTAATGTACGTATAGTATCAGCCGCTGTCCAGGGTCCTGTAAGCAGTTACAGTAGGTCTATGGCGGTGCGCTGCCCATAGACCTAATGTTAATGGCTGCAGGACCTCACAAAGTATACGGTAACCGCATTGCTCAGGATTACACATCCTGAGCAATATGGTTACTGTATTGCGGTTGACAGAGTCGCTCCGGAAACTGCAGCCTGCATGATTTTTGCTGCAGATTCGGAGCCGGTAACCGGATTGCATGTAGAGCAATCCGGTTACCATAATGGGCTCCTATGGGAAGCGGTTCCTGATCCGGTTTTGAGCTTTTTGGACGCTCAAAACCGGATCAGGATTTCTAAGTCCTGCTGCATGTGTGACCCCAGCCTGAGAGGGAGAGCAGGAGAGTGGACCCAGAAGCAAGAAAGCAGTAGGAGACTGGTAAGATCAATCTGTGTGTCTGTGAGTGTGTGTATGTGTAAGAAAAAAATATCTGCTGCACACTAAACCTAATACATGACCTAATGGCTAAAGGAATGTTTCACTGACATATAAGGAACTAATGCAAATTTTGAAGAGGAAAATTGACATTGCAGAAACTGCTTGAGGAAACATGAAAAATGAGAATCTTAGTTAATGCATTGTGTATGTGTAAGGCTGGCTTCACACCACAATTTTTGGGATCCGGACAGCCCTGGATCCGATTTTGCCCCCATTGTATCCCTATGGTGCCGGTTGGGGCCAAATGGCAGCTATTTGCCATCCGGTTTGGTGTGTGTCTGGCTGGATTCGGGTGATTTTGTTTTTTGCCCTGGACACAAAATCGCAGCTTGCAGGATTTTTTGTGTCTGGGGCCAAAATTGATCAAAACCGGTTCTGTTTTGTCAGGGGCTGTCAGGTTCTGTCCGGTGCATCTTGCAAAACACCAGACAGAACCTGACAGTAATTTGAGCTTTATTTGGCAGCTTTTGGACACCTTTTAAAGATGTTTTCTATGCGTTTGATTTTGCCTGCCATTGATTTCAGTGGTGATCGGCGCATTGTTCAACGAACAAGTTGGCAAACACCCCGCCATTTGGTGAACTGAAGAATCAAATCCGAACACTCAGGTGTTCGCACATCTCTATTGGTTAATGACGTACATTGGCTGTCCCTGTTCATGTGGCACCCCTGCGGGGGATTGCCACAGGAACCACCGATGCAGGGAGGGATGTACACCTTGGCACACACAGCACCCCACAACTTCCACCCAGAAGGGGGAGCTCCACTGGCTGCCCTTAAGCCAGTTCCCCTAGAAAGATCCAGGCCTGAGGGGAGGAGTCAGTCTGCAGTCGGCAGTGGAGAGAGCAGTTAGTTCCAGTGAGACAGCAAAGAAGAAGGTACTGGAAGGATCTGGTTGCTGGGACAAAGCCAGGCCCACAACCAGTAAGCCTGACCCAGCTGTGCAGCGCCATAGAGAGAGGGTCGGAGGCCAGTGGGAGAACTAGGAGAACAGAAGATGGGAACTTAGCTGTGATCCTTTTAGCTCACCCGGACACCGGAGTCCGAAGCTGCTATTACTTTATTGGTAGCAGAGAAAGGACGGACAGATCAAGAGGATTTAGTCCCCCTGGAGCACAGGAAAACCTATACCCCAAACCTGACCAAGCATAGGACCAGGGACCCAAGCAGAAGATAGGGATCCCCCACAGAAAGGTCCTCACCATGGGTTGGGGAGTAGCATCCTGAGAGAGGAAGAGAAAGAGTGGCAGGTTCAGCTCCAGGCAGAACTTTCCCCAATTACTGCACACAGTAACAGAGGGCGCCTCACAACTCTCCGGGGTGGAAGTCCCAAACTGCTCCGGCCACCTGGTTACCCTTCTGGACCATGCCTGTCACCGGACATCAGTAAAAAGGTACCGAGACAGAGACTATTGTGTGTGTGCCTGCTTCACCATCGCCACCTGCAGCGTGCAAAGCAGAACCGCTACTACTACTCCCGTCATTTCCCCTGCTGCCCTGCTGCCTTGAGGTAAAGCTCCACCTGTGGGGAGCTGTACTACCAAAGCTGCATTTACACCACCTCAGTGGCCGGCCGCAGCGCTGGTAACCCTATTACCAGGTACCACAGGTGGCGTCACGTTACAATTCCCTTATCATCATCACCCCCACCCGCCATTGAGGGTCCAGGGCACAGGACCGGGACCCGACCAGCCGTGATCCCCACTGAAGTAACAACCTGTCCCGGTATCCGAGTACCACCTACCCTGTCGACCGACTCAATTTTGACGTCACAAACAGGATCCCGTACCCGGTAAAACTGGGTAATGTTTGCTTAAATTGGACTTTATTGACTGTTTTGTGAACTTTTAATTGGGCCGCCATTACTGCGCCACAGAAATTTAACTGCGTCACAGAGCGGGCGAAAAAGAGTGCGAAGATAAGCCCGGCCCCTCCCCTCTGCCGAGGATTGACGAAGTGCAGTGGCTGGTTCCACAAATATCCGAGGTGCTCCACTCCCCGCCTGCAGAGCCACTGACTACCGGAAAGTTTACCTCAGCGGCTGGCAACGGTTAACTAGGGGGGCACCGCCATGAGTGAAGCAGACGATGCACAGATCCCTGACAGAAGGGATGTCCAGGACGCAACACCAACCGGTTCCGCAGCCGGTGTGGGAGCCGCAGCACCCAGAGCAGTGGCCCCGATAATGCCGTTAGCCTTGCCGTACATACCGGGAGCAAAATAGTTACCAACCTACGAAGGTAAGCCCGGTACCTTAGCAGCCTTCAAACAAAAAAATTTGTGCAATATTGGACACGTATGCAATGACAGGAAAGCAGCGAGCCGCCGTTGTGCTGGGACAATTAACAGGCGCAACGGAGCTAGAGGTTGAGTCTTGGAGCGATGCTGATAGAGACTCTGTGGAAAATGTATTTGGGTAGGGTCACATTGAAAACCTAGATTGCATTCACCGCATCCGGATCCGGATGCGGTGAATGCAATGCCGGTCGCACACAGTTTTTTTGAAAACTGTGTGCAGAATACCGCACTGCGGTCACCGGATGGCTCAGGATGTGTAATCCTGAGCCATCCGGTAACTGCAGAGTGTGCGGATCCCGGCTATTGACGGGACCCGCAACCGTAATAAAGAGTGAAATTGCTGACCTAAATGACTGATAGAGGTCTGTAGGGGGCTTAGACCCCCCTACAGACCGGGCTCCCACTTCCATAGTATTCTTCACCAATTTCGCACCGGGCACGGGCTCCTCGGAGCTGCGTGCATGTCAACCAAGGTGCCCCCCCCCCCCATCACTATACAGGGTGCATAGACCCCTCTAATACAATTATGCTTACATTGATGTGTTTTACACAAAGAATAATCACAATTGCATTGTTAATTATATATTTACATGTGTCCGGAGCCAGAGTCCAGTGATTTCCAGGGGCGGGGCTGTGTGCAGCAGCCTCCGCCCGCTCCTTCTTGATGGCCGCCCCCTCTGGCCGTAATCCAGTCTTGTGAGGGCGGGCACGTCGTTAAAGGGGCGTGGCTAACTATGTGCCGCGGTTAGCCACGCCCCTTTAACGACGTGCCCGCCCTCACAAGACTGGATTACGGCCAGAGGGGGCGGCCATCAAGAAGGAGCGGGCGGAGGCTGCTGCACACAGCCCCGCCCCTGGAAATCACTGGACTCTGGCTCCGGACACATGTAAATATATAATTAACAATGCAATTGTGATTATTCTTTGTGTAAAACACATCAATGTAAGCATAATTGTATTAGAGGGGTCTATGCACCCCTGTATAGTGATGGGGGGGGGGGCACCTTGGTTGACATGCACGCAGCTCCGAGGAGCCCGTGCCCGGTGCGAAATTGGTGAAGAATACTATGGAAGTGGGAGCCCGGTCTGTAGGGGGGTCTAAGCCCCCCTACAGACCTCTATCAGTCATTTAGGTCAGCAATTTCACTCTTTATTACGGTTGCGGGTCCCGTCAATAGCCGGGATCCGCACACTCTGCAGTTACCGGATGGCTCAGGATTACACATCCTGAGCCATCCGGTGACCGCAGTGCGGTCCCAGAAACGCTGCGAAAACTGCTGCCTGCATGATTTTAAACGCAGGCAGCAGTGCCGGATCCGGCCACCGGATGGCTTGTGAAGCCATCCGGTGTTTTGCATCGGCTTCCATCAGGAGCGTTTCCTGGTCCGGTTTTGAGCTTTTTTAAAGCTCAAAACCGGATCAGGATTTAAAACAAAAAACGCCAATGTGACCCTAGCCAAAGTTCAAAACCGGATCAGGATTTAAAACAAAAAACGCCAATGTGACCCTAGCCTTTGACAAACTCAAATCTGCTTTTTAAAAACGCACAGTCTGAACTGAGGATGATATTCTACCAATGCAAACAGAGACCGCAAGATACCATCAGAGACTTTGCCCTACGTTTACAAGGGGCACTCCAGTCCTTAAAGCAGGTGGACCCGGCAAGTGTGCTAGAAGAAGATAAAATGCTTGCGGAACAGTTTGTGAATTGACTGAAGTCAGCCTTCCACCGCCAGCAGGTACACATCTGGGTCTTAGACCATCCTGATGTGAACTTTAGTGCCTTAAAAGACCGTACTATAACAGTACTACTACAAGACCCATTGCCTGCAGAACCTGCAACTCCATCCTGGCAGGTTAATACCTCTAATACCTCTCCCATAAACTTTGAACCTACTCCCAAAGACCCTGCAAAGGCGGTAGGACAAGCTGTAGCACCCAATTCTGCTGATGACCTACGTAGCCAGGTGCTGCAGCTGACCAAAAATATGGACTATGTATTAAAACTCTTGCAAGCCATGCCAGGAGCACAGCTACCAGGCAGAATCCAGCTAGCTGATCACCCTGAGGACGTCCCGTGGATGAGGAGGAAGCTTATGTCGCCCGTGGAGGGGGACAAAAAAAGTCACCCGTTCAGGGGACCAACAAGTCGCCTGTTCAGACCAACGCACCATTCCAACGCAGAGCCATCGACCACATGGATTCTTCAAGAGAACCTGTCTGCTTTCGCTGCAACAAACCAGGCTACTTCGCAAGAGGATGTCCTTCAAAACCGAGATCCCTGGGTCCGAGGGCCAATCCCCATGAGTAAGACGACAGGGCCCATATGACTGGCGTAGTCAGTACGTGGGAGGCCATCCGTACCTCAACATTACGCTAGAAGGAATCCCCACTTCGGCCCTACTGGACACCGGGTCACAGGTTACCACCATCCCATGTATCCTTTACAAACAATTTTGGTCTGACGCTGATCTTAGGCCCCCAGACTCTAGCTTTGTTATTCTTGCAGCTAATGGACAACCACTGACTCAGGTGGGGTTTAGAGAAGTGACAATAAAGCTGGGGAGGGTGGAGTTAAAGGGCCAAGGGTTATGTGTGGTAGACGATGACCCTAATGAAAAATACCCCTACATGGTAATTGGTAATAATGTGGTTGAAAACTGCCTTGGAGAAGTGCTGTTTTTACGCCAACAGATTGCTGCGACTGCTGGTAATGGGCGGAAGAGACTCATCCAAAGGTTGTAGCCACCATCCAGTAGCGGCGTGTAAAGGTACCCTTAAAAAGAAGAAAGACTCGAAAACACACAACAGTTGTGCTGGTTGCACCTGTAAAAGGGGGCATTTCCCCAAACCCCCAGTGTGTTTTGTTACAGAGCAGAACAAGCTAAACTTTTATTTTTATTTACAAGTCATGGCCTTTTCTGCTGTGTTTATTAAACGGGCGACCGGGTGCGGTTATGTGAACTGTTGCACTTTGAAAGAGCTTTATTGTGCCTTACAAAGACTTTGCCCCTTTCATATGGACTGTCCTTTTGCACTGTTCTGGGGTCCTTACCCAAGAAGGACTGGAGACCCCTTTGCAGTACTGAAAAGTATATACACTTTGTGTATTAAAGAACTGTTATTATGGACACTCTGCACTAATACCTTAATGCACCATGGCAGGAGCCACAACAACCCAAGATATTAAAATTGAAAACAAAACAGCCTGTGCAGCGAAGATCAACTTTATGGTCTGTCTGTCCTGGAGCTGCACTCAGGAGTGGTTTGGGGCTGTGATCCACAACAAAGTGACTGATGTTTACAAATGTTTTATGTTGATATTGTTGTTTAATATAAAAATGCTGTTCTTCCCATAACCTGTTTTTGTTGTTGCAGTCCGGGTTATACTGCGCTTTACTAGGGGGCAATGTGACGCCCCTGCAGTCTGGCTTCCACAGATAATATTTCATGTACATCGGTTGTAGTGCCATGTCTGGAAAGAATTGGAGCTTAGGGCCCTTTCACATCAGCGTTTTTTTCAAATCGCAGCAGATGCGGTGAAAAAAAACACATCTGCCGCGATTACCGCATACCGGCTGCACTTGCGGCACGGTTGCGGCACAGTTGCGGTAATCCCCATACAAGGTATAGGCGGACTTGCGGCAGGTGCGGCAAGTGCGGTTTTGGCACTTGCGGCAGGTGCGTCCGCGAAAAAAAATGCTGTCAGCCGCGGTTTTTTTCGCGGCCGCACCTGCCGCAAGTGCAAAACCGCACTTGCCGCACCTGCCGCAAGTCCGCCTATACCTTGTATGGGGATTACCGCAACTGTTCCGCAAGTGCAGCCGGTATGCGGTAATCGCGGCAGATGCGGGTTTTTCACCGCATCTGCCGCGATTTGAAAAAAACGCTGATGTGAAAGGGGCCTTACTCTGCTGGAAGCCTGAAGCATCCAAGACAATTCAAACGTCAGTCAGGAAGCTGAGAACTGAAAAGACCCTAGTTGGGCAGGTCCCAGTTTCTGGTTGGAGGGGATAGGCTAGTAAGGGTGAGTTAGGCTGCTTTCACATTACGATTTTCGGTCATCCAATTGTATTTGTTTCAAAACGGACCCCATGTGTTGGTATGATGTCTGGGGTCAGTACTATATGGTAACACTGACGTGTCGGTATGATGTCTGGGGTCAGTACTATATGGTAACACTGACGTGTCGGTATGATGTCTGGGGTCAGTACTATATGGTAACACTGACGTGTCTGTATGATGTCTGGGGTCAGTACTATATGGTAACACTGATGTGTCGGTATGATATCTGGGGTCAGTACTATATGGTAACACTGACGTGTCGGTATGATGTCTGGGGTCAGTACTATATGGTAACACTGAGGTGTCGGTATGATGTCTGGGGTCAGTACTATATGGTAACACTGAGGTGTCGGTATGATGTCTGGGGTCAGTACTATATGGTAACACTGACGTGTCGGTATGATGTCTGGGGTCAGTACTATATGGTAACACTGAGGTGTCGGTATGATGTCTGGGGTCAGTACTATATGGTAACACTGAGGTGTCTGTATGATGTCTGGGGTCAGTACTATATGGTAACACTGACGTGTCGGTATGATGTCTGGGGTCAGTACTATATGGTAACACTGAGGTGTCGGTATGATGTCTGGGGTCAGTACTATATGGTAACACTGACGTGTCGGTATGATGTCTGGGGTCAGTACTATATGGTAACACTGAGGTGTCGGTATGATGTCTCGGGTCAGTACTATATGGTAACACTGACGTGTCGGTATGATGTCTGGGGTCAGTACTATATGGTAACACTGACGTGTCGGTATGATGTCTGGGGTCAGTACTATATGGTAACACTGACGTGTCGGTATGATGTCTGGGGTCAGTACTATATGATAACACTGAGGTATCGGTATGATGCCTGGGGTCAGTACTATATGGTAACACTGAGGTGTCGGTATGATGTCTGGGGTCAGTACTATATGGTAACACTGAGGTGTCGGTATGATGTCTCGGGTCAGTACTATATGGTAACACTGACGTGTCGGTATGATGTCTGGGGTCAGTACTATATGGTAACACTGAGGTGTCGGTATGATGTCTGGGGTCAGTACTATATGGTAACACTGACGTGTCGGTATGATGTCTGGGGTCAGTACTATATGGTAACACTGAGGTGTCGGTATGATGTCTGGGGTCAGTACTATATGGTAACACTGACGTGTCGGTATGATGTCTGGGGTCAGTACTATATGGTAACACTGACGTGTCGGTATGATGTCTGGGTCAGTACTATATGGTAACACTGACGTGTCAGTATGATGTCTGGGGTCAGTACTATGTGGTAACACTGACGTGTCGGTATGATGTCTGGGGTCAGTACTATATGGTAACACTGACATGTCTGTATGATGTCTGGGGTCAGTACTATATGGTAACACTGACGTGTCGGTATGATGTCTGGGGTCAGTACTATATGGTAACACTGAGGTGTCGGTATGATGTCTGGGGTCAGTACTATATGGTAACACTGACGTGTCGGTATAAGGCCTCGGGTCAGTACTATATGGTAACACTGAGGTGTCGGTATGATGTCTGGGGTCAGTACTATATGGTAACACTGACGTGTCGGTATGATGTCTGGGGTCAGTACTATATGGTAACACTGAGGTGTCGGTATGATGTCTGGGGTCAGTACTATATGGTAACACTGACGTGTCTGTATGATGTCTGGGGTCAGTACTATATGGTAACACTGACGTGTTGGTATGATGTCTGGGGTCAGTACTATATGGTAACACTGACGTGTTGGTATGATGTCTGGGGTCAGTACTATATGGTAACACTGACGTGTCGGTATGATGTCTGGGGTCAGTACTATATGGTAACACTGACGTGTCGGTATGCTGTCTGGGGTCATTACTATATGGTAACACTGACGTGTCGGTATGATGCCTCGGGTCAGTACTATATGATAACACTGACGTGTCGGTATGATGTATGGGATCAGTACTATATGGTAACACTGAGGTGTCGGTATGATGCCTCGGGTCAGTACTATATGGTAACAGCCTCCATGTTGCGCTGCTGTTGGTGGGTCCTGGCTACCTATAGCTAATAGCTAAGCTGCAACCCTCTCCTCCTTCTAATATTGTCTCTTGCCCATATGGCAGTCGGCTCAAGCCCTTCCTGGGTACTTCTCCTCTGGTCACTGTCCATGAGCTCTTTGATGCGGCTGTGCCTCCTGGGCTTTGTGGTGGCCGGAGACTTGGAATCACCTGCCCTCCGGTTTTGGCTGCTGGGCCTAAAATACCCTGACAGCCTCGGACTCTGGTGTCTGTCTCTAGCGCCTTGTGCTGGGGTGAGCCATTCAGCTGACTCCACTCCCCATGCACTCTCCTCTCCTTTCCTCAGACCTTCTCCTACGGGTCCCTCAAGCTTCCTAGTTTTTGCTCTACCTGGGACGAGCTTGGCACAGCTCCAGTCCACAGGTCCTCTTCACAGTCCTCCTAGGAACTGAACTGACTAGCCCCATCCCCAGCCAGAATTTATAGGTGAGTTCCCCTGAACTTGGTTTAGAGCTACCCCTTCTGGTCTGGGGTGAGGTAAGGTGTTGTGTGCGGTGGGCTTACCTGGTGTGGATACCCTTCCTTGCTTCCAAGCACGGCGTTGCCCCCCCGGGGAAGACAGCGTCATTGTGCCAACCGGACTTTGGGGTTCCACATTAGCATCTGTGATTGGCTGTTGTAGTCAGACTGCATTTTCTCAATCTGGACAGTGATTGTGCTTGGTTGCCGTACACATTAGTGCAGTTACATGCAACCACTCACTTGCGATGTCGTTTCTACGTTGCGCAACCCGTGATGTATCACCGATATCGCCGCCGATATCGCAACGTGTAACGTTACCCTAGGATATATAAGTCTTGATGAATTGACTCCTGTGTGATGTGTACATATTTGGAAGTGAAGAAAATCATTATAATACATTAAGCCAATACACTGTAAATATGGCTGTTTGAACCAGCCCTATGTGTATGTATGTATATTTGTCTTTCTTGGGTGAACTTGAGGTTTGATGCTCTCTTGATGGACACAAGGACCATATTGGAGCCCCCGATATTTCTCAGGTTCACCCCTTTATCGTAAGTGCAAAGAGTTGAAAAGTATAAAGGAAATTTTCATATACTATGTATATAAGGTTTATCTACAAACATTAAAGGTACCGTTACACGTCTCAACATCGTTCCCGACTTCGTTCAAAAGTGACGTCTGGAACGATGTTGAGACGACATCGTTATAGCGTCGTTGCGTGTAACCGAACGATTCAACAACGATAGTTGGTCAAGTTGTTGATAAACCTGACAACTTCAACTCAACCAACCTGCTGCATCGCTCTGTGTGACACCGCGATAACGATGTCATGCATGACTTCGCCCATTCACAGCAATGGGCAGGGATCATCGCGGGGTGTGTGAACGATCCCTGCTCACAACATCCTTGGTGCGTCACCCACTATATGTAGACCTGTGACAGCTCACCAACGATGTTGACATGCTGCCAAGAAATGTTGCGCGCACAACAGATCGTTGCCGACATCACAACTAAATTGTGGCATGTATCGGTACCTTTAGGAAGCCATGAACAACTTTTTTGACAAATATGGGCTGGTTCAATAAAACTTCTAAACTTTTTTTGATATTGGTTAATGCCTCATTCATCTCATTGCACAAAGAAGAATATACCGGCTGATATTATGACAGATCGTTCAAATCAATAGTGGTAGAAAATTGGCAAGATATATTTATCACTTTCATTTAATTATCTGAGATGGATCAATGGATTATTGACTAATGGTGGGTTTGCACGCTCCAACGTCCGTCCGATATTGGAACCGACGGCGCGGGAGCGCGCTTTTTGTGGGCGGTTTTGCAAGAATCGGATCGGCGGTTTACATGTCCCGATATCGGGATAGAACGTCCCGAGGATGTGTACGCCCCCCGACCCAGGAACGACCATTTAACATGGGAGTGAATGGGTGACGTGGCAGTACACATCGGAGTTGGGCTGTCACAGGACGATCCAGCTCCAATCTCCATTCAATATCGGAGCATTGAATAGCACACTCATTCGACCCCCGATATCGGTTTATCATCGTTCCTGCATCGTATCGGATGTTGACACCATACAACGCAGGAAAAATATTGGGTCCAACTCACGAACCACGTGACTTTTGGTCGGAGTTGGACGCCGATATCGCAACGTGTAAACCCACCATAACACTGTTCCCTCAAATCTCTAGTTCTTAGTTTAATTCCAAGGGATTTGCTCTAAAACAAATTTTCTTTATTACATTTTTAGGGATCAGGGTTAGTTTAATGCTAATGTAGTCAATCACCCATATAACAATGTTTTTTGTTATATGACAAACACAAATAAGGTTTGCTGAATGTTGAATCATCAGGGCTCATTTGCACGATGCGTATAAGCAGCAGATCTGCACCAAATATGCAGCAGCGTGTGTTCACAGCAATGTTTATGGGATTTGTGAAGTCCTGTCAATTCTTGCTGTGGATTTTACCCCTTTTTTCCCCCATAGACCCTCATGTTTACTCAAAATAGGCAGCAGATACGCACCAGTGTTTGCACTATGTGTATGCGTTGCTTATTTTGTGCCCAATTTGCATTAAAATCTGCAGGTAGTGACAGTGTAGAAAGGGGGAGAGCAGGATTTCCCATCTTTTATTATCTTTTTCTGGCCAAGGTATCCAAACTTTATTGAAATAGACATAAAGCACCTTCAAATACGCATCAAATCTGCACCAAAACGCACCGTGCAGAGGGATGGTTTTGGTGCATTTTTCTGCCAGTAGGTGCAGATTATGGAAGTCCAAAATCTGCAGCACAAACTCAGTGTGTGAACAAACTCTTTTATGGTGGGTTTACACGTTGCGATATCGGCGTCCAACTCCGACCAAAAGTCACGTGGTTCGATCGTTGGACCCGATATCGTTCCTGCGTTGTACGGTGTGAACGTACAATACGATGCTGTAAAGATGGCAAACCGATATCGGGGGTCGAATGAGCGTGCTATAAAACCGCCCGATATCGGATGCCAGTTGGAGCCGGATCGTCCTGTGTGACAGCCCATCTCCGATGTGCAGTACAACGTCCTCCATTGACTCCCATGTTAAATGGTCGTTCCTGGGTCGGGGGGCGTAGACATCGTAGGGACGTTGTATCACGATATCGCGCTGTGTAAACCTCAGATGCGATTCTTGGAAAACCGGGCACAAAATGCGCGCTCCCGCGCCGTTGGATCCGATATAGGAACGATATCGCAACGTGTAAACCCACCTTCAGGCTAGGGTCACACATAGCAATCAGTGTTTTTCCATGTTTCCAATAACAGATCCATTATTTTAAGGGTGTTTTTTGAGCCCCCAGCACTGCCTTTGTTTTTTCCAAAATGTGAAAAAAACGCATGCAAAAACTGATCCTTTAACGGATGGTATCTACATGTACCCTGCGTTAACTGATCCGTTTCCCATAGGGCCCCATGTTAAAAAAATGGATCAGTTTTTTTTACTGCACCCCAAAAATGTTGTTTGCAGTGTTTCTTTGGGTCCAGTTAAAAACAAATAGCATCTTTAAACAATGCAGTCACACTTGATCCCAGGATCCGTTTTTAGCATCAGTTTTTGGACTTAGAAAACTAATGTTAAAAAACTGATGCCAATAACGGATCCTGGGATCAAGTGTGACCCTAGCCTTAGTCTGCAACACTGAAAAAGAGTTTATAAATAATCAAATGTATGAATGCATCAGACTGTCAAGCACCCTTCACATCACGATTTTTGCACATCCATGGTGATCTTTGGATTTCAAGGATCACAGGCACGAACCTGTTCCAACAGATGCCACTGATGCCCCCGGATCCGTCATCAGCAGAGATAGGGCTGGTCCTTGCTTCTGAACATGCGCAGTACAGCAAATCGGATCTGTTTAATAAATCCGATTTTTTGCTGGATCCGTTTTGATCCATCACCATAGAGCTCCATGTTATTTGAAACGGACGACAATGAATCTGTTTCTGTCCAATTTGTTTTCAAGGCAGGCTCTGATTTTGGGGACAAGAAAAAAACTGACCCAATCAGATCCAATAGGGAGCAATCGGTTCACATTCATGCCCACAGGGATACATGGAGACCAAATTGGCTCCGTGGCTATTAGTTTTACAACAGATAGACACTGATCCACAACAGACGTGATTTGAAGGGGCCTTATACACAGTTTTGTTCTCTTTATATCTCTCTGTATCACAATAAACCATCGCACTATATATCCCCCATCTCCCTCTTACCTGTCACAGTCTGGCACACCTTCAGGCACAGAGCACAGATAATGGCCAGGGATATGTCTCTTCTTCCCGTCATTTTATTCCTGTAATGTGCAAATTCTGAATAAACTTTGTAGATTCTCTCCCTGGAACAACCAAGAAGTCATTACAGCGTGTTCTTCACTTTCTACCCAATGAGATCAGTAGAGCAGTGTGACCTCACAGTCTCTGGGTAGACTGATTCTCCCACGGATCACTTAGCCTGTGTGTTATTGTGTTACCTTCTAGGCTGCCTTCACACTACAAATTTTTCAGATCCGATGCTGTCCGATAAAAATCAGCATCGGACCGATTTTGGCCCCCATGCAGCCCTATGGGCATCGGACCGAATCGGATGTGCACTAAATGCCATCCGATTTGGTCCAATTGGATTCTGTCCGATTTTTTTCATCGGTGCAAAAATCAGAGCATGCTCCAATTTTTGCACCGAAAATAAAATTGGTCAAAATCGGACTGGACCAAATCAGATTGCATTTAGTGCACATCCGACCTGACCCGATGTTTTTAACATGGGGCCCTATGGAGCAGGGTCCCAGGAGACATCTGATGTGTCCTCGGACCCGATTTTACCGTACTGAGCATGCTCAGTACAGTAAAACTGCTCCTAACTGGGAAAGCAGGTGTTAAAAAAAAAAAACAATGTATGCTCACCTGTCCCCGAGGCCCCCGCCATCTCCCGCACGGTCCCGCAGGCTCCCGGTGTCCTCCCGGTGTCTGCAGAGGTCTTCTTCTTCTGAACAGGACCTGCCGTGACATCACAGTCACATGGCCGTCAGTTACACCATGTTAACAGGCGGTCATGTGATTGTGACATCACGGCAGGTCCTGTTCAGAAGAAGAAGACCTCTGCAGACACCGGGAGGACACCGGGAGCCTGCGGGACCGTGCGGGAGATGGCGGGGGCCTCGGGGACAGGTGAGCATACATTGTTTTTTCTTTTTGTCAGCCCGGAGGGGGCGATTTTATGTCGGAATCGGATGCCTATTTGGTATCTGATTCCAGGCATCAGAAGGAGCCGATGCTGTCCGAATTTATCGGACAGCATCGGCTCCCTTAAAAATCGTAATGTATTTGTTTGGATTTGAACGGGTCCTCAGAGATAATATACATAATGTATACATGCTACTTGCCAGTTTGGTTGTACGTCACAACCTCACACATACAGGAGCAGCTCAATGAATTAGAAGATCATCAAAAAGTGACTTTATTTCAGTAATTCAATCCATAAAGTGACCACATCTATTATATAGAGTCATTACACACAGAGAGATCTATTTCATGTGTTTATTTCTGTTAATGTTGATGATTAATGAAATCCCAAAGGTCATTATCTTAGAGAATTAAAGTAGGGAGGATGAAGGGTCTGAGAGATAAAATATGACCTCAATAGGTATCAGAGGCTTCACCTTGTGTGGTTGTGAGAGTCACAACCACTATAAAAGCAGATCACGGCTGCTGCCGTCCCCAGCGTGGGGCATATAGAGTAGGGAGGATGAAGGGTTAAACACCGCGCTGCTGTATTCCACCAGACATCAAGTGAATATAATATTGATTTATTAGTCAACGTGTTTCAGGTCTCCCAGAAACATGACGCTATGAGATTGATTTGTCCTGAGGAAGAGGCCAGGGAGCCCTGAAAGGCATTGAAACATGACAATATGACACTGATTTTGTATAACATTCTAATTCATTGCTATGCACTAGTACACACAGGCCATTTACAGAACACTATATTCATTTGAGTCTTGCATTTATTGTTTTTTTATTTTCCAGAACATTACATTTTCTGTTTATACTGCCTCCCAGGTGCAGTGTCTTTCCTCTTGCAAAGATGCTAATATTCTCTGCAGGAGAACGTGCTGTCGGTGCCCACGATCAGGATTCTGGGCGCAGCAGATTTTCACTGTTATCCTGCTCAGAACACTTGCATCTCTGCAAGAATAAATTGACATGCCACAGCTTAGAAGCACGCAACAAAAGTGTCTGCGATTTTTGATTTTTTTTTCTGCCAAGGCATGCAGATTTGGTGCAGAAATTTTTGCAGTTAAATCTGCAACATGAACACATAACCTTAAAGGGAACCTGACCCCTCCAAATCACCCCCAATCCTATTAATACCTGTCCCTGCACCCTAACATATCAGTATTAGGGCTCCTTTTCTATAAAAAAAAGCGCTCTGTAACATTGGAATAATCAACAATTTACACTTACAAATCTGAGACTTCTTGTCCCTGAATAAGTCTCAGAGGGTGTCCCCTGTGGGACTCTAAGCCCTCCCTAGGTGAATGCCCTGAATGATCCACCCTCTCTCTGTCTGTGCTGCACTGATGTGGAGCTGAAGGCAGGACTAATGATTTGCATTCTGTGAGTGATAGAGAGGGGGAGGGCAAAGCCTGCACAAGCAGAACACACAGACAGAGAGGGTGGATCCTCGAGGCTGCAAAACAGCCCGCCCTGGTGACTACAGAATATAGCCCCTGCTAATTATAATCACTAATGAGTGAGTATTAAAACGTTTTTATGCACTTTCACAGGATTCACAGGTTCCAGTACTGGAACCCGCAGAAGTATCACTACACGACACGAAACAGTACCGTCGTTCCGACAGCCTCTCACTCCCTCTCCCCACCGCACCAACAATGTTTTAATGGATTAAGCCACCTGGATTAAAACACTCTTCCACCAGCCTACATGGTGAGTGCCGTCTTTATTCACTTCTTTATGAATCATCTATATATCTGTACCAGCACTGCAGATGGGCGTCAGCCTGCACGCCTCCGCCGCCAAAAATTGATCTCTCCCAGAAGCCCAGGAAGAGGTTAGCGTACGAAGGCGCACAGGCTGCGCCCATCGCAGTGCCGCGTGTCTGGAGGTAAAACTGATCTTTAAATACAAAAAAATTATGTGTCAGGGCAAAACGGAGCAGCTCGAGTACCAGGTCACCCATCCTACCGCCCCGACCGCCAGCATCCAAGAAAAAACGCACTGCTCGTAAACCATCTTTGTGCCCTATCGAAGTGTAGAGGCTTTCTACATCGAGTGTAGCGAAGAGGGTATCTTGGTCCACAAAGATGCTGTCAACACATCTCAGGACGTCCGTCGTGTCCTTCACATATGAAGTATTTCCACGAACGGTTTTAAATAATGGTCAATAAAGTGACAAATTGGTTTGCATAAGTTGTCAATATTATTAGCACGGGTGATACCTTCCAAAATATACAACCTTTATTGTTTTAATTAAAACTGGGATCCGTTTTTGACCCTACACACAGTGTAAACTTGTAAAGAGGGGATGAGGGGGACGGGTCACCCTGTTCTCCCCCTAGCTCCCCCTGCCTAACAGCGGAGTTTTCACCAAATAACCCCGAATGGTGTCCCCACTCCACGGCGGCTAACCCTTCTGGTCCTCACTTATTTATGGAGGGAAATGGTGTTGTTAATATTGGGTTCCCCCAATCCACAATATATCTAAGGGTACCAATTGTGTGGGGCTCCTGGATGTCCGGGTCTATCCCTTAGACACACGTGGCGAAAAATTGCCACTAAAGGAGTCACTGTTTGTTTTTCTAAAATATGGTAGTGATTACCTAATGATACATCTTTATAGTTTTGGAGAGGAATAAGCACATAGTACCAACATTTTTTGCTGCTGTATAACTCGGGGGTCATTTTCCAGCATCTGTGTCCAGTGCACAAAATAATAAACAAAACATCCTAGCCCTCTCCAGGAGGTCTCACACCATACACAAATTGTCAGTGCTCCTTATAAGTAGCCCATGTGTTCATCCAGGCAGGCTCCACCTGCTTTTTGTGCATATACAATCACCATCTTCCATGTAACAGACCTGTTGGACCATATATTAGACAGAGGGGACAGTTACCCTTTAAGACCAATATGAATTGTAATTATACTCATCTTGATCAAATAGACCGATCCGACGCAGCGTTTCTCCCACCAGAAGATGTAATGGTGGGTTCATCAGGGACGTCAGTCTATCCAGTTAGGCTCTGTGAGGTAGCATTGCCGGTTGCACGGACGCAGGCACGGGATCCAGGCACCAGGGTTCATACAAAAACGTTTATTGCAACACAAGTCCAATTTGTCACAGACCTCGGGTTCCGGGACGCAGCCGTAGTTGCCTGTTCCTCTTACTTCCCGGGCCTCCTGGGCTACTCACTATCCTCATGAATTTCCAGGATCAAGCCACAAGGATCTGTGTCTGGCTCACACACCTTCTCTGTCTGAGCCTAGGGAGTTGTGCTCACTCCCTCACTAAGGACCACACCCAGGGCACATGTTTCCCTTTTAACACTTTGTGTTCCTGGAGGTAAAACCACTTCAAAACCCCGGAGTGGAACTATTCCTACACATGGAGGGAGCACAACCTGGGTGAGACGTACCGGCCATCATAGATAAACCCCGGTCACAGTCTCACAGCTCCTATGAGAGCCTTAGGTCGCCCAGGGTGAGTGCTCGATACATCCCCTCACTCCCAGCTCTCAATGGATGGCGGCCCCCACCTAGCTTGTCTCATCCTTTTTATAATCTCTGTTCCATGCTGTGGAGAGGGGGCGGCGGCGGCGTGCGTTCCACCGCGCACTTACTTCCGCTTCCTTGCGTTTCACAAGGCGGAAGTGCGTGATGAAAAACGGTCACATGACCGCAGCAGTCCGTCGCGGTTAATATTCCCGTGACCGAAAGTGTGCAGCTGAGAACCGCTTCCCCCGGGAACGTCAAACACCAACCAAAGGTTCCGGATCCATATTCCGGTAATCATATGGCCCAGGAGGCATTAAGAAGATCAAAAACCGCCTCCATATGAGCAATTCTCACCCGTATAGCGGCGCCCCTACAATTAACTGGTCATTGACATTCCTGGTTCAATGCAGCGATCCCAGCTTTTCCACATTAACCCCTCGTACTCCCTCATGTCTAATCCCTAAAGGGGCAAAGCCAGCGGAGCTGGAGGTTGAGTCCTGGAGTGATGCTGACAGGGACTCTGCTGCTAAAGTGTTTGATAAGCTAAAAACTGTCTTTGAAAAACGCACACAGTCTGAATTGAGGATGCTGTTCTACCAGTGCAAGCAGAGACCGCAGGATACCATCAGAGACTATGCCCTCCGTTTACAAGGGGCACTCCGGTCCTTAAATCAGGTAGACCCGGCAAGTGTATTAGAAGAAGATAAAATGCTTGCAGAACAGTTTACAGAGGGATTGAGGTCAGACTACCACCGCCAGCAGGTGCATATGTGGGTATTGGATCACCCAACTGTGATGGTGGGTTTACACGCCGCGATATCGTTTCGATATCGCAGTACAATGGCGCGGGAGCGCGCAATTCGTGCACGTTCCTCCCGCATCGCATTGAATGTTTACACGCTGCGATATCGGAATACAACGTCTGTGCGATGTCTCTGCCTCCCAACCCAGGATCGCATAGTTAACATGGGAGTGAATGGGTGACGTATCAAATCGCATCGTAATTGGGCGTTTACACAGCACGATCCGGCTTCAATCGCTATGCAATATCGGGGCATTGAATAGCACGCTCATTCGATCCCCGATATCGCATTGACATCGTTCCTGCATCGTATTGGACGTTCACACCATACAACGCAGGAACGATATCGGGTCCAACGAGCGAACCACGTGACTTTTGATTGAAATTGTACTGCGATATCGCAACGTGTAAACCCGCCATGAACCTTAATGACTTAAAACATCATGCTACAACCGTGTTAAGAGATCCAGTGTCTGCAGAGCCTGCAATCCAATCCTGGCAGGTTAACACCTCTCCCATAGACTTTAAACCCGTTTCTACAGATCCTGCAAAAGCAGAAAGACAAGCTGTAGCAGATAACTCAGATGATGACATGCGTAACCAGGTGCTGCAGTTAACCAAAAACATGGACTATGTAATAAAGCTCTTGCAAGCCATGGCTGGGGCACCACCACCAAGCAAAATCCAACTAGCTGATAGCCCTGAGGATGTCCCATGGATGCGGAGGAAGAACAAGTTGCCCGTGCCGGGGACCAACGCACCATTCCAATGTAGATTCCTGTCGCCCGGGGAGTGGACCAACAAGTCGCCCGTTCAGGGGACCGACGCACCATTCCAGCACAGAGCCAGGGACTACACGAATTCTTCAGGACAACACATCTGCCTGCGATGCAACAAACCAGGACACTTTGCAGGTGGATGTCCTTTAAACACAAGATTCCTGGGCCCCGAGGGCCAGCCCCCAGGAGTAGAGCAGCTGGGCCCATATGACTGGCGTAACCGGTACGTGGGAGGCCGTCCGTACCTCAACATTACGCTAGAAGGATTCCCCATGTCGGCCCTACTGGACACTGGATCGCAGGTCACTACGAACCCACATATCCTTTACAAACAATTTTGGTCTGATAATGATCTTGAACCCCCAAACCTCAATTTTTGCATTATTGCAGCTAATGGACAACCACAAAAACAGGTGCGGTACAGAGAAGCTACAATAAAGTTGGGGAGGGAGGAATTAAAAGGCCAAGGGTTGTTTGTGGTAGAAGACAATCCTAATGAAAAATACCCCTACACGGTAATTGGTACAAATGTCACTGAAAACTGCTTTGGAGAAGTGTTGTTTTTACTCCCGACAGATTTCTGAGACTGCTGGTAATGGGCGGACGAGAGTCATCCAAAGAGAAATCCGAGCCCTCATCCACAAGCAACAGATAAATCTGTCTGGGGGAGAAATCGGCAGTGTGCGGGTAACAGACCCGGTTCCCATTGTGTTATCACCAAAAAGCGAAATGATGATATGGCGTCGAGCAGCGATAGGTCGCAGAGGACAGGAATACCAAGTGGTTGTAGAGCCGGTATTTTCAGAGCACAGACCTACACTACTGACAGCCAGAGGGGTGGTGGACGTACGCAAGGGAAGAGTACCAATGGGGAGAAGAACAAGAAAACTCCTTCCAACAGATGAAGCAGGCTCTAACCGGTGAGGAAATTCTGGCTTACCCTGATTACAACCTACCGTTCGTCCTTTACACCGACGCAAGTAATGTAGGCCTGGGAGCAGTACTTTCCCAGATTCAAGATGGTAGAGAGCGAGTAATTGCCTACGCCAGCAGAAAACTTCGACTCACTGAGAGGAACCCGGAAAGCTACAGTTCCTTTAAGTTGGAGTTCCTGGCCTTGGTCTGGGCTATAGAAGAAAGGTTCAAGCATTACCTCGCAGCTTAGAAGTTCACCATCTTCATGGATAATAACCCGTTAACACACCTGGATACCGTGAAGCTTGGTGCATTGGAACAACGTTGGATGGCTCAACTATCGAACTATGACTGTACTATCAAATACCGAGCAGGCCGCAACAACGCCAATGCTGATGCCCTCTCCAGAAACCCTCAAGTATATCGACAAGGAATTGAAAAAGAAGAGGATGACTTAGAGGAAATAGAACTCCCAGCTTACCATAAAAGTAGGAAATGGAAAATCGCTAAAAATCACATCTACCAGAATCGTCAGACTGTTGAACTAAACCCGTTGCCTCATTATGGATGGAAAGAGACTCAAAACAGTGATCCAGCAGTGAGCCTTGTAAAGAAGTTAATAAACCAACCAGGTTGCCAACTTGAGAAGAATGCTCCACCAGAAGCCCAACACCTGTGGAAAGAAAGAAGCAGGTTATTCATCTATCAAGGTCAATTGTGCAGACGGTATATCAACCCAAGAACACATGAAATGGTATGGCAAGTTGTGGCTCCAAAGAGAGATGTCCAAATGGTATTGGAAGCGTACCACGATGGATCGGGACACTTCGGATGGAGAAAACTGGAAATACTGTTACGTGAAAGATTCTATTGGATCAGCATGAGAGCCTCTATAGAGAGATGGTGTAAAATTGTGGACCATGTTCATTAAGAAGAAGAAGAGATCGTAACAGACAGAAAGCAACACTCAAACCTATCATCACTAAAGAACCATTAGAACTGGTAGCCTTAGATCATGTCAAACTTACACCCAGCAAATCAGGCTACACCTATGCTCTTACCATGGTAGACCACTATTCCAGATGCCTTGTGGTAGCTCCGATAAAGGACTTAACAGCTCAAACAGCAGCAAGAAAGTTTCAAGCCTATTTCTGCAGACCACATGGTTATCCAGACCAGGTATTGACAGACCAAGGACCTGCCTTTTGAAGCTGAAATATTTCAAGAGTTCTGTCGCTTATACGGATGCAAGAAAATTCGCACCACTTCTTACCATCCTCAAACTAATGGAATGTGTGAAAAGATGAATCACTTGGTAATCGAATTGCTGAAAACTCTGCCGTTAGAAGAGCGAAACCAATGGCCAGAGAAGTTACCAGATCTAGTTGATATCTACAACAATGTCCCAGTAAGCTCAACCAATTGTACCCATGCATACCTCATGAGAGCAAGACCAGGAAAATTGCCAGTAGATTTTGAAATAGGCATAGTAGTTCCTGAAGCAGATACTACAGGTGCAGATGGGACACTCGTAGAAAAGAACAATACCAGAAAATCCAAGAATGCGTTGAGAGAAGTCTGGAAAAATCTTGAGGAAGACAAGAAACCAACTGTAACAAAAGTGCGCAAGGAACGCCCTTAACCCCAGGTGAACTGGTTTTGAAAAGAAAGACTACACAAACTAGATGATCAATGGGATAAAGAACCATACACTGTGTTACCATCCAGTTTTGATAACCAGAAAACCTGTTTAATCAGCAAAGATCATGGTGAAACAACTGCAACAGTGTCCAGAGATCATTTGAAGTGCCCTCAACAGCATCACCCAGAAGAAAATGTACCTTGTCCAAAGCCAGAAGAGCAAGAGAAGCCAAAGACAGTCCAGACAATCATTGGAGAGATACCAGCAGATTGGCCTCATGCCTGTGTTACGTAGATCAACACATGGGTCAGTAAGTAGTGTTCACTCTACACCAGGCATACATACCAGTGGCATACCAGTTTTACGTAGGTCAACACGTGTCAATCTAGGACACCCACCACTCAGATACAGAGAATAAGTTGTAAATATGTGTAAAATGTAAATATATTTAAAATGTATTAATGTTAATATACAAAAGGGCCAAGAGTAGGCAAAAACAATCAGACCAGGTACACAACACCAGTAAGAGGGGTGAACAGAGTTGGCGTAAGGAGCTGTCAAGGGAGAGCAAAATCTTGGCCAATAGGTGACCCCAGGGCCAGGAGGCCTACAGCGCTTATGACCCGGTAGAGGCCCCTACAGTACCTAGGACTCCTACGCCAAGGCACCCGTATTGTTTGTTGCTGTGTTTTTGAACTTGTGTTTTTGAACTTTCAGCCTACAGAGACATGACCTGTTGGACTTTTGAATGTTTCCCTTTTCTTATTTTCAAAATGGACCATAGCCACAAGACTGGTAGTGGCAAACACCCGTTTAAACACCCTTAAACAGCCTGCAGCGGATGGACTAGCGCTGTAGGGACTGGTTACCCATTTTCTTATTTATACTTGGTTTTTGTAAATTTTTCATTTTTAAGACTCTGTTCAATAATCAAATGTAAATAGTTATGTTGTGTTATGGAAAAATGTTTCAGTTGCGGAGGACTGTATTTAACTAGGGGGTAATGTGGCAACCCTGCGGGGTGTTACACCTTGGTTCGCACAGCACACCACACCTTCCACCCCAGACCTGAAGGGGGAGCTCTACTGGCTGCCTTAAGCCAGTTCCCCTTTTAAACATCAAGGCCTGAGGGGAGGAGTTGGTCAGTCCCGAGAGAGTCGGAAGAGTGAGGAGCTGGTCGCTGGGAAGGATCCAGGCCCAGGACCAGGGATCACTGACCACTGTGTTGCACCCTAGGGAAAGGGTCAGAGGCCAGTGGAGGAAGCAGGGAATCAAGAAAGGGAACCAGTTAAGATAGCCCTATAGTACACCCGGACACCGGAGTCCGACGCTGCCAGCATTTATTGCAACAGCAAAAGCCCAGAAGACTCAGGAGGAGTTCATCCCTGAAGCAAGTTAAGAGACGCTAAAACTGACCGAGTACAGGACCAGGGGCCATAGGAGAAACAGGGATCCCACAGAAGGACCTCATAGTCAGTTTAGAGCAAAGCCCTGAGGGGCAGAAGGAGCAGCGGGTTCGAGCACAGGCAGGACTCATCCCAAACCACAGAGCACAGACACAGAGGAGGCCTCACAACTTTCTAAGGTGGAAGTCCCAAGTTACATCAGGGACCTGGTTATTTCTCTGGACTGTACCTGTTACCTTGTCACCAGTAAAAGGTATGAAACAACGATCACCGTGTGTGTGCCTGCTTAACTGCCGCAATTCACCACCTTGTCTGCAGAGACGCGACTACTACTCCCTGCTGCCCTGAAGTAAAGCTCCACCTGTGGGGAGCTGTACCACACTCTGCTGCACCCAGCATCACCTCAGCGGCCGGCTGCAGCGCTGGTATACAGATTACCAGGTACCATAGGTGGCGTCACGTTACCAATTCCCTTATCCCCCACCATTCCGGGTCCAGGGCACGAGACCGGGTACCGACCAGCCGTTATTCCCCGTCAAAGCCGCCATCAACCCGGGTACCCGAGTACCCCCTAACCTGTCGACCGCCTCATATACAGACCAGCACAGCCTCCAAATAACATATATAGTCCAAAACAGCCTCCAGGTAATATATACAGCCTAGCATAGCCTCCAAGTAATATATACAGCCCAAAACAGCCTCCAGGTAATATATACAGCCCAGCATAGCCTCCGTATAACATATATAGCCAAAGACAGCCTCAAGGTGATATATAGCCACCCCCCTATTCCCCTTTCTTTCATAATACTCTCCCCCATATGCACCTCACTTTCTTCATAGTGCTTCTCGCCCTATATGCTTGGGGAGAAACTTACTGATAAAAATTGGTTACTTCATATAGGGCGGAGGCGCATAGATGGATCAGTTTAAGGGTTAAATTCCTCCTCTATTGGCAACCACAACGCGTTTCCACAACGATACATCGTCTTCCTTAGGTCGATTTACATTGGCATATCCCTGGACACATTAAATAGTAACCCCCCCCCCCCCCCACCAAACACACTACATCAATTAAAGGGGCAGTTACCTTAACTATATCTTGCCCCAGGGCTCACTTAATTTTTCCCAGATTGCATTTTGTTTTGCATGGGGGAGAAACTTGGCTGCATCAAGGAAGGGGGTGGGTCCTGGGGGCCCCAGGACCCCCACCCCTCCCCTTCCTTGATGCAGCCGAGCTACTCCCCCAGCTTGGGGGATAAGCTTGGATGCATCAAGGAAGGGGGGTCCTGGGGGAGAAGCTCGGCTGCATCAAGGAAGGGGTAGCTGACTCTGCTGAGCTTCTCCCCATCTGAGCCCCCCCTCAAATCATGTTGGTGGTCACTGTTTTTGTGTGCATCTGCATCGCCCTCAGGGCAGTGGGTTACTCGGGACCGGTCCCTGCTGTCTTGTCACAGGGGGAAGGTCACGGTAGTGGCCGTGGACCGATTCCGTGGCCCTGGAGGGACCGGAATTAACACTAGAAGTCCCAGAGACGGGTCATTTGACATTTATACCATTGAAAACCAAGGAACCTTGAAATTCCCGGGACTTCTAGTGTTAAAAAGGGGAAAAATGTAAAGGCAAAAAAAGAAAAGAAAAGTTTGTCACTGTGACGCCACCTGTGGTATGCGGCCAGATGTGACCGCCGCTGCTTGTCTCAGCTCCAGGGGATGATGTAATGCAGCGAGGTGATGAGCCCTCCACAGGCAGGGCTGATTTAACCGCTGGGCCGGTGATAATAGTTTGTGGTGAAGGGTTTGTGAGGTAACAGTGGGGGTGCAACTTACTTCTGACAGGTGTTCTCCTTTTCTCTCAGCTTTAAAACTCCTCAGTTGCTGGTCTCTGGACTTTCAATAGACTCTCAAACACGTTTCAAGTTCATCCGGGTACTTTACTCACTGCTTGCTTTTACTTTACACAGTCACGGTGTTCATGCAGTTGGCGTACCGGCAGCCTGTCAACAACTTAGATTGTTCACCAAAGCACCCCCTTTCTTTAAGCCCTTTGGGTCTCTCTCCTCAGGACCACTCACTACCTCAGGGCTAGCAGTCAGACTTCTCAAGGAGTCCTCGACTTGGGATCCCAAGTCCTATGTGAGGCCTTTCCTTTGGTCTGACGGTCTATTTGGCTCTGCGCATAAAGAACCTTCACCACACCGGTTAATCTGTGGCCGGGGCTTGTAGATGCCAACCACTTTTACAGGGCCGGTACACTGTCCTTCGACTCAGTCCCTCGGTGTCTCCGTAAAGCCGGTCTTCCACCTTGGACCCCCTTCTCCTTTACCCCTGGTCAGTAGTCTCGGACCCGGTCAGCCATAAGATGACACCAGACGCCGGGTCCCGGTGTTTCTCCTCTATTGTTTACAGGTTTTTCTGCTGTGTCACTCTGCACCTCTGCTCAATCCTAAGCCCTTCTCCAGCCCCAACTCCAACTGACTAACTGTCACTCTCTCCCTGAGGTAACTACTGTTGCTCCTCCCCCTTTCACAGGTGTCTCCTCTAAGTTCCACCCACCACTCAGTCTTCCCCCACCTCTCCCCCTGCCTGGCATAAAGTCCTAGGTCTGAGGATTCGGGGGCCTGGTGGGTGTTTGGTTTCGGGTGAATGGCTTACCATCCCAGTTGCTGTACTACTCTGTGGCCACCCGTCTGCAGGGGTGCCACACATCCTCCTTCCAAAGCCCTGCTCCGGGGGTTGTTACCTGAAGCAGGCCAGGAGAAGGATCAGGATACCTCAGGAGAAGGTCGGGTCGGGAGATCATGGATGGCTCAGCCCGCAGGTATCACAGCGCTGCAGTGTCACTTCCGGGTGAGGGAGAGCTTCTCCAGCCTCTATGGAAGAACCCGGAAGTGACCCTGCCCTTTTTTTCTGTTTTAGGTTTTTTTAAACAAAAAACTAAAAAAAAAAATTGTTGTGGGCATCGCAAGATTTTCTATGTACAGCAAAGGTAACCCAGGCAGCTGATGGCTGCTAACCTTCGCTGCTTGTTGTTACCTCCACTGGCAATGGAAAATCCAGTGAAACCTCCTTTTTTAAGTTGTTTTGTGTGTTTGTTTGTTTTTGTTTTTTAAACTAAAAAAATGTTGGCGTGGGCTTCGCCGGATTTTCTATTGCCAGCAAAGGTAACCCAGGCAGATGAGGGCTGGAATCCTCAGCATGGTAAGGCCCAAGCGTTCTGGGCTCCCCACGCTGAGGACCGCAGCCAGCAGCCACCCAGAATTGGCTCCTCAATGAGAGAAGCCAAAACTGGTGGCTATCCCACTCTTCCAGCTGTCCTGTGCGGTGGCAGACTGGGTAATAATGGGATTGGTGACAGCTTTTTTTGCAAGCTGTCACCAAGACCCTATTGCTAATGGCAGCCATCGATAAGATAGCCAGCCATTAGCAATAGTGAAAGAATAGTGTTAAAAAATAGACAGATTAGAAAAAAATGCTGTCACGCTTCCAGGGGAAGGCGCCCTAGAGTGGACCCACTGGGCCGTGGTACCGAACTCCCCTGGGTGAGCTGGTCCTAGTTTAACCAACCTCTATACAGGGATTGTCAGGGGTAAGCCCAGGGGGTCTAAATACCACAGCTGCTAGTACCAGGGGGCGGCCTGTAGGGTTAGCCTATGCTACGGCACAGATAAGGATTCCGGGATAACAGAGTACAAAGCTAGGAGACCGGGGAAGAGCATGGCAAGGGTTCCAGGAAACAGAGCACAAGGAAGGCCTGACCAACAGTCAGCAAGGCAGAAGCAAACTGACTTAATAATCAGGCACCTCCCATCAGTGGAGGTGGCCTGATATACCAGAGGACAGGCAGCTATTGGTCGAGGGGAGTGTCAGGTTGGACCGTGGCGGCCCCTAGAGTCACAGGGGAGGAGTGCACCTAGTGCGCCACTGATTGGTCACATGAATACAACGATTGTAATGTGCTCATGTGTGAGCCCGGTGGTCAGCTGACAGGAAGGGAACCCGGTGATGGCTCCGAGCCACAGTATGCCTGGACGCTGTATGCCCGGTCGGCAGAGGGGTAGAGGATGCCGACCCGGGAGAGGTGAGCTGGGGAGCGGTGCCAGGGGACCTAACAAATACTTTATCATAACAAAAAAAAAAACAGACACCTCGTTCTCCAATTTAATAAATAACCCAAAAAAACCCTCTAATGTAGTCCAGGGTCGTTTGTCCCGCGATGTCCAAAACTAATCCACTATCATCTAATCGGGTTACCACCCAGCAATCAATCACCTGATGCCCCAGCTGCTAAACCGATCAGCAGACAAGTTTGCTGATTGGCCAATAACCTGATCGACCGCTCAGCTGACTAGTAAGCTGATCGGTTTACTGACCGGCATACTGATCACCTGAGAAAGTCAGCTGACCGGGCGGTATGTCAGGTGATCGGCTGGTATACGGATCAGCTGACTTGGTCAGGTGACAGATCAGCTGATGTACTATTCGGTCACCTGATTGGTTCACCTCAGCAGATCGAGGATGCTGCGGTGACGACCAGACGCCTCTCCCATCCATCGGATAGGCGAGTATCCTTTTCTTTTATGTTACTTGCTTGCTTTTGCAGTGTATGCACTGCAGCCAGAAGCTGCCTGTATATACACTACTAAAGCGACGGGGTCAGACACACAACACACACACTAGACACATATGCAAATGTGGAGGGATATCTGGCTAGTCCTGTGTTTGAGACTCCTAAACGAGGCTCCACGGACTCCATTTGCATTTTCAAATTCCCAGGGGGCAATGCACCATGGATTTCACTGCGTTTGAGCGCTTTACCCGGCTGCCCGCAGTGTTTTCCTCGACTGGTCTCCCCGAGATCAGTGAGATCTTTGTGATACTAGACACACATAAACACACATCAGACACACATATATTTACCGTCTCGATGAGGAGACCCACATCCATGGACATACAATTAAATGTGTCCATGTTCACTAGTCACACGGGAGCAGCCATGGGAAACCAGGAACACAGAATCCCAAAAAGGTGGAATTTCCAGTTCCTGGTTTCCCTGTGGCTGTTCCCGTGTGACATCAGTTCCTTGGATTCCTCCTGCGCCTCCATAAAAAAGCGCTGGAATTATGCATTGTGTGAACACCAATGTGTAATTCCAGCGCTTATAATGGGGCCTATGGAGGAAAGTACGCGCTTTTGTGTGCAAACAACTGACATGTTGATTCTTTCTACGCGCACGCTTTTGGCCCCAAAAGGGCATGCGTAAAATACGCAACATCTGAACGGCAAAAGTGAATTTCCATTCACTTTGCCGGGAAATGCAGACGCGCTTTAGGGGAAAGCGAAGTTGTTCTGTCCCCATCTGATGGCTGTAGATCTAAGCGCTCAAATTACCAGTCCCTTAGATAATTGTACGCTCGGTACTTACCCCATCAGGGGCAAACAGACAGTTTTCAACTCGATCGCCACTACAGTGTAGTAAGACAGGAGAACACTGTAGTTTTCTTCCAAATCTTGTATTAGTCACAATAACGATAGGTAAAAAGGAATAATCTGTACAGGGGGTATACACATGTGTCTTGAGCAATGGCTTCTGCAGACTAACTGGGAAAGAAGGGGGGACGTCCTGTACAGACACAACTAAGGGAGCAACCTAGGGACAAACTTAGTACACAGTCTAATCTACCTGGTAACAACAAAGAATTACTGATTGGAGGAAATATATACAATACAGAGAATAGGCATTACAAGTTGTTCCCATTCGTGGGACACAACAGAAGTGTAAACGTAGCCTTATAGTCGCAATGCTCCTCTGGGAAATATGCAAATTGTCACTTCAGAGAGGAAGTGGACGAACTCTAGTGACACCTAATAAAGGTAGCAATCCTGAGTCATAATTGATTCTTTAACAAGCCTTTTTACATGACTTAGGGTGGATTTGTGCCAGATCAGAATCTTCCATTAGTGACCTGCACACCTGTGCTGCGCTCTCCCCAGTAACAAGTGATGGCTGGAACACTCTGATTTCATTGGTTCTAGAATTGCAATGTACAGTCTTGTAGAACAGAAGAAGAAATCTGCAAGTTATTAACTAAGTATATTCTACATATATATACATATACATATATATACAGTAAGATGATCATCCATAAGTACAGAGTTCTCTCTGTAGAATGGGGGCTCTTCCTATTCCTGAGACATTTGTATCCCTGCTCCTCTGCTGTACACTGCTGACATCAGACCTCACACTGTGCACAGGATCATCAGGTGAGTGATTTATCCATAGATTTATAATAATCATAGAGAACATAAGTTATATTGCAGTTTCTATCAGTATACAGAGGGTTTCCACTGAAGGCATCAGCATAGGATTGTGAGTGAAGCAGACATGTATTCAGGGCTCAGTGATGGTGTACCTTGTGGGGGTCTGAAATGTTTAAATGTTTTTGTCTGTTGTAATTTTGATGGTGCAATAAGTTATAAAACATTGATCATTGGTGGATTGATGGGACCAGGACTGCTAGTGTGATTGGGATAGTCTACACTTTGTGCTCTGAGAAAAATCAAATGCACATATGGTCTACCCTTATTAAGTGTATGTAGAAAACTGCAGAGTCAGAGCACTAAATAATGCCTTTAAGGTCTCGTTACACGACGCAACATCGCCAGCAGCTGAGGGGCGTGGCCAGGTTGCGGCGACATCGCCGGAGAGTTTCCCCGTGTAAGGCCCCTTTCTCATCAGCGGTTTTCGCTGATCGCGGCAGTTGCGGTGAAAAAACCACAACTGCCGCGATTACCGCATAACGGCCGCACTTGCGGCAAGCCCCATACAATGTCTATGGGGCGTGCGGCAGGTGCGGTTTCGGCACTTGCGGCAGGTGCGGTAGCGAAAAAAACCGCGGCATACCGGTAGCGAAAACCGCTAATGTGAAAGGGGCCTAACAGGGTGATTTCTACAGCGATAGTTGCTTCAGCAACATCGCCTGGTTTCCCAACAATGTTGTGAAACCAGGCGATGTTGCTCAGGTGATCTGCCTGCATCGCCCGGTGTGACACCGCAACAGCGACGTTGCCGGCAACTTCGCCCATAGACTCCCATGTGAAGGATCGCTGCCAGGGTAGAGTTTAACCATGGCAGCGATAGTTGCTGGCAACATTGCTGATGAGTTGCCAGCGATGTCTCCTCGTCTGACAGCTCATCAGCAATGTTGGAGAGCGGCCAAAAAACATGCGAGCTCCCGGGAGTTGCCGGCGAGATCACTGGCTATGTGTCCACGTGTAACGGTACCCTAATGGCCACTTTCCACGCAGCTACAGGTAACAGGTTGTCCACAGGTAACTTACTGGCTGCAGTGAAATCATGGAGACATAGTTCCCTTTGTACACAGCAACAAGATAGAACCATGTCTCCATGATTTCACTGCAGCCAGTGAGTTACCTGTGGAAAACCTGTTACCTGTAGCTGCGTGGAAAGGGGCCATAAGTGCTCAGCTCAGTGGGTGATCATAGTTCCCAATGCACAACACAACGAAACCTACAGGAGCATCTCAATGAATCAGAATATCATCAAAAAGTGACTTTATTTCAGTAATTCAAAACATAAAGTGACACACATCTATTATATAGAGTCATTACACACAGAGGGATCTATTTCATGTGTTTATTTCTGTTAATGTTGATGATTAATGAAACCCCAAAGGTCATTATTGTCTCAAAACTAAAGTAGGGAGGATGAAGGGTTAAACACCACACTGTCCTATTCCACAAGACATAAAGGGCTGAATATAATATTGATTTATTAGTCAACACTTTTTTTAACCCTTCATCCTCCCTCCTCTATATGCCCCACGCTGGGGACTGCAGCAGCCATGATCTGCTTTTATAGTGGTTGTGACTCTCACAACCACACAAGGTGAAGCCTCTGATACCTCTGTAGGTCATATTTTATCTCTCAGACCCTTTATCACTTTAATTTTCTGAGATAATGACCTTTGGGTTTCCATTAATCATCAACATTAACAGAAATGAACACATGAAATAGATCCCTCTGTGTGTAATGACTCGATTTTCATCATATCGCCTTTACCGCCCCCTTGCAGCACAAGCACAGTCTCTGCTCTATAGTACGCCCATGTGGGCGTGCATAATTAACACGCCGGCGGCGGGGAGAAGCACATAAGCCCGCCTTTTGCGGCTTCATATGTAGTGTGCAGCTGCAGAATAAGAGGTGAATCATCTACTTTTATAAACTGTCAAATAGCGCTTTAGGGACAGAAAGGGATGGTTACAAATGGATTACTATGGTGCAGGGACAGGTTAAAACTGGCTGGGGGGGGTCATTTGTAGAGGTCAGGTTCCCTTTAAGAACCTCATGTGTTTTATATAATGGAGTTCATATTTATATTCACACACCCCATTGCTTTTGGGTGTGTGTATATAAAAATACATTGTTGATTCATCCTGACACATTCTGGTCTAACTACAGATAAAAGGAGACACAAGAGGCGCAGATTGTGCCTTATCAAAAAGACACTTTTGTTTGTATGAAGGTCATATAGGGGTCCACTCACCTTTTCAGGTTGTGATACCCACAACCAGTTTGAGCGCTTTAGCAGCTGCTGCAGAACTTCCACCATCACGCCAAAAACCACAGGAAAAACAGGAGTTTAAATAGGAATGGTTTCCACGGTCCGCGCTGCTGCTTTAATCAATGTGCTCCACAAGGGTTGTTTCCTCCATCACTTTCTTTATTCCATCATAAACCAACGCGTTTCGGTGCTATCCCCGCACCTTCCTCAGGGTACCTGACCTGAACGTTTGACTATTCTACTTCTTCTTGTCCGTTTTGTGACTAGCATCACATTAAGGCTGGGGTCACATCTACGGTTCTTTTAAAAAACCTGATACGGTTTTGAGCTTTCAAAAAGCTCAAAACCGGATCAATAAACGCTCGTCATAGGAGCCAATGCTAAACACCGGATTGCTTCACAAGCCATCCGGTGTCAGTCTCCGGCTCTGCAGCCTGTGTGAAAAATCATGCAGGCTGCAGTTTTCAGAGCAGTTTCAGCATTCGCAATGCGGGAAGCGGATTGCTCAGGATGTGTAATCAGGATGTGTAATCCTGAGCAATCCGGTTACCATACAGATTGCTCATCCCTGCTGCCGCAGGGATGAGCAAACTGTTCTCTGTATGTTAAAAGTAATAATTTAATAAATAAATGTTGGTTTAATGTCTCTAGGGGGTGCCCAGTCCCCCTAGAGACCTTACACCCACTCAGGTGGGCTTATCTTGCTATAATCTGTTATGTCCAAAAGCGCCGGGCTCCTCAGAGCGGCGCGCATGACCCCACAAACTGCCCCCCCCCCGTATCTATATACCTGTCCCTGCACCCCCTCTTATGATTTATACCCATCCCTTTAGCAGATCCTAAAGATTGTGTCAAGTATAGAATAGAGGTTATAATCACCTCCCCCTCCCGTGTGAGTTCTCTGTGTCTGTTAAAATGTCCAAAGGCGGGCCTGTCTGCTGCTCTCTCCGCCCGCTTAGTAATTATGCACGCCCCCTCAGGCTTGCTTCAGTGCTGAGAGCCTGGCCGCGTCATGAAAGGGGCGGGGCTACTGATATGACACAATTTTAGCCCCGCCCCTTTCATGACGCGGTCTGGCTCTCAGCAGAAGGGGGGGGGGCCCCCTAGAGACATTAAACCAACATTTATTTATTCAATTATTACTTTTAATATACAGAGAACCGCTTGCTTATCCCTGCGGCAGCAGGGATGAGCAAACTGTACGGTAACCGGATTGCTCAGGATTACACATCCTGATTACACATCCTGAGCAATCCGGTTACCTGATTGCGGTTCCCTTCACACATTTTTGATGAAAAATGTGTGTGACCGCAATAGCGTTCACACGATCTGGATGCGGTGAACGCAATTTGATTTTTTTTAAGTGTGACCCTAGCCTAAGATTGCTCTTCACAAGCATGGATCCTGTTCACATAACTGGGTAAATAGGTGACCAATCTGACACAAACGATGCAGGACCTGTCGATGGATAATCATACTCTATAATCAGTAATCAAAGTTGCAGAAACAGGTTTTTAGTTTTATAAAATCTCCCCATAAGGGGGGTATGTCCAGACGCGCAAGGAAGCGGCGGCATAGCAGAATAGCTCCCCCTTCCACCGACCCTAAAAGCAGATAATGGCAGCCCAATCACATGGCATTTGGCTCAAAACTGGCAGAGTGTCATGGCGGCATCATCAAGTGCAGGAGTAGGGCAAGGGTGGTGGCCCAGACATCTTCACAGTCAGCGGTATCTCTGGGATAAGGGACAGGTAGAACCTCCTAGCCTTGGGGTCAGTGTACGAGACCAAGTCCCCTGTTATTCCTTACAACCCCTGTCATAGTCGGCTCTACTTAAATTTCAGCAACCCTGTTGGTGCACTTTCAATGCGATTGCAGGCCTTGTCTCTCCAGGTGGCAGAGTTAAAGGGTGCGGTTCAGCAACAGGCGAAGTCCGCTACTCCTATGTCATCCGTGTTGGTTGCCGGAGGTTCCTAACACAAACAGCCTCTCCTGGAGAGATTTTTGTGGGGAGCACAGCTGGTTTATCGCCTTTTGGGAGGTATGCAAATTGTATTTTTACATTCGGCCCCATTCTTCTAGTAGTGAGGCACAGTTGGTGGGTATTGTGGTTCCAGTTCTTAGTGGGGACCTACACGTGTGGCTTTTTCCTTGCCTCTAGAGTCTCCTGTGTTTTTGTCAGTGGACGGGTTCTTCTCCACACTGTCTTCTATGAAGATAAGGTGTCGTTAGCTGAGGCCGAGATCTGTTTACTGCACCAGGGGAATCGGCCGGCAGAGAATTATTTAGTTGAATTCTGGCACTGGTCAGTGGATAATTATTGGAATGACCCTGCTCTCAAGAACCAGTTTTGTCTGGGCATGTCCGGGAGAAATAAAGAGGCGACGGTCATGTATGAGACTCCTCCCTCTCTTGACTGTGTTATGTCCCTGGTCATCTGCATTGATCACTGGTTCCATCAGAGTTCTCAAAATACTAAGACTCTCTGGGAGGGGGTTGCTGTTCCAGCTTTGCCTCCTGAGGCCTAACCTGAGCCCATGCAGCTCGGTGGGACGTCCCATGTGAAGAGAAATTCCTCAAAGGATAGGAGTCTATTTTTATTGCAGCAATAAGGGACACATTATTAGTGTCAGTCCCTCAGTGCCCAAGAAAAATCAGCAGTCAGAAATTACCTGCCCAGTGGTTTATGGGAACTCTGTACCCGGGCGTTGATATGGGGATGCTGTCTTGGTGGCTGTTACCCTGGTGGTCCGATGAATAACAGGGGAAAATAATAATAAAGACTCGTGATGCCACCTGCAGTATCTGGTGAGCTCACCAGTGCCGCTGTCAGACTGTTGGGGATGATGGTATTGCAGCCAGTTGGTCTTGCTCCCTGCAGGTGGAGCAGGGTCCCCGGGGCAGCGCTGCCACTGTATTTATTGTCGGGGTAGCCGCTCTCAGGTCCACGATAATAAAGCAAAAGAGACGTTTCTGCTCTGCACGGGTTTTACTTGTCACTGATTATGATGGTACTCAGGTTACAGTTGCACAGTCTTTAGCGGGTAGCTGGCCGGGTAGTCACTGGGGAGAATAAGGTCACTTTGAGGCTCCCAGAGTGCTCCTTCAGCTACGTTTACTGTCTTTCTTGCGCCTCCTCTCTATCCTTGCGCTGTCCTGTACAACCCGCTTGTCTACCAGGCCTGTTGGGTGCTATGAGGTACCCTTCTGTCATGCTTCTGGGGGAAGGCACCCTAGATTGGACCCACTGGGCCATGGTACCGAACTTCCCTGGGTGAGCTGGTCCTAGTTCAGCCAACCCCTATACAGGGATTGTCCGGGGCAAGCCCAGGGGTCTAAATACCACAGCTGCTAGTACCAGGGGGGCGGCTCGTAAGGTTAGCCTATACTACGGCACAGCTAAGGATTACAGGTAACCGGGTACAAAGCTAGGAGAGCAGGTATGGTGCGATCGGGGAAGAGCACAGCTAAGGACCTGACCAACAGCCAGCAAAGCAGAAGCTTAACTAACTCAATCAGGCACCTCCCCTCAGTGGAGGTGGCCTGATATACCAGAGGAAAAGCAGCTATTGGTCAAGGGGAGTGTCGGGTTGGGCCGAGACGGCCCCTAGAGTCACAGGGGAGGAGAGCGGCCGCGCCCAGTGCACCGCTGATTGGTTTCATGAATACGACCATTGTAATGTGCTCATGTGTGAGCCTGGTGGTCAGCTGACAGGAAGGGGACCCAGCGACGGCTCCGAGACACAGCATGTCTGGACGCCAGATGCCCGATTGGTAGAAGGGCAGAGGATGCAGACTCAGGAGAGGTAAGCCGAGGAGTGGTGCCAGGGGACCTAACACCACCTTCTCTTCTAAAGACCTTACATTCCCCAATGACAGGAGTACCACACGCTCTGTTTTAGGTGCAGCACCCCTACTGTGGCGCACTGACCATTGGGGCACCACATTCCCCCTTAGTGAAGCACACTTGTCCTCAAGTGTTCCCCACCCCTACCTGGAACAGAGCATTTTTATATTTCCTAGAACAAAACAAGTAACATTCTTATTCACAACATATGCAATTCTTTTCATCCCTTTATGGGAGGCACCAATTGTAACGTTGCAAAACATTTTTAACTAGCTTCGGCCTAACGGGGCCGGTACACATTGCAAACCCAGCGGTAATTGTCAGTCACCTAGCATAGTGTCCTTTGTCACCGCTGGGCTGCTTTAACCTTCCTAGCGGTATTCCCGAGCCTGACTCGGGGTTAACATTCACTGCCAGAAGCGGTAACCCCGAGTCAAGCTCGGGCTTACCCGCGGTCGCGGCAGATGCGGTGAAAAAACCGCATCTGCCGCACTTGCCGCATAGCCGCCGCACTTGCGGTTGCGGTAATCGCCATAGTAAGTATAGGGGGACATGCGGCAGGTGCGGCAAATGCGGTTTTGCACTTGCGGCAGGTGCGGCCGCGAAAAAAACCGCACCTGCCGCACCTGCCGCAAGTGCAAAGCCGCACTTGCCGCACCTGCCGCAAGTCCCCCTATACTTACTATGGCGATTACCGCGACCTGGGCACCAACCACCGGTGACAGGATCCAGCAGCAACGCCCGGGATCCGAGTACTCCAGCCCTGGGTGAGTCACTAGCAGCAGGGTGAGATTTTGGTAGCTCAGGGATGCACATCCATGTGAAGCAGGCGCTTGGGTCACAGGGGTTGGCGGGCGCCGGTCTACTGTACCTCCAGGCCCGGTCACACTTGTGACCCCTGTGACCCCGGTTGTTAAGCCCCTGGTACTTCTAAATAACATAAAGAACTTGGTTAATGTTACTTTGATCAAAAAAGCGCAGAAGTCATCCCACCATGGCCAGGTATACCCACCAGGGCGGTCTTATCCTGTCTCTAGTATTACATTTTGGTGACAATGAGATGGTGGCTTTTGATCAAGTAATCTTAAAAAGATCTGTGTGCCACCAATAACCACACAGACAAGTAGAAGTGGAATAGTCAAACCAGGAGAGAACGTCAAGACACAGGGAATAAACAGAGGTATAGTAATGTCAGGGTCCGAGAACATTTACATGGAGAGAAGAGGATCAGAACAAAGGGACAAGACAAAAGGATGGTCAAACACAGGCAAGGTCAGGCAGCAAAAGATCAATTCCCAGAGCACAGAAATAAGAGGCAACACTAGCTCAAAAGAGCTGAAACTAAAGCCCCTGTCACACGGGGCCACATCGCCACCGATAACCGAGGCGACGTGGGGGCGTGGCCTATCGGCGGCGACATCGCCCCTACGTCTCCTCATGTAAAGGGGCGATGTCGGCGGTGCCGGGCAGTCGCCTGGTTTCAGAGCAGTGCTCTGAAACCAGGCGACCATTATGGGGCGATGTGCACACATTGCCCCATGTAACCGGCCGCCGCGACCTGTCAGGCGATGAGAGCCATAGGCTCCAATTGTCCTGCATCACTGCTGGGGTTTTCAGACACCCCGGCGGCGATGCCGCCTGTCAGCTCGCCGGCGTGGGGCTGGAGGAGTCGCCCCATGTAAATGGGGGACGGCGACGCTAGCGGGGTGCCAAAAGCGTGTGCCCACCCACCAGTCGCCGCCGACATCTCCAGCCCCGTCGCCAAGTGTGACGTGGCCCTAAGGGTGGCTTTACACGCTCAGATATCTGAAACTATATCGTTTAAACTTCACGCTTTTCACATCGTTCAAACGATATCGTTTTTGCATCGTTGCGTGTAAACGTTGGATATCTGAACAATACATCGTTGGATCGGACATCTCCGCAGTGTGCTCAGGACCTCACTTTTATCGTTCGTCGTCCAATTAACGCTCCAGCAAAGTGCAGCATCGTTCAGTGTGACACCAAGATGAACGATATCTTTCTGGATTCTCCTATTCCTGCCACTTTATCCAATCTTTCACAAAGTTGTCATGAACGACGCTGGCGCGTTGCCAAATTACACATCGTTAACGATATCCTTGCGTGTGACATCGCACTAACGATGTCGAAAAGATCACCGTCACGTGACATTCCTAACAATATAGTTTCAGATATCTGAGCGTGTAAAGTGGCCCTAAGACTGGCAGTGCTTTGGGAAAATCTGCATAGCTAAAAGGCTGAGCAATTACAGTAGATAGGGAACACCTGCAAAAACCCAGCACCTTCTACCTCCTAGAATGAGACTTGGCGACTGAGCTGTCATTCAGAACACCAACAGCCAAGCACATCCCAGTTACAGCTTGGATGACTGAGCTGTCAATCACCCAGCCCAGCATAGCCTGAATACAGAGAGGAGGAATTATTATTATTATTTATTTATATAGCCCCATTGGTTCCTTGGCGCTTTACATGTGTAAGGGTAGAACAAGGATGAGAACATAAATAACGACAAATAAATCATACAGGTACATTAGGGCAGAGATCCTGTCCACAAGGGCTCACAGTCTATAGGGGATGGGTGGGAGACAGTAGGAGGGGAGAGGTGAGATGGTGCAGCGGATTAGGTCTCAGTGTGGGTTATAGGCTTGTAGGAAGAGATGGGTCTTCAGGTTTTTCTTGAAGGTTCCCAGGGTAGGGGAGTGTCTGATGTGGTGTGGAAGAGAGTTCCAGAGTATGGCCGATGCACGAGAGAAGTCTTGTGTGCGGTTGTGGGAGGTGGAGATGTGGGGGGAGAAGATGAGTTCTTGAGAGGAGCGCAGATTGTGTGAGGGGAGGTATCAGGAGACCAAGTCGGAGATGTATGGAGGGGACAGGTTGTGTAAGGCCTTGTATGTCAGGGTTAGGGTTTTGAACTGAGATCTCTGGGAAGTAGGGAGCCAGTGGAGGGCTTGGCAGAGGGGGGAGTAACGGGGCGACTGGTGGATGAGTCAGGCAGCGGCGTTGACGATGGTTCGGAGGGTTGCAAGGGAGGAAGAGGGGAGGCCGGTGAACAGGAGGTTGCAGTAGTCGAGGCGGGAGATAATGAGGGCGTGGACAAGTGTTTTGGCAGTGTCATGGTCAAGGAAGGAGCGGATCCGTGAGATGTTTTTAAGCTGGAGGTGGCAGGAGGTGGTGAGGGCCTGGATGTGTGGCTTGAAGGAGAGGGCAGAGTCGAGGATTACATCGAGGCACTTGGCGTGGGGGACGGGTGAGAGTGTGCAGTTGTTGACAGTGATGGTTAGGTCGAGTAGGGGGGAAGATCGACTTGGGGGGAAGACTATGAATTCGGTTTTATCCATGTTGAGTTTGAGGAAACGAGCGGAGAAGAAGGATGAGATGGCGGAAAGGCATTGTGGGATTTTGGAAAGCGGGGAGGTGATGTCAGGGCCGGAGAGGTAGAGCCGGGTGTCGCCGGCGTAGAGGTGATACTGGAGGCCGTGGGACTCGATGAGTTGGCCGAGGGTGTAGATGGAGAAGAGTAAAGGTCCCAGGACTGTGCCTTGGGGAACTCCAACAGATGCGAGGTAGGGTGAGGAGGAGGTGTGGGAGTGGGAGATGCTGAAGGTCCGGTCTGTTAGGTACGAGGAGATTCAGGAGAGGGCTAGGTCAGTGATGCTAAGGGATTCTAGAATGGTGGGAGTGGTTGACTGTGTCAAATGCAGCAGAGAGGTCAAGAAGGAGAAGGATTGAGTAGTGTTGCTTGCTCTTGGCAGTCAGTAGGTCGTTGGTGACTTTGGTTAGGGCTGTTTCTGTGGAGTGGTGGGCTCGGAAACCGGATTGCAGGCGGTCAAAAAGGGAGCACGAGGAGAGATGGGAGGACAGCTCAGAGTAGACATGTTGCTCAAGCAGTTTTGGAATCCTGACAATCTGCTCCTTCTATTGTATTCTGTTGGTTTATTGTAGAGAGTTCAACACATCTTTGAAATTAGAGTTCTCTCACATTCCAATCATTGCCAGATGATCCTGCAGTTTCACCATTGGCCTCATTAATGGTGCCAGGCAGGGGCGTAACTACAACAGGTGCAGGGGTTGCGATCGCACCCGGGCCCTGCAGCCTAGGGGGGCCCCAAAAGTCCCTTCGGCCCATAGAAAAAGACTAATACTATTAAAGATTTGCAATAATTAGGGGGCCCCGTTGGAACTTTCGCATCGGGGCCCCAGGGCTTGAAGTTACGCCACTGGTGCCAGGAGTTCTTAGTCCATCTCCTTTTGTTTTGAAATTTCTGTCTAAGTTTCTCACCCAGGTAGCCCCACTTTTTAAACCTTTCTCAGAGATGACTTGCTTAATAGCTGAACAATTTACCTGAAGCACAGGTTTTATACCATGCTTGTTACAAGAGCGGTAATTTAAGCTAATTTTTTACAATTGAAATATAAAAACACAAAACCAATTTCTCCACTTTAAAGCAGTGTTAAGGTGGAGGCACACGGGCATGAACTCGCATTGCACTCGGACCAATATCAGTAAATATTTCTGGTCATATTAGTGCATTTTCAACGCACAACTCGCATTGCGAGTGAAATGCGAGTTCAATCACAGCATGCTGCGACTGAACGCGATTTCCTCGTGCAAGTGGCCATTAAAAGTATATGGGTGTGAGAAAACTGGCGCAACAACCAGTTGTATCGGCTGGAATTCTCCAGCCGATAAAACTTCAGCACCATGGAAAGTATTTACCGGGAAATCTAAACACCGCTGTGTTTTGAAAGTCCGTGCTTTCCATGGTGCTGAAGTTTTATCTTCAGCAGCATGGGAAGCGTTTACTGCCCGATTTAACCAATCAGCTTTCACCGCTGCTGTCACAGCAGGAGCCAGGCTACTCTACCTCTAGACCAGGTCGCACTTGCAACCCCTGTGACCCCGGTTGGTTACGCCCTTAGTACTTATAAATAACATAAAGAACTTGGTTAATGTTACTTTGGTCAAAAAGCGCAAAAACCATCCCACCATGGCCAGGTGTACCCATAAGGGCAATCTTATCCTGTCTCTAGTATTACATTTTGGTGACAATGAGATGGTGGCAGTGTTTGAATTCGCCGGTAAATGCTGTCGGTGGGGCTGAAGTGAGCGCTGGGCTGACAGTCAGTGTTGTCCTCTGTGCTGAAGTTAGCTTGGCGGAATTACTCAGCATGCTGAGAAATCCTTCCGAGCAAACTTCAGGACCGCTGACAGCAGCACACTGACTTGCACCACACACTGTCTCTCGCAGCACACTCTCATGCATACAGCCATGCACACACACCTGCACGCACCACACTCACCACACTCACAGAAAAGACGCCCAGCACTCGCATCACTGTCATGCATCAAAAACGCTCCACCCTTACATAGAATAGGACGGGAGAGGTGCACAATACCTGCTACTTGCACAAACCAGTCAGAAGATGTAGAAACCTAATTAGGTTCATTAATATTTACTTCAAATACTGGGTATAGTTATCAAAGAAATAGTATACCGTATTAATTTATTTGTATATACATATCTGCTGATATATTTAACTTACACAAGCTGACAAGTAGAAGGATATGGCCATATATAGCTGCAACACATACAGGCTATACATATAGCTAGAGATTGCATCATCCCAGAATTGTCTAGAAGTATCCATGTATAGTAAAAATGTATGTCGCTGTCACTCTATAAGAATGAGCCGTACCATGGGTGGGGGACTCCCTGCTGGGGGTTTCACTCCATTCTGACCATCGGAGACAACGTAACAGACTCATCATGCCGGACAGGAACCGATCAGCAGTCTTGGGGAGATGGATGACCCCAATACCCGTGGATCGCCACCAAGAAGAATACATAGATTATTTTTTTGTAACTATCTGAACATCATACTTTAAGTTTAATTATTGGCTATTTTAATACCAATTAAACTGAGAAGATCATTTTTATACATATTTTTCCGTCTTTTCTCACTAATTAAGTACATAACGATAAGCACGATAATTATTTACGCATAGCGGTATTTAACAGAAGATATCTGTAGATGTCACGTCACCAAACCTGATCACCTGTGGTCATGGAATACCCTTAACCTTTTAAATGTCACTGTCATGCATGAATCATGTCTGCTTTGTTCTATGAAGCCAAGTGCAGGGCTGGGCGTATTTCACAATACATTGCTATGTTAAGCTGTGGGTGCTGCATTTTTGCTGCAGAAATGCAGCAAAAAAAAGGAGCAGAAATACACGCTATGTGCTCACTGTGGGTATTTTTTGTGCTGTCTATACACAAATGCAGCTGTCTATAAACAAAAGCAGCAGAAATCTATTTCCTCTGTGCACAAATAAGGGAACACACGGAGTCACACAGAATCACACAGACACTTTCTCACCTTCCCCAGCAATCCTGTGGCGATCCCTGGTAATTCGTCCATGCAGTGTTGAGAGATGTCTTTATCTACCTGCAAGATCCTGCACACCATGTAACAGCCTGAGTCACATGGTGAAGGTCCTGGCAGATAGATAAAGACATCTCCTGCTGCTGCACGGAGGAAGAATAACTGGGGATCACTGTGGGCTCACCGAGGAGGGTGAGTATCGCAGTGCGTTTTTTTTTTTTTTTTAAATCTCAGGAAAAAAGCATCAAACTGAGTGTGAGAATACCCATCCATTTGTGATGCTTGTTTTGGGCTGTTACAATGGAGTCTATGGGTAAAAGGCAGCCCAAAAACATGTTAATTGCAGGTATATATAATGCAATTACCACGGTCTGGTGGGCGCTCTAAAGTAGATCCAGGATCTTGTTAAGTATGAAGTCCTTTATTCTAAAAACCTCCTTCCCCACAACATGTTTCGACGGTATAGTGCCGTCTTTCTCAAGTGGACTTGTGGATATCGCACCATTGCGCCCCCTATCTACTTTTTGTCTTCACATGTTCTACGGTTCACCGGTGGTCTAATCAACCAAGGGGAGCAGCAGAAGCATATCCACTACACTTGTGGATATCGCACCATTGCGCCCCCTATCTACTTTTTGTCTTCACATGTTAATTGCAGGGACATACAAAAAATACAGTCGATTTCTGCTACACAAACGCACATCTGGGCACAGCTTTTGGGAAATGACATAGACTTTCATGTGAAAGCTGGGGGTGCTTGTGTTTTTGCTGTGGAAACTCAGCAAAAAAAGTACTGAAAATGCACAATGGACACACACTGTGCCTTACAGTACTGCAATGTATTGCAGAAGCAATCGGGGGCTCATAGGTGCTCTATAGGTGCTCCACTAGGGGACTAAAAATAATGTAAAAAAAACACATAAAGCATGTGAAAATACAACCCCCCTGACAAAAAACATTATAAAAAATTATATATATATATAAAAATTTTAATTGTCACCCTGTTCAACAAATGTAAATGGTGAAATGTAAACAAAAAAATAGGTTATTATTATCAGTGTTTGCCAAAATTCATAACATCTTTCACTACAGTGAACACCGACAGAGAAAAGAAACAGTTGCTGAATTGCTGTTTTCTTTCCTACGAAAAACCTTCCCAATTCATTGAGTAAAGAAAAACAGATTGTTGTATGGATCCCAAAGGGATATAACATCTACAACTTGACTCCCAAGAAAACAGATGACAGAAAATCATATATTAAGAAGTTATTGTGATACTCAGAACATGGCAACGGAATTGTTGTTTGTTTTGTGACTCTATAAATGTACTTATTTGGAAATAAAGGTAATTTATACCACAATGTGAAAAACAATGGCAACATTTCTTTCCATGGAAGTGAAAAACCTACCGTAATAATGTTTGCATCTAATGGAAGACACCTTCAAACACACACACAAATATTATAACCTACTGTATATGTGTATGGTGAATGGCATGAACAGATTAGATTACACCACCAACCTCTGATCAAGATCATTTCTGGCCAGCAGAGGGCGCTCCTCAGACCCGGCTCCAGAGACTCGCACCCCTCCCCACGGCAGAGCTGACTTTATCGGCCTCCAGATGTCAGTCATCTCTATAGTCGCCCCGCGGGGGTTGTGCCGCGCATCATCTCATCATAACTCTTCTCATTCACAGATGTCAGAGATTTCGTAGAGTCATCAGCATTTGAATGTCACTATCACAACGGGACACAGCGGGTGCGGTTTCTGCACAGATTATTCTACAATCGGGAGGAGTTTGTTTACTTTGACAGCGATCAAGGGAAATATATACCGAAGACGGAGTTGGGGAAACCTGATGCAGATAACTGGAATAGTAATAAGGATATCATAGAACAGAGGAGGAGCGCGGTGGAGAGATTCTGTGTACCCAACTATAGCTGGTTACAGGAATTACAAGTAACAGGAAGAGAAGGTGAGACCTCTGTATATAGTGTATTATACAGCACATATTACATGGAGGATATAGAGGAGATATAATAATAATATACACAATATCACTGGTGACTGGGGGTGAGACCCCTGTATATAGTGTATAATACAGCACATATTACATGGAGGATATAGAGGAGATATAATAATAATATACACAGTATCACTGGTGACCGGGGGTGAGACCTCTGTATATAGTGTATTATACAGCACATATTACATGGAGGATATAGAGGAGATATAATAATAATATACACAGTATCACTGGTGACCAGGGGTGAGACCTCTGTATATAGTGTATTATACAGCACATATTACATGGAGGATATAGAGGAGATATAATAATAATATACACAATATCACTGGTGACCGGGGGTGAGACCTCTGTATATAGTGTATTATACAGCACATATTACATGGAGGATATAGAGGAGATATAATAATATATACACAGTATCACTGGTGACCGGGGGTGAGACCTCTGTATATAGTGTATTATGCAGCACATATTACATGGAGGATATAGAGGAGATATAATAATAATATACACAGTATCACTGGTGACCGGGGGTGAGACCTCTGTATATCGTGTATTATACAGCACATATTACATGGAGGATATAGAGGAGATATAATAATAATATACACAATATCACTGGTGACCGGGGGTGAGACCTCTGTATATAGTGTATTATACAGCACATATTACATGGAGGATATAGAGGAGATATAATAATAATATACACAGTATCACTGGTGACCGAGGGTGAGACCTCTGTATATAGTGTATTATACAGCACATATTACATGGAGGATATAGAGGAGATATAATAATAATATACACAGTATCACTGGTGACCGGGGGTGAGGCCTCTGTATATAGTGTATTATACAGCACATATTACATGGAGGATATAGAGGAGATATAATAATAATATACACAGTATCACTGGTGACCGGGGGTGAGACCTCTGTATATAGTGTATTATACAGCACATATTACATGGAGGATATAGAGGAGATATAATAATAATATACACAGTATCACTGGTGACCGGGGGTGAGACCTCTGTATATAGTGTATTATACAGCGCATATTACATGGAGGATATAGAGGAGATATAATAATAATATACACAGTATCACTGGTGACCGGGGGTGAGGCCTCTGTATATAGTGTATTATACAGCACATATTACATGGAGGATATAGAGGAGATATAATAATAATATACACAGTATCACTGGTGACCGGGGGTGAGACCTCTGTATATAGTGTATTATACAGCACATATTACATGGAGGATATAGAGGAGATATAATAATAATATACACAGTATCACTGGTGACCGGGGGTGAGACCTCTGTATATAGTGTATTATACAGCGCATATTACATGGAGGATATAGAGGAGATATAATAATTAATATATACAGTATCACTGGTGACCGGGGGAGAGACCTCTGTATATACTGTATTATACAGCACATATTACATGGAGGATATAGAGGAGATATAATAATAATATACACAGTATCACTGGTGATCGGGGGTGAGACCTCTGTATATAGTGTATTATACAGCACATATTACATGGAGGGGAGGATATAGAGGAGATATAATAATAATATACACCGTATCACTGGTGACCGGGGGTGAGACCCCTGTATATAGTGTATTATACAGCACATATTACATGGAGTATATAGAGGAGATATAATAATAATATACACAGTATCACTGGTGACCGGGGGTGAGACCTCTGTATATACTGTATTATACAGCACATATTACATGGAGTATATAGAGGAGATATAATAATAATATACACAGTATCACTGGTGATCGGGGGTGAGACCTCTGTATATAGTGTATTATACAGCACATATTACATGGAGGATATAGAGGAGATATAATAATAATATACACCGTATCACTGGTGACCGGGGGTGAGACCCCTGTATATAGTGTATTATACAGCACATATTACATGGAGTATATAGAGGAGATATAATAATAATATACACAGTATCACTGGTGACCGGGGGTGAGACCTCTGTATATAGTGTATTATACAGCACATGTTACATGGAGGATATAGAGGAGATATAATAATATACACATTATCACTGGTGACCGGGGGTGAGACCTCTGTATATAGTGTATTATACAGCACATATTACATGGAGGATATAGAGGAGATATAATAATAATATACACAGTATCACTGGTGTCCGGGAGTGAGACCTCTGTATATAGTGTATTATACAGCACATATTACATGGAGTATATAGAGGAGATATAATAATTAATATATACAGTATCACTGGTGACCGGGGGTGAGACCTCTGTATATAGTGTATTATACAGCACATGTTACATGGAGGATATAGAGGAGATATAATAATATACACATTATCACTGGTGACCGGGGGTGAGACCTCTGTATATAGTGTATTATACAGCACATATTACATGGAGGATATAGAGGAGATATAATAATATACACAGTATCACTGGTGACCGGGGGTGAGACCTCTGTATATAGTGTATTATACAGCACATGTTACATGGAGGATATAGAGGAGATATAATAATATACACATTATCACTGGTGACCGGGGGTGAGACCTCTGTATATAGTGTATTATACAGCACATATTACATGGAGGATATAGAGGAGATATAATAATAATATACACAGTATCACTGGTGTCCGGGAGTGAGACCTCTGTATATAGTGTATTATACAGCACATATTACATGGAGTATATAGAGGAGATATAATAATTAATATATACAGTATCACTGGTGACCGGGGGTGAGACCTCTGTATGTAGTGTATTATACAGCACATATTACATGGAGCATATAGAGGAGATATAACAATAATATGCACAGTATCCCTGGTGACCGGGGTGAGACCTCTGTATATAGTGTATTATACAGCACATGTTACATGGAGGATATAGAGGAGTTATATTAATATACACAGTATCACTGGTGACCGAGGGTGAGACCCCGGACAGCAGCGTTATGGCGTCAGTACCGTCACCTCATCACTCCTCTGCATGTCATGGCCGGAGTGTAACCAATGCTCCTCTGTGTCTGTCTCCGATGTTCTAGTCTATTTGCGGCTATAAGATGCAAATACATTTAAATACAGGAAGATTTCCGCGAGTTGTATGTTGTGTTGTGTTCACATTACATTTATTGATTTTTACCAGTTAAACCTACAATCAAAATCTCCCTGATGAGTCAATATGAGCGTCCACATACAAAGCAGCACATCCTGCTGTGTAATGTCAATGGCTTCTTTCCATCTGAGATCGAGGTGAAATGGTACCGGAATGACCAGGAGCAGACGGAAGATGTGGAGTTCACGGAGCCCCATGATAATGGAGACTGGTCGTACCAGATGGAGGTGATGCTGGAGACCGAGATCCAGAAAGGCGACACGTTTACCTGCGAGGTTCATCACGAGAGCCTGGAGGCCCCGTACCGAGTAGACTGGCGTAAGATATATATTGTTTACTATATTATATATATTGTATCTTAAATTTCTTGGTCTTCATTCTCTCACTGGGGAACCTGCAGAATGAGGAGACTGTGCAAACCAGATAACCCCCTTGGTGGTAAACTTTGTGGGGGAGGGGCAGGAGCGGACCTACCGCCGGTACAGCCGGTTCCACTGCACCGGGGCCAAGAGTGGCTAGGGGCCCCTCAGCATCTGGCTCCGCCTCCAGCGGCTCCGGTCTCTGTGCTCCGGAGGAGGGTGCAGTGGCCGGGGGCTGGGGCGGGCTGCAGGATTCAGCTGGAGATCTCCTGCTTCCGCTCATATAATATGCACTGCCTTCTGCTCATCACCGTGCTGAAACTGCACCACGGTGATGGGCTGGGGGAAGCAGCGAATATTATATGTGCCTGCGCCCCCCCCTTTCCCCCAGGGATGGCACACACCCCCCCCATCCCTGTGTTCCATATGGCCCCCCCATGCTGCTGCCCAGAGTAAAATAAAAAAGCTTTACTTATCTCCTCCAGCGCTGATCTCCCGCTCTCACCCCGCTCTCCCTGCTGCCGCTGTGATCGGGCATGCAGTGACTATGTATGTCTGCTGTGCTGATCACATGACCGGCACAGAGAAGCAGGAAATGCAGGAGCACAGGACAGAGACCCGGAGGCAGCGCTGTAGGAGGGTGAGGAAAGAGATTGAGAGATTGTTATTTTACTATGGTTGACTCACCGTAGCCGGGGTCTTCACGTGTCGGGCGTTGCTTCTCCTGTCACAGTTCCGCGCCCGAGGCTGTGGGGCCCGGTGGTTCAGATCAAAAGGGGAATCGTTGAACGGATAGGGGTTCATTCTTGTTGTCGTGACACCACCTGAGGGAATCCGGAGATTTCACCGGCGCTGCTTGGGCCTCCGGGGGATGTAAGGCAGCAGGATGGGACGCTCCCCACAGGACGAGCGGGAGTCCCCGGGGCCAGGAGCTGCACCAGATGGATGATGGCAGCTTGATGATGCTGTAAGTGTGGATTTAAACAGTTCTGAAGGAGACACGGACACCAAGTTCCTTGGTAACGGGTGTTTACTGTAACCGGTAGATGGTACAGGGTGTACAGGTAACTGACTGGGGGGGTCCCAGCAATGACCGGTATTGTCTCAGAGCTCCGCGGTGTTCCTCCTCTCTTAACCTGTTCTCTTTGCTGTTGTCGCCTTAGTGCGCCAGATCGGGTACAAGGGAGGCTACTTGAATTTCCCTCCCGGTAGTGCGACCCGGTGATGAGGGGAGCCTGATTCCCTATGGTGGGTACTTCCGCTGGCAAGACTGCTTAGTTGCGGCGTTAGTGAGGTGCTCCTAGAAAGCGATCCCTTCACTTCTGGTTCGGAACCAGTAATCTGGTGGTTGTTGGGTGCGGGTGTATTTTGACCCGTTTAGGTAATCGCCCAGGTTCCGGTTTGTGGCACCGAATAATGGCGCCAACCGGTAGGTGGTCTTCAGGGCTGCACGGAACTGTGCAGAGCCCTCTTCTCCTACGTTCCCTCTCTCGACCACTACTCCTCTCCTCTACTACTTTACTCCTACACACTACTGCTACACTCCGCCCACCAGGACCTGATTGGCCCTCTATTAAAGTGGTGCATGTAGAGTATGGAGCTCTGAGTATTAACCATATCACTACTGAGACGGAGAATATTGCATCTACAGTCAGGGATGCAATACCCTCCTGTGACGCACTCGTTGCGGGGCGCCACATGGGCAGCAGCATGGGGGCCATAGCCAGGACAGGGGGAACGTGTGCCAGCCACGGGGGACGTGTGCCAGCACAAGGGAGCTATATCCAGATTATGGGGGCTAATTTAAGGGTGGGGGGCTATATCCCAGGATGAGGTACAATGTACCAGGATGAGGGTGCAATGAGGGACATATACTCTATATGATTTATTAGACGGACACAGGCATTATAAGTCTGACCCCATTTATCATTAAAAATGTCTTTTTTCTCTTTTCCTTCACCAAATTTGGGCGTGCGTCTTATAAAGCGAAAAATACGGTACATATTTTGCTGACATAGGCAAGGGTCACACAGACCCGTTCTCTAGGTGTCCTTTAATATCTGAGGTTTTCTGAAGAAGCGGACGCCGTTAACCTTATTACTTACCTCTCCGGCGACTGCACAGACTGCGCTTCTGGAAATGCGTACCGGCAAATATTTTTTTACAGGCTGTGCTGGGCTGTATACATTACCTGGCGGCTGTGCTGGTCTGTATTTATTACCTGGCGGTTGTGCTGGTCTGTATATATTACTTGGAGGCTGTGCTGGACTGCATGTATTACCTGGCGGCTGTGCTGGGCTGCATATATTACCTGGCGGCTGTGCTGGGCTGCATATATTACCTGGTGGCTTTGCTGGGCTGTATATATTACCTGGTGGCAGTGCTGGACTGTATATATTACCTGGAGGCTATGCTGAGATGTGTATGTTATTTAGAATCTGTGCTGGGCTGTATATATTATTTGGAGGCTGCAACTGGCAAATATATATACAGCCCAGCAGCAGCCTCCACATATAATATACAACCCTGCATAGCCTCAATATTATATATACAGTACATTTAGTGTGGGAAAATCCGCAGCAAGAATTAGTATGTGCACATTTTCCCGCACTAAAATACGCAGCATATCAGCTGTATATTTTAGTGGCACCATGTGGACAGGAATTAGCAAACCCACAAGCTTTGCTGGGAAAACACAGCTGCATATTTGTTGCAGATCTGCTGTGTATACGCACCAACTACATGGCAAAATACGTATCGTGCGAACAGGTCCCAATGGAAACTGTACACAAATCCGGCATAATTCCATTACAGTTTTATCTGGTTTAAGGGCAAAAACCTTCCCCGATCGGATGCAGTTTTCGCCTGATCTCGCCGGATACAAAAAACTTTGTTGCACTATGAGGGGTGGGTGGGAGTAGGACCAAAATATTTCTTGCACAGGGGCCCACTGAAGTCTGGGTCTGCCCCTGGGGAGGGGGGGTACATATTTTTAGTTAGAGGAAATGTCTATGATGAAACCATTATTGAGGACTACCAGGGGACACCTATCGTTACTGTATTTTGGGTGGTTGGTCAGTGCTTAGGTTAATTTAAGTCTTTACATTTATATTTTACTCCAACAATAAAGAACAAATTGAATTTTCAGATTTCTTTCTATGACTGAAGTAAAGGGGTTGCCCACTACTATACAGCCCCTTGTTAATATCCGCAGTGTGGGGCAGATAATGAAAAATGTGCATCCTTCTCTCCAGACTAGGGCCGCTCCAGCGATCTTCCTATTGTGTCTTATGCCTATAACATGAAAATTTGTCACATGACCACTGCAGCCAATCAGCGTCTGCAGATCAACTGCAGCTTTCCAGCACTTTATCAGAGCAGAAATCCTTGGACAACCCCTTAAAGCACACTTTACTACCACTACATTCACCATTGTTCTGCCTTCTCACGTTTATACAGTGTGCCATCAGACAGCATAAACTTTCTCTGGCTTCGAAATAAGCACACTGTTTCTATAGTCTAACTTGTTTATTGGTCAGCAGGTAATTTAAGCGGTAAAACTACTTGAATAAGAATACAATTCACAAAAATGAGTACTGGTCATATATGATATAGCTCTGACAATATACAGTACAGAAAAAGTACACAGCAAGATGGAGACTTTACATGTGGACTGGATACATGAGCCCTAACAGAGAGAACTCTGTGTAACCTAGCAACAAACCTGAACTTTATACCGTAAATCACAGGCAGGAGTAGTTCTCCTCCCCGATATACTTTGGCAAGGATAATGGAGTTTATAAGAGCAGTGCAGGAAAATAGGACAACACATGTGCTCTAAATGAATCCTCTCTCACAAAATAGTTGCTAACACCCAGAATGCTTAGGGCTCACCCACAATGCACTAGGATCTTAGAGGAGAAAACACTGAGTAATGCAGTAATGCTGCCAGATGGTGTTAATCATATTAAACATCACAACAAAGATCACATATTACATTACAAAGGTTATTACATGTGGCAAATTTACACCCTGAGGAAGAAATTTTGAAACGTGCGTAGGTGTTCAAGGGAGACCACATTGGGACCTAAATCTTTACAAGGGCAGCAACTGCAGTACAGATACGATCTATTTGCAGACCAGACTCTGATTATATTAGTGGGGAGCAAAAGGAGTGATAGTACAAACTATACTGGTAACATAGAAAACCCTATTAAATGTAATCTTGAGTGAGTGATGATGGAGGATAAAATAGGGTCAATGACCATAAGTAGACCTTATTATAGTAATAGAAAATAATGCACAATGTGCCATAGTACAGGGGGGGCCATTTATATGGATACACCTAAATAAAATGGGAATGGTTGGTGATATCAACTTCCTGTTAGTGGCACATTAGTATATGGGAGGGGGAAAGCTTTTCCAGATGGGGGGTGACCATGGCGGCCATTTTGAAGTCGGCCATTTTGGATCCAACTTTATTTTTTTCAATGGAAGAGGGTCATGTGACCCATCAAACTTATTGAGAATTTCATAAGACGAACAATGGTGTGCTTGGTTTAAACATAACTTTACTCTTTCAAGAGTTATTTCAAGTTGATATCACCATTCATTCCCATTTTATTTAGGTGTATAGATGGCCCACCCTGTGCATTTAAAGAACAGCAGTTTCTGTACGAATAAATTGCCCATTTGATATATGTGCCCACCCAGAATGGTACCTGAATGTAAAATATAAAATGTTTTTAATTTTGAATCAATAATATTTTAATCAATAAAGAAATTATTGTTAAGCCTATAATATTATGTGGGGCAAGTTCACTTTCTCACCTATAAGTGCCCCCTGTGGAGATAACTGTGGTTGTAGTGAAGTAGATCGGTCATATTTGATTGCTGATGTGGCAAATTTAGCCTTACTTTCTTCTACTAAATTTAAACAGACAGAAAAACCAATGATCTGGATGGTAATTTTTGTGTGAAAAATGTCACCTCTACTGTACAGAACTTTAGTGATTTTGGATGAAGGCCTTTATCACCTTTTCTCCTGCCCTGTTTGCAGGTGCTGGGAGCCGTCTGATCCTTCCCGCAAAGATCTGCCCCATCCACTCACATGATTGTATTACTAAGGGCAGAGACACACTTATGCAACCTGCATGTGAGTGTCTCGCATGCATCTCACGAGTCACCAAACCCGGCCCCTGGCTCAATGGATGGGAGTGTGGAGATTATTGTGTTTCTATGGATCTCTACACTCCCGTTCAGAGAGGCAGGGGCCGGGCCGGGTGAGTCATGCGAGATGCATGTGAGATACTTGCATTCAGCTCGCATAGTGTGTCTCTGCCCTAAGACTGACCATATCTGCTAATATTAGCAACATTTTGTAAAATGAAGAAAATTCCATAGTATTATACTCTACACTTCTCTGTTTTATTTTCTAGACCCTCAGTCATCAGATTCAGCTAAAAACAAGATGGCGACCGGGATTGTGGGGATTGTGTTAGGACTGGTATTTTTCATCGTTGGTCTTGTCATCTACATGAGAGGAAGAAAAGGTAATAGGAAATGAGTGTAAGAGTTTATTACAGCAGCTATAAGGCGAGAATGCTGAAGAATAACTCATTAAATATTCTCTATTTGTTTTTAGTGCAAACTTCTTTTCCTGGACATCAGAATGAACGTAAGAGTTTTTTTAATTTAGTTTTTATGTATTTGTAAATACTGAAAATGTTTTTCATTCTTAGTCTGTGACATTGATGAACTACAATAATGTTATCTCCATAATGATAAATAGAAGAAAGGGAAAATGTTAGGATTGGTCATTAATATCAGAGCAGTTGGTTCTGACCCTATAATCGCCACCGGTCAGCTGATGCCTGTTGTCTCGGCTGCTGCAGGTTCACAGCTCCACTCATGGGTAGTGGCCATTCTGAGGTACTGCAGCTCAGCTACCATACACTTCAATGAGAGCTGGAATACTGTAAGAATGGCCACTACACAGTGTACAGAGCAGTGGTGTTTAAGCTCCATAAACAGAGTCTCTGTCTGATTCCCGATAATTCTTATATGTCACCTCAGAATTGAGATTATTGATAATGACAGATCAATTGTGACAGAAAGAAGCAGATTTCTTTAATAAGAGATAATACAAAATTACTTAATGTCATGGGTCCTATTGATTTATTGAATAAAGATTAAACCAATGGTTGCACTTTAAAGTATAACCGCCGTTTACATTTTTATTTAATATTAATATAGATCAAGTGATTAGAATAAACTTTCAAACATACGGTACTTTATTAGAAAAGTCTGGTTGACAACCATTCATAAACCTTCCACAAGGTGCCCCCACTACACTGTGTGTGAGGCAGACATATGTTCATTATCAATCAGATCAGGCTTCACACTGAATACAGGCATGTAACCATATAAGGGAAAAGGGGTGTGGCCTGCACAGCTGACTGCAGCTCATGAAGAAACAATGTGTCAGTTTAGCTAATCACACAGAACAGTTGCTAAGCAATGTCAGGATCAGTGCAAACTCCTCAGAAGTTTATGCCAAGGAAATAGTTGTCATCCGGCTCCACACAACTGGGTCACAATCTATGTTAACCCCTTGTCTGCTGGCTCCTTACACAGCTCACTATCAGTGTGCTCTCAGAAGCTGTGGAAATACACACACAGTGCTGGCAGAGGCTAGCCGCCCCACACAACCATAAAAGACAGTTTTTAAAATAACCAGTGCAGTATTGGGTTCCTTTTATTAAATGACATTTACACCTTAAATAAGGCTGTAGACTGGAAGGATTAATGATCGTTTTATTTTCTTCTTTCAGGATTTTTGGTGCAGTAATCCGGATCTGTTTTCCTGCAAGTCTCAGCTTTTAACTCTTCAGTCTCTAACACTCATAGGAGGATTTACCTGAAGTTCAGCCCAAGCCTTTTACTAAACCATAGGGAGCTATAAATATGCCGTACAATGACATTGCTTTGCATTATGTGCAGGTTAAGGGGAATATTTGAATTGATTAAATGTGTTGAAAATATTTGGGTTTTGTGTTTTGTAATGTTTTTTTTAACACTTGTTGAAAATCTTACATTGTAACCTTAATTTTACACAATCTTGGCCGCCAGAGGGTAAAATCTGAGATTACTTACCGGTAATCGTATTTTACGGAGTCCATGACAGCACCCACCGAGAGAGGGGATCCGCCCACAAGGACAGGAAACCTACAGATAAAAAGGGGCGGTCCCCCTCGCCTCTTCAGTTGGGTTACAGAGAATTTGGAGGAACCGCCACACAGTATAAATATACGTATCAAAAAAGAACATTAACACAAGAAGACCAAAACCGACAAGACGTGCCGAAACAAGGGGCACACAAAAAACCTGCAGGCAAGCAGTGGCCACCCGTGGCAAGTGACAACACACTGAACAACAATTTAGGCTAATAACATGCAAAAGAAAGGAAAGTGTGGGAAGTGAGTGGGTGCTGTCATGGACTCCGTAAAATACGATTACCGGTAAGTAATCTCAGATTTTCCTATCGCCATGACAGCACCCACCGAGAGACTTGCAGAGACAATCACCTGGGAGGGACCACAGCAGTAAGAACTGCCCTCCCGAAGTCGAGGTCAGACGAAGAGGAAAGGTCAAGGCGATAGTGCCGAAAAAAGGTAGAGGGTGACGCCCAAGTAGCTGTCCTACAAATAGACTCAATCGACACATTAGCTCGTTCAGCCCAGGAGGCTGACATGACACGGGTAGAATGGGCACGAACACCGGGCGGTGGTTGCTCATCTTTCGCGGAATAGGCCGAGCAGATAGCGTCTCTGGAGATGGTGCTTTTAGTGGTAAAAGTGCCCTTATGAACCCCCTGGAAAGAAACAAACAAGGCCCTACACTACCTCCAGGATTGGGTCCTAGCAATATACTCAAGCACAGTCCTCCTAACATCTAAGGTCTGATAGGTCAATTCGTCAGGGCAAGTGGGAGGGCAGAATAGTCTCCTGACTTCTATGGAACTTTGAGGAAACCTTAGGAAGGTAGGAGGGGTCCGTCTTAAGGATCAACCTATCAGGGAACACCAACAGGAACGGGGTCAATGGACAGAGCCTGCAGGTCACCCACCCGTCGAGCAGATGTCAGGGCTACCAGTAAGGCTGTGTCCAAGTCAAGTGTTTGATGGAGGCCGAGGTCAATGGTTCAAAGGGAGGTCCGGTCAAGGCATCCAAAGCTAAATTCAAATCCCATGGAGCAAGCCTAGGGATGGGCACCAGTGCAGTGCGGTCACAAGCCTGAAAAAAAACGGGCAATCCACCGGTCACCTGCGATATTTTGACTAAAAAGCGCCCCCAGAGCAGAAACCTGGACCGAAGAGTACCGACAGCAAGATCCAACTCCCAACCTTTCTGCAAAAATTCCAAAATAGCAGGAATCGGGGCATGGTCAGTGACACCCCCTGGGTAAAAATCCAAAAACTTACGCCAAACCCTGCAATATAGGTTAGTGGTAACCGCCTTCCTACTACCGAGGAGGGTAGAAACCAAAGCATCGGAGAACCCCCCACCGCCTCAGAAGCTGCCTCTCAAATTCCAGGCCGTTAGATGAAGGCCCTCTGCTTGTGGGTGAAAAAACGGACCCTGAGAGAGCAGCCCCCGAACCGCCGGGAGAACCCAAGGATTGGAGACCGACATCGCCTGCAGCCAGAAATACCATGGTCTTCTGGGCCAAAAGGGGGCGATCAAAATGACTCTCGCTCCGTCCTCCCTGATTTTGCGCAGAACCAGAGAAAGCAGACAGAACGGAGGAAAAGCATCCACCACCTCCGGACGGTCCGAGGGGTACAGGGAAGCAAAGCGCCGAACCTGTCTGTTCCCCCTGGTTGCAGAGAGATGTATCACTGGACAGCCCCAGAGACGAACAATGTCCTATAAGACGCCCCTGTTCAAAACCCACTCTCCCTGCCTGAGTGAGTGGCGGCTGAGAAAGTCTGCCCTGACATTGTCGATCCCTCTGATATGTAAGGCCGTCACGTCAGGGAGAGAAAATGAACCTCCGCCAGCTGAAATATCGAGGTCGCGGAAGGGAAGGCAACCGGGTCCCCCCCGGTGATTCAAGTAAGCCACGACGGTGGTGTTGTCCGACTGAATCCGGACATGGGAGTCGTGGAGTAGGGGCAAAAATCTGAGGAGAGCATACAGAACCGCACGCAACTCCTTCAAATTGGAAGAGCCCAATACGTCCTCTGCCGACCACCGACCTTGGGCTAGGCGAGGTCCGACATGAGCCCTCCACCCCGAAGGACTGGCATCGGTCGTTACCACAAAATCTGTACAAACTACCCAGGGAACCCCCAGAGTCAGGTGACGAGAATCCATCCACCAGGACAGAGAGGCCAAGGCGGTCGGCGAAAGACTGAGACGACCCTCCAACCGTCCCTGCAGAGAGTCTCTGGCCCCGAGTACGTCCTGCTGGAGACAGCGAGAATTGAACTGTGCCCACGGGACAGCCGGAATGCAGGACGACAGAGTTCCCAGCAGAGACATGGCCTGACGCAGAGACAGTGACGGATTGTGCATGGCCCCAGCCACCTTGCCCCTGACAGCCGAGACCTTGACCGCTGGAAGAAAACACTTCTGGGCAACTGAGTCTAACAGAAGACCTAAAGTCGGGACCTGAACGGGATGGAGCCGTGACTTTGGAACATTGATGAGCCATCCCAAGGCTTGTAGGGAGGACATGACGTGTTAGACTAGAAGCACACTGCCCCTCCTAGTCCCCCACCACCAAAAAATCATCTAAATATGGCACAATGAGCACATTACGTTGTCGTACAAATGCCATAACCTCCGCCATCACCTTGGTAAAAACCCGAGGAGCACTGGAAAGACCGAACGGCATGGCCGCAAACTGCAGATGGCGAACCTGACCCTCCAAGACCACCGCCACGCGGAGGAACTTCTGGCAAGACTGATGAATGGGGAGATGGTAATAGGCGTCTTTTTAAATCGAGCACCGCCATAAAACACCTATGGAACAGAAGGCGAACAGCCGATTGAATGGACTCCATCTTAAAGGACTGGAAGCGAAGGAAGGAGTTTAATTTCCGAAGATTAATAATGGTGCGAAAAGAACCATCCGGTTTGGAGACCAGGAATAATGGGGATCCTTCCTGGTCCCCCGGAACCAACACCCATTTATGCAATAAGTCCTTAACCTCCGACTCCAGCGCCCGCTGCTGGCAAGCATTGGAAAGTGTAGTCAGAAAAAAGGAGTCCCCAGGGACCTGCAAAAAATCAAGTTTAAGGCCAGCAGAAACTAGGTCCAGGATCCATCGGCTGTTGGAAATCTGGGACCATTGAGGAAAAAAATAAGCCAATTGACTGCTGACAGGTGGGTCAAAATCAAGTACGCTTAGGCGGGGGCTTGGAGGATGAGGAACCACCGTAATAAGCACCTCTCTGTCTCTTTCTGGCCGGCTCCCACTTGGGGTTGGACTGCTGCCTGGAATACTGACGTTTCTGGAAGGCCCTCCTCTAGTTAGGGCCTCCCTAACCCGTCTGTCCCTTTCTCACTTCTCCAGCCTTAGACAGAATACCATCCAGCACGGAGCCAAAGAGGTACTCACCCCCGCACGGGATCGCACACAACTTAGCCTTCGCATGGGCGTCCCCCTTCCATTCCTTAAGCCACAAGGACCTGCGGACAGAGTTAGAAATCCCTGCAGATCTAGCAGCCAGACGGAGAGAATCAGCTGAAGCATCTGCCAGATATGCTGAGCCACTCCGGATCAGAGGAAGCGCAGCCAATAACCTGTCTCTGGGTACCCCAGACCGAATCTGGTCCTCCAACTGATCTAACCAGACTAACTAGGAACGGGCAACACAAGTGGAAGCAATGGCCGGCCGAAGAGCCCCAATACCCGTTTCCCAGGATTTTTTCAACAGGGTATCCGCTTTCCTATCAGAGGGGTCACGTAACAATCCCCCATCCTCCAGGAGCAAAGCATTCTGTTTGGAAGAGGAGGCCACTGCTGCATCAACTTTAGGGACCGTAGACCAGTTCAGCAACTCAGGATCATCAAAAGGGTATTTCCGTTTGGAAGAGGAGGGCAAAAACCCCTTAAGGTACCTTTACATGCCGCGACGGCAGGCTGGATACATCCCGCTACTTCACGTGCACGAGCACGCTCAAACGGCTACAAACGGTCAACGCACCCTCTTTACACGCCGCCATAAGGTGCGCTACGCCACGCTACATCTGTAGCTAGCTACATCGCCGGGTGTGTCAAGTAGCCAGCTGTAGCTTAGCGTACCACGTTTACACAGCGCTACAATAAGCTACTATGGGCGTACCTGGTACAGCAGGGACAGCACATAGGCGTGCCGCAATCGTGGATTACGAGCCGTCCGTACGCTGATAGGACAGCGCAATATCATCATGATTGGCCAGGCATCGCAGGAGGCTGAGAAATACAGCACGCTCGAGCGATTGTGTAGTGTGACTCGTCAGCTCCTTAAATATGCCGCCCTAGGCAGCGACTACCAATCGTCATGCAGCAGCTTCCACCAATGATCGCACATGGGGCGCGGTAACACGGAGCCAGGGTCACGCCTTAGCTACATTGCATCTACATTGCAGGCTGTCCAGAGTTGCCTTCCGTTGCCTCTTTACACGCCGATACAGCTCGCTACCATCGGCGATGTAGCCATCAGTTTTCGAGCAGAGCTAGGAAACAGATGTATCTGTTGCCGGCTGTAGCGTCACGTCTTCAGACGCCGCTACGACGGGCTACATTGGCGCTACAAGCTACATTTGTAGCCTGTAGCGGGATGTATCCAGCCTGCCGTCGCGGCGTGTAAAGGTACCATTAGAGTCCTGCTTCTCCCACTCAGACCTGACTAAAGACTTGACAGCCTCAATGACAGGAAAAACACGTCTCTTCTTCTGAGACAACCCAGCAAACATGACGTCCTGAGCCGACCGTGCCTCTTTAGTGTCTACAATCCCCATGGTGGCCCGTACAGACTTAACTAGACCATCCATGTCCTGTATAGCAAAACAGGCCCCCCCCCTTCATCCTCTGATGAGGAGCCGGAAGGGGATGAATGCACCAGACCCTCCTCCTGTGACTCAGCATCGGACTGACAGGGAGACTGGTTGAGAGGGGCAGGCCCACAGGGTTGCTGCAGTTGGGATAGGGAGGACCGATCTTGTCCCGTATAAAGGTTTTAAAGTCAGCCGTCCGTATAGGGGCTTCTTCGTCAAGAGTCTGAGTAATACAGGGGCGGCATCACCGCTTGTCATAATCATCAGGCATGGGCTGGTCACATAACACACAGCACTTATGCTTCTTTTTGTCAGAGCGTTTTTTAGGCTGGTGAAAATAGAGGAAAAAGGGAAGGAGACAGAGAGGAAAGGCAATTAGCAGAGTGGATTACAATACCAAACTCACCCCTATTGCCCTGCTGGTACCGGTTCAGGAGGTGGAGACCCAACCTTGGGTTTGGAGCCTTTAGAAGAATCAGTGGAGCACTCCTTAGAAGCAGTAGCAGACCTGGAAGCCTGCTTGCCACCGCTGCTGGATTTAGGCACCGACTGGCCGATGCCCTCCTGGTGCCCCTCCGCGTCTCTGGGGGAAGACATGCTGTGCACCATCCACGAGGCCCCAGCACCGCACTGGAAGGGCATGTCTCCCACTCCTAGACGGGCCCTCCTCCGGACCGCCCCGGAAGTGACGCGCACCTCGGGGTCAAAGAGCGCTTCCGCGGCTAGCGCGCATGCGCACCGGAGACCCCGGAAGCCGGCCGGCGGCGACGCAGGGCGGCAAACTCCACGCTCCCTCCGCCCTGCGCCGTGGAATGAACACTGGGGACGGCCCCAGGCAGCGCTCTCACGACCTAGAGCGGAACCAGCCGGACTCTGGGTCGTGCTGAAAAATGACCAGGCAACGAGGGAGACTGCTGGAACAGGGCTCCCCCAACGCTGCATCCAAGACACGGATACCACAGACCTCCAAGAGCCCTCCATGGCAGCCTCAGGCCCCGGGTAAGCTTCATCTGTAGGTTCCTCCCAGAAGGACAGGAAACCAACTGAGGCGAGGGGGACCGCCCCTTTTTATCTGTAGGTTTCCTGTCCTTGTGGGCGGATCCCCTCTCTTGGTGGGTGCTGTCATGGTGATAGGGAAAATCTTAATATATGATGTGGATAGAGGGGTTTACACAGTGGAAATGGCTCCTTTTTCTCTTTCTAAATTGACCAGCGGGTTGTTAATTTACAAAACACTGAGCATCCGTAATCCTGACCGCTCCTGCTGCTCATCGCAAAGTCCAAGATAGCAGATCCCAGGGTCCTTATTCAGGAGAACAAAGAGTTTGGCCCCAATGGAGCTGATTTCCATCAGTCGTCCTATAGATGTAGACCCTAGTTACCCGCTGTGTACCTTAGATACCAGCCGGTGAGCGGAGAAGGCTTGTAACTAAGGTATACATCGGGTATCTAGGCAGCGCACGCTGCCTAGTTACCCACAGTTTACCCTGGATACCAGCTCCCAGCGCTTCCTGAGAGGCGCTGGGAGCTGACTGATCGCATCTCCTGATGTCACACGCAGCGAATGCTGCGTGTCCACCTGGCGACCGTCGTCAGGTTTTGGAACAGGTTCTAAAACCTGACGACCATCAACCAGCGATTTATCGCTGGTTGATGCGCCCTGTCACACGCGTCAATATCGCTGCAATGTCACGTGCAGCAGTGATCATGCACGCGATATTGACGCGTGTGACAGCCCCATAAAACTAAATGCTTTGATTGTGTGAGAATGACTGCGGCCAGTAATCTATATGACACATCGTTGGATTCGCACACAATAGACCTCTAGGCTGTAGGTCAGAGAAGGGTGGGGAGCGAGAAACAGGCGCAGATCTAAATGTAAAAGTACAATATTTCTCAGGAGTACACAGGGCAAGAGAACTCTCCTTTTATTGTGTCTTGTTTCTTCACATATCGACCCACTGGGGGTCTCCTTGGTAAAGAAAAAGGAGTCAGAGTCCTTATCATAAGGTCAATCTCCTTGGGAGCGCTCAATCATCTGGATACCTTGATTATTTAAATCGTTGGATTCAGGATTTCTTTGCCTATATTATGTAAGATGAGGTAGCAAAACCCTGCTGACAGATTCCCGGGGAAGTCAGATTATATTCTAAATGACACAAATTGCAGAAGAATAGTAACATGAAGCCATGAAGCCATACTCCACCTCCATCATGCCCGGTCTCTGATGGTCTCTGCTTTAACACAATGGAAACTGCATAAATGTCTACCAGCCAATCACTGGTTACAGTGGTGACAGCCTCGGGTGGTGATTGGCTGAACAGGCTTTTCCCATACACCGAAAATTAGATCAGAGAGACTCGGGCGTTGCGGAGGGTAAGTCTGGAGCTCATCAGTAGTTACATGTAATTTTGCTTTTCAGAAATTAACTTTGCTTCAACAACATTAACTTCAATAGTAAAAAAACACTGGTAGAGAAAAGCAGGTGCAAACATATTAGAAGATTTTTCAGTTTTAGGAACATTTGTTCATTCCTGTTTGATCAGGTGTACAGCAGGCAGCGCTTTATATATCGGAGGAATGATTCCCAGCATTATGACAGATATCCATAGACTTGCATTGTATTGATTTTGCTTTATATTTGTTACGTTTCTTCACACTCATCTGTTGTGACTTTTAGCTTTTATTTTTTTTACTTAAGACAAGAGATTTAAAGCTTTTTAAATTAAAAGGATATTCATGAAATAATTGAAATTGTACCGAGCAGAATAAAATAAATGTGATTCCTAAATGATCGCCTCCTTGTGTCATTATTATTCTACTAGATGGTGGCCCGATTCTAACACATTGGGCATTCTAGAATATGTATGTAGTTGACATACTGTGACTGACAGAACTTGTTCAGTTAACGTGAGTGAACTACACTATATATATATATTATATATAAAGCAGAGCTATGGTATATGGTGGTACATTACAGCACATGTATAGCAGCACTATAGTATATGGTGGTACATTACAGCACATGTATAGCAGCGCTATGGTATATGGTGGTACATTACAGCACATGTATAGCAGCACTATGGTATATGGTGGTACATTACAGTACATGTATAGCAGCGCTATGGTATATGGCGGTACATTACAGCACATGTATAGCAGCACTATAGAGTTTGGCGGTACATTACAGTACATGTATAGCAGCACTATAGTACATGGCAGTACATTACAGCACATGTATAGCAGCACTATAGTATATGGCAGTGCATGTATAGCAGCACTATGGTATATGGCGGTACATTACAGTACATGTATAGCAACGCTATAGTATATGGCGGTACATTATAGTACATGTATAGCAGCACTATGGTATATGGCGGTACATTACAGCACATGTATAGCAGCACTATAGTATATGGCGGTACATTACAGTACATGTATAGCAGCACTATGGTATATGGCTGTACATTACAGTACATGTATAGCAGCACTATAGTATATGGCGGTACATTACAGTACATGTATAGCAGTGCTATGGTATATGGCGGTACATTACAGTACATGTATAGCAGCACTATGGTATATGGCGATACTCCACTCCCCGCAGCCCCCTGCTCCTCCACAGTAAAAGTAAAAATAAAAAAATCCTCAGTCCGCCGGCTCGCTCCACCTCCGTCTTCTAGGTCCTACAGGCCTTTAGGACCTGTCGTTGCCTGGGAAACTGATCAACTGATCGGTCACATGACCGCTAACTGCCGGGGGGCAGGATGGAGCAGGGAGGCAGGATGGTGACTGGGAGGGGGGGGGTCAGGATGGAGCCGGGGGGTCAGGATGGAGCCGGGGGGGCAGGATGGAGCCGGGGGGGCAGGATAGAGCCGGCAGGGGGGGCAGGATGGAGCCGGCGGGGGGGGGGGGCAGGATGGTGGTGGCGAGGCGGCGGGGCAGGATGGAAGGAGCAGGGCAGGATGGAGCAAGCGGGGCAGGATGGAGGTGGCGGGGGAGGGGGATGGGGTGGGGGTCAGGATGGAGCTGGCGAGGCAGGATGGTAGCAAGCGGGGCAGGATGGAGCTGGCGGGGCCGGATGGCGCGAGCGCAGGGGAGCAGGATGGTGGTGAGCGGGGCAGGATGGAGCCGGCGGGGGTTAGGATGGAGCAAGCGGGGCAGGATGGAGCCGGCGCAGGAGCAGGCTGGTGGCGAGCGGGGCAGGATGGAGCGAGCGGAGCAGGATGGAGCCAGCGGTGGCGTGGGGGCAGGATGGTGGCAAGCGGGGCAGTATGAAGCTGGTGAGGCAGGATGGTGGCGAGCGGGGCAGGATGGAGCCGGCGGAGGGGCAGGATGGAGCCGGCGGGGGGGGGGGCAGGATGGAGCAAGCGGAGCAGGATGGAGCCGGCGGTGGCGGGGGGGGGCAGGATGGAGCTGGCGGGGGCAGGATGGTGGGGGGGGGGCAGGATGGAGCCGGCTAGGCAGGATGGTGGCGGAGGGGGGGGGGCAGGATGAAGCTGGCGGGACAGGATGGAGCCGGCAGGGGGCAGGATGGAGCAAGCGGGGCAGGATGGAGCCTGCGCGGGAGCAGGATGGCAGCGAGTGGGGCAGGATGGAGTGAGAGAGGCAGGATGGAGCCAGCAAGGGGCAGGATGGAGCCAGCAGGGGAGCAGGATGGTGGCGAGCTGGGCAGGATGGAGCCGGCGGGGGGGGCAGGATGGAGCAAGCGGGGGGCAGGATGGAGCAAGCGGGGGCAGGATGGAGCCGGCGGGGCAGGATGGAGCTGGTGAGGCAGGAGGATGGTGGCGAGCGGGGCAGGATGGTGGTGAGCGGGGCAGGATGGAGCCGATGGGGGGCAGAATTGAGCGAGCGGGGCAGGATGGAGCCGGCGCGGGAGCAGGCTGGTGGCGAGCGGGGCAGAATGGAGTGAGCGGGGCAGGATGTAACCGGCGGGGCAGGATGGAGCGAGTGGGGCAGGATGGAGCCGGTGGGGCAGGATGGTGGCGAGCGGGACAGGATGGAGGCGGCGGGGGGGGCAGGATGGAGGCGGGGGGGGGCAGGATGGAGCAAGCGGGTTTAGGATGGAGCAGGATGGAGCCGGCGGGGGCAGGATGGAGCTGGTGAGGCAGGATGGTGGCGAGCAGGGCAGGATGGAGTCAGCGCGGGAGCAGGATGATGGCGGGGGAGCAGGATGGTGGCCGGCGGGGCAGGATGGAGCCGGTGGGGCAGGATGGTGGCAGAGGAGCAGGATGGTGGCGAGCGGGGCAGGATGGAGCCGGCGGGGCAGGATGGAGCCGGCGGGGGCAGAATGGTGGCGGGGGGGCAGGATGGAGCTGGCGGGGCAGGATGGAGCCGGCAGGGGGGAGGATGGAGCTGGCGGGGGGCAGGATGGAGGTGGCGCTGGGGCAGGATGGATGCGGGGGGAACAGGATGGAGCTGGTGGGGAGCAGGGTGGAGCCGGCGGGAAGCAGGATGGAGCCGGCGGGGGGGGCAGGATGGAGCTGGTGGGGGGGCAGGATGGTGGCCGCGTGAGGGCAGGATGGTGGCCGCGTGAGGGCAGAATGGATGCGGGGGGCAGGATGGAGGCGCTCCTACTGACCCACACTCGCTACCCCTGCCCCCCGCTCCTCCACGGTGATAATAAAAATAAAAAAAGTCCTCAGTGAGGATACTCACCCGTCCGCCGACTCGCTCCACCTACGTCTTGTAGCTCCCAGGGCAGGACCTGTCGTTGCCTGGGAAACCGATCAGCTGATCAGTTTCCCAGGCAACGACAGGTCTTCAAGCCCTGTAGGGGCTAGAAGACTGAGGTGGAGCGAGCCGGCGGATGGGTGAGTATCCTCACTGAGGACTTTTTTTATTTTTATTATCACCGTGGAGGAGTGGGGGGGGGCAGAGGGAGGGGGACCACGGATGCCACGAGGAGCAGAGGGGGGCAGGAGGAGCGGAGGGGGGCAGGAAGAGTGGGGTGCCACGGGAAGTGGGGGCAGGAGGAGTGGGGGGGCTGTGAGGAGAGTGGTCGCTGCGGCCTCCGTCGGCCGGACCATGTATCCCGGCGACAGTGGCGCTAACGCCACCGCTGTCGCCGGGCTGCAAATTTGGCGCGAAATTCGAACTTTGAATTTGCGCTCCTATTTGTATAGTTTGCGCTCATTGGTGCCCGTCAGAGGCGGGCACTAGAGATGAGCGAATAATAAAATGCTGGGGTGCTAGAAGCTCGGGCCGAGCATCCCAATACTCGTGTACTCGGCCCGAGCACCGAGCCCAATGTTATCCTATGGGAGACCCGAGTATTTTTCTGACATGACCCCCGGCAGCATGGAAAAACCCTAAAAATGTCACAAAAGTATCAGAACAGTGCTGAAATGACATGTGAACATCATGGGGAAGACCCCTGGAAGCATTTCAGACTCTAAGGTCACTTATGTCAACAATGTTGTCAGACTATTACGCCACTTTTACGGACTGTCACGAAAACGTTACAAAATGAAACCAAAATGGATTTTCATGGAAAAAATATTAAGGGCTCATACCCACTTGTGAGACAGAGTGGGTGGATGTTAGTTTTTTGGATTATATCAAAGATTTTTTTTTTAATTGTGTGGCCTCCCATGTCCCTGGGAAGAGACGTAAATGAAGACCTCTTTTAAATAATGTGCCCATTATAAGGAAGTGGGTCTTTTGTAGGATTGCCCTTGGCAGGGAAGCCAAAAATGGTGTGGCACTCTGATGCCTCTAGATAGAGGAGTGCATGAGGACCTCTTGTAATAATGTGCCCATTATAAGGAAGTGGGTCATTTGTAGTATTGTCCTAGGCAGGGCTGCCAAAAGTTGGGAGGCACTCCCATGCACCTGGATAGAGGTGTGCATGAGGACCTCTTTTTTAGATAATGTGCCCATTTTAAGGAAGTTGGGTCAAAAATATGATGTACAAAAATTATGATGGTGGCAGATGAGGAGAAGGAGGAGCAGTACAGCAAGTAGCCAAAGTCATGAAGTGTGTACCTCAGGGATGTTCCCTGAGGAAGGAGCTCGGGAGGAGACTCCGAAACGCGTCGGAAAATAAAGGCTGTAGCTGTACCAGACATTCCCGTGTCTGTGTTTCTTTGGTCTCGGAGCAGCAGCGCGGACACTGAAGCACTTTGTCCAAGAATCTACATTACGACCACGGTCACCGTTGGGAGTGCGGTCCCTGCAGCAGCTGCTTGTACGCTATTCTACTAGTTGTGGGTTTCACAACTGACAAAGGTGAGCAATTCCACATCGATATGTGAAAGTGTATCATTGAGATAAGACCCTATATGCGCATTCTTTCTTTCATGGACAGACTGATGGACTGACAGCCTCCAATACTGCATCCCCCAGAGCTGCTCCCCATGTGGCCATCGTGCCCCAGGTTATACGTATCCTTTTCTCAGAGTAAATATTTATTACCAATTTTCTACAATCGGTAATAAATGTTTGATTTCTGGGACTGGGAACATTTATATGAAGCAGATGAAATGCACAATGAACGTCAGACACATATGTAAAATGCTAAGCGCGGGATACTCACACTGCTGAGTACTATGCGCAATATCATGGAGGTGGCCAGTCTCAGCAGTTGTGGCCCTGGCTCACATTGAAAAGGGAGGTTAAGAATGGAGAATCAAAAATAAAAGAAAAAGATAAGTTTGTGACGCCAGTTGGGATAATAAGACACATGTTGCTGGCACTGCAAGGGATTCCTGGGAGATAGGTGGTAGTAAGCAGCACAGATGTTTCACTCTTCCCAACCAGGGTTGACTCCCAGAGACATGAAGGGGGTAGTGGAGGTAGGTGAAGTGAGGAAAGTAAATAGCAGGAAACAGTCTTTTGCTTTACCTTTTACTGCAGTTCATACATAGTGTCCAGGGTAATACAACCACACCAGGCGTGTGGTCTAGCCAGTCTGGTAAGAGCAGTGGTCCGCTCTGCTGGGTGAGTAATATGGCCTTCCTGCTGTCTTACCTAAGTTGTAGGTTTACTGATACCTTTAGCCTTTCATTACTTCCTCTTGATTGCTGTGGGTTATTTCCTGCCAGGCTGGTAGTGTGGATCCTGCGAGTATCCATGCTTTATAGTAGTTCCCCCACTCTCTATGCTTCTGATGCCCTGGAAAGCTCCACATAAGCTGCTGTTGAGCATAAAACTCACCAGCATCCAGTTCTGACACCAGGCCCTGTAAGTCTGCATGACCTAGGGACTGGTACCCTACATGCAGATGGTACCTTCAGAGCAGCTCATGCTGCCTCCTTAGTGGACCTCTCCTTCACCTACTCTCTGTCCTACTACACCCTAACTAACCCCTCCCTCCAAACAGAGGCTGTCACAGCCCAACCCTGACCTTCAGTGCTCAGCTTCCTGGTTAGAGATGAGGCAGTGTGTGTATGCTTCAGAAATCCAGCAGATGGAGCTCCAATTCTCTTTAGACTTGGCATTACATAGATATTAAAGCAATACCATTTGTAGCAAACAGATCACAGGGATGCCATATTCCCCCCTAGTTAAAGGCAGTGTGTCCCCCGACTGCAAAAACAAGAAAAACAGGATTTTTAAGTAAAACTTTTTTTACATTAAATAACAAAAAAACAGTTGAAACTTAGCAGCATTGTCGTGTATCACAGCCAAAAACCACTCCTGAACAGCGGGATCATCCCTGATTGTAGCTGTGGGGCATACAGACCATAAAGTTGGTTTCTTTGCTGCGCTGTTTTAAGTGGCTCCAGGCCACAACAGATCTTCACCTGTTGAGCATAAAATACAGTGCATATAAAACATTAAGTTTGGCTGGCTTCACATTAGCGTTCTGCAGAGGGGAATCGCCATGTGTGCGCAGCGGCCGCCAGCTCCTATCTTTATAATGGGAGCGCACGGTGCTGCGCTTGACTGCGCATGACCGTGCGCACCCATTCACTCCCACATGTGATCTGTGCGCAGGCGGACGCCTGCGCACAAATCACACACTCTCGTCCGCACCAGGGACGCGACATGTTGCATTCCTGGTGCGGACGGGAGTGTGTGATCTGTGCGCAGGCGTCCGCCTGCGCACAGATCACATATGGGAGTGAATGGGTGCGCACGGTCATGCGCTGTCAAGCGGTGAACGCGGCGACCAATCAGAATAGCGGCGCTCGCCGTGGTGCCATATTTCAAATACACTATACTCAGTGTATTTGAAATATGGCGCACGCCGCTATTCTGATTGGTCGGCGCTGAGCATGGGCGGCCAATCAGCATAGCGGCGCTTGCCACGGCGCCATGTGTAAAATCTGAAGTAGTGGGTGGATTTTACACATGGCGCCGTGGCGAGCCATATACCATAGTGCTGCTATACATGTGCTGTAATGTATCGACATATACCATAGTGCTGCTATACATGTGCTGTAATGTACCACCATATACTATAGTGCTGCTATACATTTACTATAATGTACCACCATATACTATAGTGCTGCTATACATGTACTGTAATGTACCACCATATACCATAGTGCTGCTACATATATATATGTAGTTCACTCACGTTGACTTAACAAGTTCTGTCAGTCACAGTATGTCAACTACATACATATTCTAGAATACCCGATTCTTTAGAATCGGGCCACCATCTAGTATATATATATATATATATAAGTCTTCACAAAATATAGCAGAATATAAGTATAGATACCTGGTACAATACACATATCAGGGCTTCATAATGTTTTTCAGCAAATTTTAGAATCTTACCCTTGACACCCCCAATCCCTGGTCCTAGTTACTTCATGTCAGGCAAGGGATAGCAGGTGGGACCAAGTGGAGGGTTGATAAGGAACCCGGGAAGTGGTGGAGGAACTGGAATAAAACCCAGGAACACTAATGGCCCCTTTACACGCAGCTACAGGTGACAGGTTTTCCACAGGCAACTTACTGGCTGCAGTGAAATCATGGACACATTGTTCTATCTTGTTGCTGTGTACAAATGTAACAATGTCTCCATGATTTCACTGCAACCAGTAAGTTACCTGTAGCCACCCTAGAAATGTAGCCGCGTGTAAAGGGGCCATCAGTTAGGACAGAGAAGGTAGTAGAGGAAGAAGTTGTGGAGAGGAGGTGAGAACCAGACTCCTAAGCCGAGACACCCAGCAGCCTAGTATGCTGAGACACTAGGTGGGAAGAACCCAGACCCGGTGGCCTGTGCCACCATATGGCTAGTCCGGGTCCCTGGCAGCATACCAAGGGAAGGAAGAAGGAGTCCATGGTGTGTCCGAGGCAACGGGGACACCAGGGGCCTGGGCCAGAACCAGAGTGCCGGCTTTGTTGATGTGGCAGGAAAACGTCAAGCCCCCAACCATGAATTCCGGTGGGGTGCAGGGTCTTTATGTCCCGGACCCAACCTCCAGCACAACAAAGGGAAGGCCGTCGGATGAAGGCTAGCGGACCTGGAAGGGTACCCAGCAAAAGCCCGTGACTGCTCAACCGTAGTCTGTGTGCGGGACCGAGAACAGAGGCCCAAAAGGAACCAGAGAGGGGGTGCTATCAACGAGCCGTCCCAGCTGCTAGTTTGTGTACTGGAGCCGCTTGTGAACTGTTGTACTGTGTGAACTGCGGAGCTTCAGTGAACCCGGTAAAAGCTTAGAACGGTGTGTGACTTTTAATTGAGTGCCCGGGACGGGGCTGATTGACACGGAGACCAGGCAGCTGGAGGCTGCCCGAGAATATTGACAGTGCCTTCCTTTTCCTTCCACACCATCCACACTGAAGCCCTGGAGAACAGCCCTACCCGTGGAGGGCGCATCACACTGGCTGCAACTGCCATCATTCCCAGGAGACCCGACTGCAGCGGTGGCTATATCTGGCCACAAACCACGAGTGGCGTCACGTACATTTTCTAAACAAACTTTATTCCCCCAGCCATCGACTCTCCCCTTTGTTGCCGCGCCCGGGTCCAAGGAGCCGGATCACGTCACTGTGACACCCCGCAGCCGTCAGACAAAGAAAGGGGCCCGGTTCTGAGTACCCCTGCCGGGTCGCGATATATAAGCGTAGCCTAAAACTACCAATCTTCTATGATGCCGGGCCACAAAACTGATAGGTGTACCAACATGGCAGACAAGGGGGCTTCAGTGGGTCCCAGCTGCCTTGGCAACGCTGGTGGTTTCCCACAATTATTTTGGAACGGGCACTCCTAAATGCCACAGCCGGGTCTGATCGCAGTAGACTCAGGCCTGCTCCATACACACAGTGCGCACAACCACTGTACATGGATGCCGGATGATGTAAATTTTTGAACCTGCGCAGGGGATCAACGTTGGCCCCAAACACCCGACCAGATTCAGCAGATGTTGGCACAACACAGTTTAAGGCCCTGTTCACACATCTGCACGTGAACTAATAGAAAGACGTAATCACATCTGTATTTATCATCCGCTCCTTGTTTTGGCTTACAAATACTGATGTAAAAAACTGACCAAAAACTGAACATGAGAACGCGGCCTTAACACAACGGATCAAAATGGACAAAAAAGTTGTGTTTGCAGAACGGATTGTGCTGGATCTGATCTAACGGACGATCACCGGACATTAGAACCCAACATTACCTAAAGCGCATCTCGTGCCTATTGTGAATGTGTCGGGAATTCCTGGTTGCAAAAAATACCCGACAGGACAAAGATTTTTAAAAACGTTTTTGTTACGTGATCATCCTTGAGGTGGGGGATCCTGGGTCAGCCATTCTGATACATGATAACCAGTTGTGGGTCACACAACCCATCAAGGTGAGCAGTTCATACACTGCGTACACTCCTTTGCACTAAACAGATTAGACCCATTGCGCCCTTGTCTACCCATTTTTTAGATATGGTTGAAAAAAATGTCAGCATTCACTATTCTCCATTTGTCAAGTGAGACTATTTTAGTCTGAGATTAGTTAGCTCCAAACTAAAGGTACGGTCACACGAGGTAATATATCTTGCAATTTCACTGGCAATTTGCTGGCTGCAGTGAAATCATGGACACATTGTTACATTTGTACACGGCAACAAAATAGAACAATGTGTCCATGATTTCACTGCAACCAGTAAGTTGCCTAGCAAAATTGCCGCGTGTGACGGTACCTTGAGGGTTTCTTTACACGCCGCAATCGGGCGATAAAGATTGTCAGCGATATGTTGCCCTGGAACCATCGCCGCCAAATTCCCTCCTAATTGCTGTGTATATTTCAGGAATTTGGCGGCGATATGTCGCCTCGCTCCGGTCGCCTGATTTCAGTGCTGTTCTCCAAAATCGAAACCAGGCGACATTGGTTTTACCGCCGCCAAATTCCCAAAATACACACCGCCATAAGGAGGCAATTTGGCGGCGATAATTCCAGGACGAAATATCACCGCCAAAAATGTCTCCTGCGGTTGTGGCTTGAGAAGGTACCCTAAAGGCCCCATCACACCTGGCGGGGGCTGGGGATGTCGGCGGTGACTGGCGGGTGCGCACACGTTTTTGGCACCCCGCCAGCGTCGCCGTCCCCTGTTTACACAGGGCGACACCTCCAGCCCTGCGTCGGTGAGCAGACAGGCGGCATCGCCGCCGGGGTGTCTGAAAACCCCAGCAGCGATGCAGTACAATGGGAGCCTATGGCTCCCATCGCCTGTCAGGTCACCGGCGGCCGGTTACATGGGGCGATGTGTGCACATCGCCCCATATCGGCCGCCTGGTTTCAGAGCACTGCTGTGACACCAGTCGACCTCCTGGCGGCGCTGACATCGCCCCTTTACATGAGGCGACGTAGGGGCGATGACACCGCCGATAGGCCATGCCCCTACGTCGCCTATGTAATAGGCGTCGATGTCGCCCCGTGTGACGGGGGCTTAAGATGTTCACACACTTATATCATTTTTTAATATATTTTATTTCTATAAAACTCCATTGTGATTATAGGGGATTGGTTTGATGTTGTGTAGGATGTAACCCCCTTATAACACTAGATGTAGGATGGTCCGGTTGTGTCAGCAGCTCAGCACCATCGGCCAGGGAGCCAGGACATATTTATTGGGGGTCTCCTTGGTCGGACCCTCACTGATCTGCAGGTCATTGTCCTATTTTAGGGTTATGCTGACAACTGCAGAATAAGAAAAATGCCTGAAAGTGAAAGACGAGGTCATGGACGTGAGTGAAGCAAACGACTGTGATGTGTAAGAAGCTGTGCGGCGTGGAAGCCATAAATGACGCTTAATATATTGTGAGTGATACAAACCGTCATGGCCAATAGAGATTGTGTACAGCGGGATTCAGTTACTCCAAACTGGAAATGGGGTGATGAAGCTGCAGTACCAGGCACAGCCACTACACAGTGTGTGGCGCTATATCTGGGAAGAATTGATGGGTCACCAAACTGGTTGGATCAAATCCAGATGGAACCTTATTATATTAATTTATGTCCTGTCATTGGGATCCGGCATTAATATTAAACTCTCAGAAAACCCTTTATCGCCTTGTAATAAGGGTGATATGCCACCAGATGGCAGCACAACACAATGAGAATGGAAACACTGACAATTAAACAAGTTGTAATTACACAATAATCTATATGATTTATTGGTTAAAACAGCAGCTTGGACTTTTTAATTTGTGGACTTTTAGTAAAATACTTGATTCAGTTATGCGGTAACACCTCTGTATAGTGACTTGTATTGAGGACGCTCTTCTTGGTGCAGTTCTTCTCTCCACCTGTAGGTGGCGCTGTGCAGCTACTGCTGCAGGTACAATATTAGTGTTATACAATATAGTCAGAGGCGACAGAGCGTCTTCCAGTGACAGATGACGCAGAGGATTTCTGGCCTGTGATTGGCTGGCGGTTTTCATGTTGTCCTTTGTTATGTTGTAAACAGATCTGTGAAAACCCCTGAGATTTTGGGCCTCCGCCCTCCCGCAGTCACGGTTCGTCTGGTTTCTGTTCTGTTTCATAACTCAACAATGTTGGTAGCAAATGAAAACACAAAGGTTTATACATTAAAGGGAACGTGTCAGCCAAAATAACAATATAAGCTAAGCACGTAGCCTTGTGGTGGATATAACAATCATAAAATAAGCACCTTTAGTGTTCTGCAGAAAATTAAGGTTAATCAAATGGATCTATGCACTTTAGGTGTGGCCAAGAGGATTGGTGCACCTTAGGTGTGGCCAAGAGGATAGGTGCACCCTGGGTGTGGCCAAGATTATAGGTGCACCCTGGGTGTGGCCAAGAGGATTGGTGCACCCTGGGTGTGGCTGAAATGATCAGTGCACCCTGGGTGTGGAGAAGAGGATTGGTGCACCCTGGGTGTGGCTGAAATGATCGGTGCACCCTGGGTGTGGCTGAAATGATTGGTGCACCCTGGGTGTGGCTGAAATGATTGGTGTACCCTGGGTGTGGCCAAGAGGATTGGTGCACCCTGGGTGTGGCTGAAATGATTGGTGTATCCTGGCTGTGGCCAAGAGGATTGGTGCACCCTGGGTGAGGCTAAGAGGATCATGATACCTGTGTGTACATGAGGAATAAGATTATTTCTGACCATTACATGACTTGTATCCTGCATATTTTAAAGAACTAAATAAAGAAGCAGATAGAATAAGGCAGTGTTCAGACAACTCACCAATTGCAGCCAAATGAATAATAATGCACTTGGCAGGATGTGGTCAGACCCCATTATATACTGCAGACACAGGTGCACAGAACCACCCTCAACCTGACACATATGGGGGAGGTGATTTTGCTATGCACGAGATGATCTGCACACATATCAGTGTGAATGGTGTCCTGTCAGTGGTGCAGAGTGTCTGTATGCCACCCACCAGTCCCTGCCACCAGACCAAATGGGTAGCCAGCACGATGCATCCACACCACTAGATGAATAACACCCTATGGGGCCCAGCCACACCCTGCAAAAGGATAAAAAAGTGCAAAAGAAAAAAACATTTTTTTGGATAAAAAATGTTTTGGTGTGAGATATTGGTTGATGCATTGGCCAAGACACGTTAAGCTCGTAATCCCCGTCACGGATCCTCACGCTTACGAGTCCCTATCAAAAATGTTAAAGAACTAAATATAGAAGCAGATAGAATAAGGCATATGTGGCAGGTTGAGGGTGGTTCTGAGCACCTGTGTCTGCAGTGTATAATGGGGTCTGACCACATCCTGCCAAGTGCATTGTTAGATTTCATTTGGCTGCAATCGGTGAGTTATCCTGCATATTTTGCCATTTTTTTCTTCTTGCATTAGTATTCAAAAACATGAGATAAGCCCAAAATATTTATAATATAGTAGATTTTATTTCCAGCATTGGGAATATTGCACACTGTTTTCTAAATCAAAACATGAAGAGAAATGTAATATAATTTTTTGACAACATTTTTGTGTCCGGGAGAAAAATCCGAATTCTCCTGGATCCCCCCAATCAGATGGAAACCGGATGGCCGCTATCTCCATCCGGCCCCATAGGGCTGCGTTACAGCAAAATCGGGTCCAGGGCTGCCAGGTTCACCCTGGACAGCCCCGGACCTGATGCTGCCGCGGTGTGAAGTCGGCCTAACTGGAGACGTCGTTGATCATCCTGGAGCTGATCATTGAGCCTTTGCCATTTTGGCTATTCTTCCATCCATTCTTCTGTTTTCTTCCACATCTCTATGGTTTTTCTTTCCATTATAAAGCATTGGAGATGATTGTAGCTGAACAGCCATCCATTGTCTGCATTTCTTTATAAGCTTTACCCTCCAATCAACTTTTTAATCAAAGTCCGCTGTTCTTCTGAACAATGTCTTGAACGACCCATATTTCTCAGGCTTTCAAAGAGAAATGCATGTACAACATCTGCCGGCTTCACCCTAAAATAAGGGCCACCTGATTCACAGCTGTTACTTAACAGAATGATTGACCTCACTAATTGAACTCCACACTGCTATTCTTTTGAACACAATTATTCAAATACACAGACTCAAAAGCCTGCAGATCATGAATGCAGTCTGTTGGTTTTCTTAGGGCGGCTTCAGACTGCGGCAGCGTCCGGTCCGGGGCTGTCAGGAGTGACAGCCTGGACCGGAGTTTTGCTGCATAGAATCCTGTCGGGCTGCACGGAGCTGGATCGCGGCGGGTGTTAATTATCTGCTATCCGGCTGCTGTGTCGCCGGATGAACCTGCAGAAGTGGGGATTTGTCTGCCGATTCCAAAACCGGTGCATGCACCGTTTCTGGAGTCGGCAGACAAATCCCCACTTCTGCAGGATTCATCCGGCGACACAGCAGCCGGATAGCAGATAATTAACACCCGCCGCGATCCAGCTCCGTGCAGCCCGACAGGATTCTATGCAGCAAAACTCCGGTCCAGGCTGTCACTCCTGACAGCCCCGGACCGGACGCTGCCGCAGTCTGAAGCCGCCCTTAGGGCCCCTTTACACGCTGAGATTTTCCAGCAATCCCACCAGCGATCCGACCTGGCCAAGATCGCTGGAAAGTCTCTATGCAGTTGCTGGTGAGCTGTCAAACAGGCAGACTCACCAGCGACCAGTGGACCAGCGACATCGTGGAAAGAATATAAACTATTCTTTCCACGATGACGAGCTCCCGCTTCTGTCTTCTGACAGGCTGCGGTAAGCGGGAGCAGGTAAACAGCGGGTATCTAGGTAGTGGGTGCTGCCTAGTTACCCGATGTATACCCTGGTTACCAGCCTTCTCCGCTTCCAGGCTGGTATCTAAAGTACACAGTGAGTATCTAAACACATCGCTGTCCCTAGTTACCCGCTGTGTACCTTGGATACCAGCCTGGAAGCGGAGAAGGCTGGTAACCTGGGTATACATCGGGCATCTGGGCAGCGCACGCTGCCTAGATACCCGCTGTTTACCATGGTTACCAGCCTGGGGACATCGCTGATCGTTGGTCTCTCGCTGTCACATACATCGTTGCGTGCTGACCAGTGGGAGACCAAGGATCGAAAAATGGTCCTGAACAATTTGCAACGATCAGCGACCTCACGGCAGGGGCCAGGTTGCTGCTACATGTCACACACTGCAACATCACTGGAGAGGTCGCTGTTACGTCACAAAACGTTTCTACGACATCACTAGCGATGTTGCAGTGTGTGAAGTGCCCTTATGAATCGACTGCAACAACTGGTAAATTGTTTGACATGTGGTGATATAATTTGTATCAAAAACAGTGAATAATCTGGTTAGTGATACAGGACTGCGATTGTTTTGAACTGTACTGTAACTCTTTATCGATATATAAACGAAGAAACCAGAGAATATAGCCAAAAGTCAGTATAAATTTATTTAGTTGTAAACATATTTGGAGGGCAGATGAGGATAGCAAGGAGCCCCCTAAAAACAGCAGCAGAATTAAAGCACAGATTGTATGTCCAAAATCAGGGACATAACGAATTGGCACATATACAGTTAATGCAGGTATAATACAGACATTAAAGATTACAAAAGAGTGGCAGATTATATGTCAGACACTTCACCTGGGTAATGGCTAAGTATGTATAAACAATCAAAAGCTCGTCAGCTCTCAAAAATACATAGGAATAGCATAAAGCAGTATCATAGTGTCATAAATTTACATAAAACTAATGAAAACCGACCGGCGGTTTCCGCTGATAAAACGGCCATAACCCGGCCAGTGCGCACATACCCTAAGGGCTTCCCGTGCCGCGAAAAGCTTTAGGGCTTCCTGCCCTGACCTCCCCTGCCCTGACCTCCCCTGCCCTGGGTGCCCTCTCTAACGGCAGTAGCATTGATTGGTAAACTATTGGCAATTGTGTGAGTTCTATTGCTGGTATGGGCTATGTGCACTAATTTATACTGCACTTATATTGTTGCTCTGTGGGTATTGTGCACTATGATACTGCTTTATGCTATTCCTATGTATTTTTGAGAGCTGACGAGCTTTTGATTGTTTATACATACTTAGCCATTACCCAGGTGAAGTGTCTGACATATAATCTGCCACTCTTTTGTAATCTTTAATGTCTGTATTATACCTGCATTAACTGTATATGTGCCAATTCGTTATGTCCCTGATTTTGGACATACAATCTGTGCTTTAATTCTGCTGCTGTTTTTAGGGGGCTCCTTGCTATCCTCATCTGCCCTCCAAATATGTTTACAACTAAATAAATTTATACTGACTTTTGGCTATATTCTCTGGTTTCTTCGTTTATATATCTATATTAACAGAGTGCTAGCAGGGGGTTCATCTCCAATGGGCTCCTTGCTTTATTTGGGAATTTTCTCTCTTAATTGTAACTCTTTATCTTCAATATCTACTTTTCAGTTGACTCTGAGTCCGCAGACGAGCTGCTATAATGTCACAGATACACAGCACACACAGACATGAAGGATTATTATTATTATTATTATTATGAGAAAGGGTTACATACAAAATTATAGATATAGTTTACAGTAAACAAATTAGCAATGACAGACTGGTACAGAGGGGAGAGGACCCTGCCCTGGGGGCTTACATTCTACAGGATAATGGGGAGGAGACAGTATGTCGGGGTGCGGAAGCTCCGGTGATGGTGAGGTGGCAGCTCTGGTTGTGGTGAGGTGGCAGCTCCGGTGATGGTGAGGTGGCAGCTCTGGTTGTGGTGAGGTGGCAGCAGAATGGTCATGGCAGGCTGTAGCTTTCATGAAGAGATGGTTTTCAGGTTCTGTCTGAAGGACCCGAGTGTGGTGGATAATCTGATATTTTGGGGCGCAGAATTCTAGAGGATGGGGGATATTCGGGAGAAATCTTGCAGGCGGTTGTGTGAGGAACGGATCAGTGTGGAGGAGAGGAGGAAGTCATGGGAGGATCGAAGATTATGTGAGGGAAGATAGTGGGAGATTAGCTCAGAGATATAGGGAGGGGACAGATTATGGACGGCTTTGTAGGTCAGTGTTAGTAGCTTGAACTGGATTCGTTGGAATATTGGGAGCCAGTGGAGGGATTTGCAGGGGAAAGAAACAGGGGAATGTCCAGGAGAGAGGTAGATTAGTCGGGCAGCAGCGTTTAGGACAGACTGGAGAGGTGCAAGAGTGTTAGCAGGGAGGCCACAGAGGAGGAGGTTGCAGTAGCCAAGGCGGGAGATGATGAGGGCATGTACAAGAGTTTTAGTAGATTGAGGGCTGAGGAAGGGACGGATTCTGGAAATATTTTTGAGCTGGAGGCGGCAGGAGGTGGCGAGGGCTTGGATGTGCGGTTTGAAGGACAGGGCAGAGTCAAAGGTTACTCCGAGGCAGCGGATTTCAGATGCAGGGCAGAGTGTGATGCCGTTTACCGTAATAGATAGATCAGGTAGGGAAGATACATGAGATGGAGGAAAGATGATGAGTTCAGTTTTGTCTACATTGAGTTTTAGGAAACGAGTGGAGAAGAAAGAGGATATGGCTGATGGACACTTTGGGATTCTGGACAGCAGAGAGGTGACGTCTGGGCCAGAGAGGTAGATCTGAGTATCGTCCGCTTACAAGTGATACTGGAAGCCATGGGACTGTATGAGAAAAATAGAGTAAATGGAGAAAAGTAGGGGCCCCAGGACAAAGCTTTGTGGGACTCCTACAGTGAGAGGATGGGGCGAGGAGGTCGTATGGGAGTGGGAAACGCTAAATGTGCGGTCGGAAAGGTAGGAGGAGATCCAGGATAGGTCAGTGATACCAAGGGGAGAGAGGATGTTTAGCAGGAGGGAGTAGTTGAGTGTGTCAAAGGTTCAGGACAGGTCTAGAAGGAGGAAAATGGAGACATGTCTGTTAGCTTTGACTGTAAGTCGTTAAAAATTAGGATTCCTGCTCTTCTTTTTCTAGGCAGCACATAACAGCAGCAGCATGATGGAGGACATACAGCAGTACTGAGCAGTGTAGTGGTGAATCCAGCACTGGAGACAAATTTTGTTTGTTTTTTAGTGCAAAGGTGATATAAAAAGGTTAATGTTTTATTCTTTTTTCTACACTTCTATTTAGTATTAACTAGTCGTATAGGCTCATATTCAAGGTTTCATTTTGTTATATTTTCTTATCTCATGTGCAATGTTGGGAAACAACTGTGATATAAGTTAGGGAAAGGCCTGATACATGAAGGGTCTGATAACATATTTTAGAGAAGGGGCGGCTGGTGGAACTTCCAATGGAAACGTAGTGTTACATTTGGTTGTAAATATTATAATAAATCTGTGTACAGGACAATAAACAGAATTGTTTGCTCACTGAGGCTGACTTCACACTGTGTTTTTTGCAAATCCACGTGGATCCTTGAATTTCAGGCACGGATCGGTGCCAACGGATGGCAACTGATGCCCACCGACCATTTTGTTCATGGATCCATCATCAGCACCAGAGATCGGGGTGAGACTAGCTGTACCTTGTTTATCAGCATGCTCAGTATAGCAAAACCGATCAGTTTCACGGATCCGTTTTTCACTGATCCGTACTGATCCGACTCCATAGAGCTCCATGTTATTTGACACTGACAGCTACGGACCCGTGTCTGTCCATTTGCGTCCACTTTTTTGAAGGCAGCCCAAAATCACAACAGTCCCCGATTCTGGGTGCATGAAAAAAACGGATCAGTGACAAAACTGACACACGGAGGCCATATAGGACCAATCCGTGCCCATAGGGATACATGGGAGGCCAAAACTGATCCGTGGCTATCAGTTATACAATGGATAGACACAAATCCCAAAAAACACAGTGTGAGGGCAGCCTGTGCATTGCTCTCTTCAAGCGCTTGTTACCTAAGTAGAAGCATATTCTTCTTATAAGATATAATACAGAGTTTTGTTATATTTGTCTAAACTATTTATGCAAATTGCCGAGTACAGACTCACTTATGGCTTCCATTTATGTGCATTTTTTACTTTGCGTTTTGGCTTTTTCTTGTATTAATGAGCTTCAGCTTGTAACGTATACAATCGCTGTGCTCTCATGTTTCTCCATAGACGCGGCTGTGATTCGCACAATCACTTCTGTGTTTGCAGCTCTGTAATATGGAACAGAAAGCTGCGGGGTTTGGCTGTGGTTTTCTTTCAGGAAGGTGATTCTTATTACAGAAAGTCCCTGGAGAAGAGACAAGTATCAAGGTCCAGAAATAAATCCAGCATTTGCATTACCGGCGAGATAATGAGGCCGCGACCAATGGGAATATTCCTTCTACAGCCGTAATTTGCTGCCAGGTAGAGGCACAAGTAATACAGAGAGTGGAGGAAAGATTACAAATCACCTACTCCCTATATTCACTATACATGATAGAAAGTCTGTGCTCCCTTCTGAATTTTTGCATATATTGACCTCAGTGATGTAACTTGAAGCTCATGGGCCCCGATGCAAAAGCACCAACAGGGTCCCCAATTGTTGAAAATCTTTACTAGCATTAGTCTTTTTGTATAGGCCAAAGGGACTTTTGGGCCCCGCTAGGCTCAAGGACCCGGGTGCAATTGCAACCCCTGCACCTGTTGTAGTTACACACCTGCACCTGTTGTAGTTATGCACCTGCTTGACCTAATACAAGATATTAAATCATTAGGGTTCTCCTATAATAATTGCTTGTAATCTATCCAGAAGATAAGTAATAACAGCCTGATCAGTGGGTCTCTGTCTGCTTGGACCCCTCTCAATCATAATAAAATTTATGTAGCACCATTAATTCCACAGCACTTTACATACATCATCATCACTGGCCCCACTATCTACATGCTCTATCATTATTTCTTAGTATGATCAGGGGAGGAAACCCACACAAACACAGGGAGAACATTCAAGCTCCTTGCAAATGTTGTTATTGGTGGGATTTGAACCCAAGACTCCAGTGCTACAAGACTGCTGCGCTAACCACTGAGCCACCGTACAGTGCAAACCACTGAGCCACCATATACAGTGCTAACCACTGAGCCACGATATACAGTGCTAACCACTGAGCCACTGTACAGTGCTAACCACTGAGCCACCATATACAGTGCTAACCACTGAGCCACCATATACAGTGCTAACCACTGAGCCACCATATACAGTGCTAACCACTGAGCCACCATATACAGTGCTAACCACTGAGCTATCATACACAGTGCTAACCACTGAGCCACCATATACAGTGCTAACCACTGAGCCACCATATACAGTGCTAACCACTGAGCCACCATATACAGTGCTAACCACTGAGCCACCATATACAGTGCTAACCACTGAGCCACCGTATACAGTGCTAACCACTGAGCCACCATATACAGTGCTAACCACTGAGCCACCATATACAGTGCTAACCACTGAGCCACCGTACAGTGCTAACCACTGAGCTATCATACAGTGCTAACCACTGAGCCACCATACAGTGCTAACCACTGAGCCACCATACAGTGCTAACCACTGAGCCACCATACAGTGCTAACCACTGAGCCACCATATACAGTGCTAACCACTGAGCCACCATACAGTGCTAACCACTGAGCCACCATACAGTGCTAACCACTGAGCCACCGTACAGTGCTAACCACTGAGCCACCATACAGTGCTAACCACTGAGCCACCATACAGTGCTAACCACTGAGCCACCATACAGTGCTAACCACTGAGCCACCATATACAGTGCTAACCACTGAGACACCATATACAGTTCTAACCACTGAGCCACCATACAGTGCTAACCACTGAGCCACCATACAGTGCTAACCACTGAGCCACCATATACAGTGCTAACCACTGAGCCACCATATACAGTGCTAACCACTGAGCCACCATACAGTGCTAACCACTGAGGCACCATACAGCGCTAACCACTGAGGCACCATACAGTGCTAACCACTGAGCCACCATATACAGTGCTAACCACTGAGCCACCATATACAGTGCTAACCACTGAGCCACCATACAGGGCTAACCACTGAGCTACCATATACAGTGCTAACCACTGAGCCACCGCACAGTGCTCAACCACTGAGCCACCATATACAGTGCTAACCACTGAGCCACCATATACAGTGCTAACCACTGAGCACCATATACAGTGCTAACCACTGAGCCACCATATACAGTGCTAACCACTGAGCCACCATATACAGTGCTAACCACTGAGCCACCATACATGCTAACCACTGAACCACCATACAGTGCTAACCACTGAGCCACCATACAGTGCTAACCACTGAGCCACCATGTACAGTGCTGACCACTGAGCCACCATATACAGCATAACCACTGAGCCACCATATACAGTGCTAACCACTGAGCCACCATATACAGTGCTAACCACTGAGCCACAATACAGTGCTAACCACTGAGCGACCATACAGTGCTAACCACGAGCCACCATATACAGTGCTAACCACTGAGCCACTATACAGTGCTGACCACTGAGGCACCATTTCATGCTAACCACTGAGCCACCATACAGTGCTGACCACTGAGCCACGATACAGTGCTAACCACTGAGCCACCGTACAGTGCTAACCACTGAGCCACCGTACAGTGCTAACCACTGAGCCACCATACAGGACTAACCACTAAGCCACCATAAAGTGCTAACCACTGAGCCACCATACAGTGCTAACCACTGAGCCACCATATACAGTGCTAACCACTGAGCCACCATATACAGTGCTAACCACTGAGCGACCATACAGTGCTAACCACTGAGCCACGTTACAGTGCTAACCACTGAGCGACCATACAGTGCTAACCACTGAGCCACCATATACAGTGCTAACCACTGAGCCACCATACAGCTAACCACTGAGCGACCATACAGTGCTAACCACTGAGCCACCTATACAGTGCTAACCACTGAGCCACCATATACAGTGCTAACCACTGAGCCACCATATACAGTGCTAACCACTGAGCCACCATATACAGTGCTAACCACTGAGGACCATACAGTGCTAACCACTGAGCCACCATATACATGCTAACCACTGATCCACATACAGTGCCAACCACTGAGCCACCATATACAGTGCTAACCACTGAGCCACCTACAGTGCTAACCACTGAGCCACCATACAGTGCTAACCACTGAGCCACCATATACAGTGCTAACCACTGAGCCACCATATACAGTGCTAACCACTGAGCCACCGTACAGTGCTAACCACTGAGACCACCATATACAGTGCTAACCACTGAGCCACCATACAGTGCTAACCACTGAGCGACCATACAGTGCTAACCACTGAGCCACCATATACAGTGCTAACCACTGAGCCACCATATACAGTGCTAACCACTGAGCCACCATATACAGTGCTAACCACTGAGCCACCATATACAGTGCTAACCACTGAGCCACCATACAGTGCTAACCACTGAGCCACGTACAGTGCTAACCACTGAGCACACATACAGTGCTAACCACTGAGCCACCATATACAGTGCTAACCACTGAGCCACCATACAGTGCTAACCACTGAGCCACCATGCACAGTGCTACACCACTGAGCCACCATATACAGTGCTAACCACTGAGCCACCATACAGTGCTAACCACTGAGCCACCATACAGTGCTAACCACTGAGCCACCATATACAGTGCTAACCACTGAGCCACCATACAGTGCTAACCACTGAGCCACCATATACAATGCTAACCACTGAGCCACCATATACAGTGCTAACCACTGAGCCACCATACAGTGCTAACCACTGAGCCACCATACAGTGCTAACCACTGAGCCACCATACAGTGCTACACCACTGAGCCACCATATACAGTGCTAACCACTGAGCCACCATATACAGTGCTAACCACTGAGCCACCATATACAGTGCTAACCACTGAGCCACCATATACAGTGCTAACCACTGAGCCACCATACAGTGCTAACCACTGAGCCACCATACAGTGCTAACCACTGAGCCACCATACAGTGCTAACCACTGAGCCACCATTACAGTGCTAACCACTGAGCCACCATACAGTGCTAACCACTGAGCCACCATAAAGCTAACCACTGAGCCACCTATACAGTGCTAACCACTGAGCCACCATATACAGTGCTAACCACTGAGCCACCATATACAGTGCTAACCACTGAGCACCATACAGTGCTAACCACTGAGCCACCATATACAGTGCTAACCACTGAGCCACCTATACAGTGCTGAACCACTGAGCCACCATACACAGTGCTAACCACTGAGCCACCATACAGTGCTAACCACTGAGCCACATACAGTGCTAACCACTGAGCCACCATACAGTGCTAACCACTGAGCCACCTACAGTGCTAACCACTGAGCCACCATTACAGTGCTAACCACTGAGCCACCATAAAGTGCTAACCACTGAGCCACCATACAGTGCTAACCACTGAGCCACCATACAGTGCTAACCACTGAGCCACCATACAGTGCTAACCACTGAGCGACCATACAGTGCTAACCACTGAGCCACCGTATAACATGCTAACCACTGAGCACCATACAGTGCTAACCACTGAGCCACCATATACAGTGCTAACCACTGAGCCACCATATACAGTGCTAACCACTGAGCCACCATACAGTGCTAACCACTGAGCCACCATATACAGTGCTAACCACTGAGCCACCTATACAGTGCTAACCACTGAGCCACCATATACAGTGCTAACCACTGAGCCACCGATATACAGTGCTAACCACTGAGGCACCATACAGTGCTAACCACTGAGCCACCATATACAGTGCTAACCACTGATCCACCTATACAGTGCACCCCTGAGCCACCATATACAGTGCTACCACTGAGCCACCATACAGTGCTAACCACTGAGCCACCATATACAGTGCTAACCACTGAGCCACCAATACAGTGCTAACCACTGAGCCACCATATACAGTGCTAACCACTGAGCCACCGTACAGTGCTAACCACTGAGACACCATATACAGTGCTAACCACTGAGCCACCATATACAGTGCTAACCACTGAGCCACCATACAGTGCTAACCACTGAGTCACCATACAGTGCTAACCACTGAGCCACCATATACAGTGCTAACCACTGAGCCACCATACAGTGCTAACCACTGAGTCACCATACAGTGCTAACCACTAAGCCACCGTACAGTGCTAACCACTGAGCCACCATATACAGTGCTAACCACTGAGCCACCATATACAGTGCTAACCACTGAGCCACCGTATACAGTGCTAACCACTGAGCCACCGTATACAGTGTTAACCACTGAGCCACCGTACAGTGCTGACCACTGAGCCACCGTATACAGTGCTAACCACTGAGTCACCATATACAGTGCTAACCACTGAGCCACCGTACAGTGCTAACCACTGAGTCACCATATACAGTGCTAACCACTGAGCCACCATATACAGTGCTAACCACTGAGCCACCGTATACAGTGCTAACCACTGAGCCACCATATACAGTGCTAACCACTGAGCCACCATACAGAGCTAACCACTGAGTCACCATATACAGTGCTAACCACTGAGCCACCATATACAGTGCTAACCACTGAGCCACCGTATACAGTGCTAACCACTGAGCCACCATATACAGTGCTAACCACTGAGCCACCATACAGAGCTAACCACTGAGCCACCATGTACAGTGCTAACCACTGAGCCACCATATACAGTGCTAACCACTGAGCCACCATATACAGTGCTAATCACTGAGCCACCATACAGTGCTAACCACTGAGTCACCATATACAGTGCTAACCACTGAGTCACCATATACAGTGCTAACCACTGAGCCACCATACAGTGCTAACCACTGAGTCACCATACAGTGCTAACCACTGAGCCACCATATACAGTGCTAACCACTGAGCCACCATACAGTGCTAACCACTGAGCCACCATATACAGTGCTAACCACTGAGCCACCATATACAGTGCTAACCACTGAGTCACCATACAGTGCTAACCACTGAGTCACCATGCCACGAAGACCACATTGTCTTGTGATCAATAAGGATCCAATCAGTCAGGCTCCTATTGATCAGACACTTAAGTTTTATCCTGTGGGGCCTGTCTGTATGGAGTGTGGCTTAATTTAAAGCTCAATCCAAGGACTGTAACTCTCCATAGCCAACCTAATACTGAATGCACAAGCCGTGCACAGGGTACCTCAAAACATCTACAGCTGCATCTCAATTAATTAGAATATCATCAAAAAGTTCATTTATTTCAGTAATTCAATACATAAAGTGACACACATCTATTATATAGAGTCATTACAGGGATCTATTTCATGTGCATATTTCTGTTAATGTTGATGATTAATGAAAACCCAAAGTTCATTAGGTCCGAAAATTAAAGTAGGGAGGATGAAGCATTAAACACCGCGCTGCTGTATTCCACGAGACATCAAATGATGAATATAATATTGATTTATTAGTCAACCCTTCCTCGGGACAAAAATTGCTTACTTCTTCACATTTTCCTTACAGTTATACATTTTTACTCTCCAGTACACAATACAGCTTACTAAACACTTACACATCGTCTTTATCCTGCTGCCTATTGTCCCCAACTAAGACCGGCTTCACACCACGTTTTTTGCCCTGTCAGGCTGTGTCCGGTGCTTTGCAGGAGGCACTGGAAACAGTCTGACTGGTCCGGACAAATAGAACCGGAGGGTTAATATACCGTCCGGTCCTGTTTGTAGCCGGAGTCTGCAGAGCAACTGAGGGAGCTGTCCCCTCCTGAAATGGTGCTGAACCTCTTCACAGGGGACAGCTCCTGGTGCTGAAGTGCAGCTCAGCTCACGCTGAACTGCAGAAGTCGGCGTCCGGGAACCTGACATATCCTTTGTCAGGTCCACCGCAATCTGGTGCCTCAGAGACTCCCATGTTAGGGGGTGCCGGATGGCGCCGGACCCGGGAGATCCGGCAGGATCCGGTTTGCTTTCATTTTTCATGCAAGCTCCGTATTTGTGTCCGGGGCAAAAATCGTTTGCAGCCTGATGCTGCTGGACAGGGACAAGACCGGATGGCAAATAGCTGCCATCCGGCCCTATCCGGCACCAAATGGCTGCATTGTGTGAAAATTGGGTCCGGGGCTGTCTGATTCATATCAGACAGCCCCGGACCAGATCACACCGCAGTGTGAAGCTGGCCTAAGGGAAATACTCAAATAAGACTTTTCCTATTACTGCCTAATCTTACTCAGTGCCATTAGATTGGTAGGCACTAGATTAAAGGCCCCGTTACACAGTACAATGTTCCAGTGATCCGACCAACAATCCGACGTGGCCGGGATCGCAGGGACATTGTTTTGTGATCGCTGGTGAAGTGTCACACAGGCAGACTCACCAGCGATCAGAGATCAGCGAGAACGCTGGTATCCAGGGTAAACATCGGATAACTAAGCATGAGCGCTGCGCTTTATTACCCGCTGTTTACTCTGGTTACCAGCTCCCAGCGTGTGCTGTGTGGAGCTGGGAGGTCGTTGATTGTTGATCTCCCGCTGTCACACACTCCGATGCTGGCCGCCCAGCAGGAGACCAACGATAAAATAATGGTCCTAACCATACTTCCACAATCAACGATCAACGAACTTATCATTGATCGTTGATACGTGTCGCACTCAACAATGTCATTTTGACGTCGCTGCAACGTCACCAAACCGGTGATGTTGCAACGATATTGTTAACGATATCGTAGCGTGTAACGGGGCCTTTAATATAGAGCGAGTCTCTGACTGCAGTGTCCTCCCCTGTTATTGCTCAAAGTGATACCTTCCTTCCAGTGGTCCAACTTCAAGCTCATGGGCCCCAGTGCAAAAGCTTCAATGGGGCCCCCAATTATTGGAAGTCTTTAAAAGCACTGGTCTTTTTATATAGGCCAAATGGACTTTTGGGGCCCCGTAGGCTCCAGGGCCCAGGTGCGATTGCTACCCCTGCACCTATTGTAGTTACACCCCTGCTGCTGTCATACACCTATAGTTTTGTGGTGATAGTATGCTCCTTTGGACACATCAGCCTCTTCTGGTTAGTTTTAAAAGCTGGGACTAAGCCAGTCTCCTCCTCTTCCCATGTTCAAGTCCTGGAGGTGCTCGTCCCACCTTCCCTCCACTTTCCTTTATATGATTGTTAATACAGGTGTTATTTTTCCTAGATTTGCAAGCAGTGACTAAACGGAAAGAAAGGACACATGGATATGTTATGGCTCATTGGCTGACTTGCTGTTGGAATATGTTTAGTGCAACAACTCCATTCCTGTGTATGTATGTGTTCTATTGCTAGGTTTGTACATTGCCTATAAAGTTAGATAAAAAAAAACACACCCAGAGGCTCACACACAGGAAATCCCATGTGACTGATACCAGTGTCCCTGTTTCTGTGCTTGAGAGGAGACGCAGCCTGCTGATGCTGCACAGAGACTCCATAAGATACATATATATTCCTGATTCCAAAAAGCCTATCAAATCTGTACCTGTTTATTGCTAATTAAAGCTCCCTTCTGTTAATAACACGCTTTGAGGGTATCCTGAATGATCCACTACCAACAAGTTTTGGGCCCAGCGTGACACAGAACTCCAGCGTGACACAGAACTCCAGCGTGACACAGAACCCCAGGAGTGACATAGAACAGTAACACAGCAACAGAAGCAAAAGCAGAAGAACAACAGAGAATATGTCCACTAGCCGGGATCACTGCAAGTTCTCAGTGCAAAGTATCACCAATCAAAATTACCTGTCCTGGAAATTCAAGGTGAAGATGCTGCTTATAAGAGAAAGGTTTGTGGAGATATACACTGGAACAAGTGCCTCATCCATTACCAGATGATTGGGTAGAGAAGGATCAGAAAGCACAAAGCACTATCTCCCTCAGTGTAGATGATGATCAGATTGTGCATATATGCAAGAGTGCAACTGCAAAGGAGATGTGGAATGAATAAGCTTTATCTCATGTGGAAGCTGCATCAGTCTAAGCTAATTGATGGACAGAATATGCAGGACTATATAAGAAACACCATAGAGATTGTGGAGCATCTCAGGGGTATTGGAGAAGAAATTAAAGACTTTCATGTTGCTGCACTTCTATTAAGTGGTCTTCCAGAAAGTTATGACACACTTGTCACTGCACTAGATGCACGGCCAGATGATGAGCTCACAGGGGTGGGGAACCTCAGGTCCCAGGGCCGAATGCGGCCCTTGATGACTTTTCTGCGGCCCTCGGGCAGATTCCTGTGGACCGCAGTGTTCAGACTGGCAGATGCGTTTTGCTGACTGTCTGCCCTTTAAATCCAGCCCTCTAGTGATCTCTATGCTCCAGCCTCCGCCTCCCTAGTGAGGTATATGTCCCCAGCCTCTCCTGTGATGTCTAGGGCTCTAGCAAACCTGGAAAAGCAGTTGAGAAGCAACATAATCAATATCACCTAACATCACAGAGAAGCAGCGCCAACCACCACAGTGGCCGTGAGTTGATTGTTTAACCAAATATAGCGGGTAATTTTCAAGTTGATAATTTTGTACGGCCCCTGAAGAATTGTAGAAATTTCCAAATGGCCTTCAGTAGAAAAATGGTTCCTCGCCCCTGCGACTAGTATTTGTCGAAGGCAAGCTTATAGATGAATTCAAGCGAAAAACGCATAGTGTAAGCAGCAGTAATGAATCTAGAGCAGAAACAGCATTAAAGACACAGGACTTTCCTAAAAATAAGAGCAATCTAAGGGAAACTTGTGAATGTTTTGTCTGTAAAGTGCCCAGCCACCTTAAAGCAAACTGCAGAATTTGGAATGCAAGAATGAGTCAGTTTAAAAAACAGAACAGTGATCAAAAGGTGAAAACAGCTGTAAAGGAAAAGCGTGTATGTGTTGAAGCTGCATTTAACGAGTACAGGCTCATCTGCAAAGCATATATGGTGTATAGACTCTGGTGCAACCAGCCATATAACGAATAACAAGGATTTCTTCACTGACCTTGATGAAAGCAAGTCAGAAAAGGTCATTATAGCTAATGGTCACTATATGACTTCAGAAGGAGTAGGAGACGGCTACCTCCACTGTCCAGTTTCTTCAGCAGAAAGCAGAAATATCCCAGTAAACGATGTTCTCTATGTTACCAGTCTTGAAAGCAATCTTCTGTCATTAAAGAAGCTTATGTAGTTACTTTTAAAGACAACAGCTGCATTATATCAAAGAAGGGTCACACTCTTGCAGAAGGGAAAATCCAAAATGAACTTTATCAGCTAAAATGCAAATAAAGAGTGTACAGTGCTAGACAAGATCTGTATAAGAACTGTATCCATGTATGGCACAGACGTCTTGGGCACAGAGACCCAGAATCAGTAAGGAAGCTAGGTCAACTAGCAAATGGTGTTGAAATCAATGTAGTCAAATGCTCAAGTACACTAGATGTCTTAAAGGGAAAATGTCCAGAAAATCCTTTCCTAAAGTAAGCAGCAGTAGATCTGCACAGCCACAGATGTTTGCAGTCCAATGAGTGTTCAAACTCCAAGCAAGAAGAGATATTTCCTCAAATTTATTGATGACTACTTCAGGTATACAGTCACCTACCTGCTTCACTGTAAGGATGAAGTTCCACATAAACTTGAAGAATATCTTTCCGTAGTGTTTAGCAAATTTGGAAGAATGCCAAAAGCCCTGCGTGCAGATAATTGGACTGAATATACAAGTGGTAAGGTGCAAACCATTTTGAAAAAGAATGGAATCGTGTTCAGGGCTACCATTCCATACAACCCAGAACAGAATGGCATTGCAGAGAGGAAGAACCGCACTCTCTGTGAAAGTGGAAGAAGTATGTTGTTTGATGCAAATCTACCTGCAATGTATTGGGGAGAAGCCATCATGACAGCTTGCTATCTTCAAAACAGACTGCCAGGTAAAGCCACTAATAAAACTCCATATGAGCTATGGAACTGTGAGAAGCCAAACTTGAAGCACCTCGGGGTATTTGGAAACAAAACGTTTGTGTATGCATGAGGAAGATTGAAAAGGGCACTGACCTGTGGATGCTGCATTTGTCCGTTCTGAATGATGGTGGTTGGAGTCCTGGTGCACAGCTTGTAGAACTAGGCGTGTAGATTATAGTAGTAGAAAGCGGCACTCACGGATCTTTTCCAAAAGCTGTTTATTAATCCTTTTTAGGATACATCCACCTGGTGGATCCGTGAGTGCAGCTTTCTACTACTATAAAAAACGTTTGTCTATGTTCTCAAAGAAAAACGCCCCAAGTGGGAATCACATGCAAAGCAAGGAGTCCTGGCGGGCTATAGCGAAACTCATAAAGGATACAGAATCCTGCGCCCAGAGACCAACACAGTAACAATCAGCAGAAATGTATTGATTGATGAAAACTCTGTATCGTTCAAAATTCTATGAAGTTACACCAGTCATTCAAGCCAAGAAACAAGAACAAGAATTTCAATCACCAAACCCAGACACTGAAAAAGAAAACAATGAAGTCTGGATAAGCTCTGAAGCCGGTAAGGAAGAAACAGAAGAACCAAGTCAACCTCCAGTCAGGAAATAAGAATGGTATCCCAGCTAGACGCCTTTCTTATATGGTCAGAACACTTTCTGAACCAGAGCCACAGTGATGGCAAGATATGCAAAAACTGCCTGTTCATGAGAAGCAGAAGTGGATAAATGCGGCTAATGAAGAGATAGAGTCCCTTCACCAATTACAGGCATGGGAGCTTACGGAGCTACTACAAGGTAAGAAAGCTTTCAGAAGCCAAAGGTTCATCAAAACTCCAGCAATGAGAGTTACAGACAAGCAGTGGTTGCACTTCTGTATATGAGGACAACCAAGGATGTATTAAACTTGCCAGCAGTGAGAACATTAGTGCAAGGACTAAGCACATTGACGTTAAACATCAACACTTGCGTGACTTAGTGAAACATGGTGTACTAGAGTTTGTTTATTGCGAGTCTGACCAGATGTTAACAGATGGTATGACAAAACCATTGCCAAGAGCCAAGTTTGAGGACTTCAGAGCCGCAATGGGACTAACAGGATAAGTAATACACATAAGTTCAAGGACATACCACACAACCACTTAGTGCAAATTCTCATGGTCACGTATAGTTTACCATAATGGTGTGTATATATATATATATAGACTTTTAGATTCAGTAACACTCCTAGACTAATTTAATTAAGTGATAAACACTATGGAGGTATAGTTACAAAAGAACATAGGCAGCAGGAATAAAGAGCTAGAAAATTGCGCTAAAGCCGTACCCCGTGAACAAGTGTTTGCGAAATGTACGTAGGGGGGCACTACGTACCATGGCACTGTGAGGTTCAGAGGAGGTTCTCCCCAGGCACATCAATATGGTTGAGTGGTAGATGGAGGATGTCAGTTTGCCATTGCAATTTACCCAGGGATGTATGTCATGAACTATGAAGTTACCTGTGTGTATAATTGAGCCTTCCTGTTAATTTCACAGTGGTACATCCTGTATGTAGTCCTTTTTGGTTTCTCCTGACCTAAATTCATTGTTTTAACGTGTACTGTCTTGCTTTTATATATTAATAAAGGTGTAAATTTTGTAACTGTAACTCCATAGTGTTTATCACTTAATTAAATTATAACAGGATAAGTAGTTGTTGAGTGGGGGTTTTGGAATATGTTTAGTGCAACAACTCCATTCCTGTGTATGTAAGTGTTCTATTTCTAGGTTTGTGTATTGTCTATAAAGTTAGATAAAAAAAAAATTCTCCCAGAGGCTCACACAAAGGAAAGATCATGTGACCGATACCAGTTTCCTGTGTCTGTGCATGAGACGAGAAGCAGCCTGCAGATGCTGCACAGAGACTCCATAAGATATGTATATTCCTGATTCCACAAGGCCTATCATATCTGTACCTGTTTGTTGATAATTAAAGCTCTGTTCTGTTGTCAACACGCTTTGAGAGTATCCTGAATGATCTGCTGCCAACACTTGCAAGGTCAGTTTTTACACGAAGAAAAATATTACAATCTGAGAGTCCTCAGTGGTTGATACCTTTTAATGGATAACTGAAAAGTTGGCAAGTGAAGCAAGCTTTCGGGACACTATGGCCCCTTCGTGCGGCTGATAATGACACAAATTCTGAAGACACACACATATATACATAAGCAGAGTTAGATGATGTAGTAAATATGACAGGTGACGTAAAGCAGAGTCAGGCTAGGGAGGGGGAGACACAAAGAAAGGTATTGACTGTGTTAGGACCCAGTTAAGAGATAAACGGGACGTGGTAACTGTGCTCAAATAACACTTCTCATTTTTATCTATCTTTTTTTTAAAAAATATTTTCCAGTTGTTATGTAAGCAGTGATTGTACGTTCACATTCCTGTATTCACTGTTTGCATCCTTCAGCCTTTTTCCCTTCTTACTTGAGTCCAATCTCATAAAGTTATTAACAATATTACAGGTGCTTCCTTATACATTACGCTCCTCTGTATCGTCACCAACATGCAAACCTTAACTAAACCAGCTGCTCTGTCACTTATATACCGATTGATTAGGACTGGACGCACACATCATGCCCTCTGTCACTTCTTTTTTCAGTATGATACGAATAGTACCGTTGACTAGTGCTCGGGCAGACCTTTTAGAATATGTAAAATCATTACTATATCCTTTGTTGTTCTCTTGATAAAAGCACCTTCACACCCTGCAGGCAGTAAAAATAATTGACCGGACTAGTGAATAGTCACAGTATGTGTTATTTAAATAATGACTCCTATCCAAGCTGGTGTTCTGTCCCTCCCCTCTGTTCAGGTTACATTGAATCTCTCAGGCATCTGCAGGCTCTTTCAAAGGGGGAGGGAGAGAGAGAAGAGGTGGGGGAGGTGTTTTGTGCTGCAGCCTGTGCTTTCTGTAAGAGATTTCTATGTGTTTATATGAACTTTGGTTTTCTTGCATACATGTAATATGTATATCCGCTGAGCAAGTGCACAAATCTATATACAGTACAGACCAAACGTTTGGACACACCTTCTCATTCAAAGAGTTTTCTGTATTTTCATGACTATGAAAATTGTAGATTCACACTGAAGGCATCAAAACTATGAATTATCACATGTAGAATTATATACTGAACAGAAAAGTGTGAAACAACTGAAAATATGTCTTATATTCTAGGTTCTTCAAAGTAGCCACCTTTTGCTGTGATTACTGCTTTGCACACTCTTGGCATTCTCTTGATGAGCTTCAAGAGGTAGTCACCAGAAATGGTCTTCACTCCACAGGTGTGCACTGTCAGGTTTAATAAGTGGGATTTCTTGTCTTATAAATGGGGTTGGGACCATCAGTTGTGTTGTGCAGAAGTCTGGTGGAGACACAGCTGATCGTCCTACTGAATAGACTGTTAGAATTTGTATTATGGCAAGAAAAAAGCAGCTAAGTAAAGAAAAAACGAGTGGCCATCATTACTTTAAGAAAAGAAGGTCAGTCAGTCCGAAAAATTGGGAAAACTTTGAAAGTGTCCCAAAATGCAGTTGCAAAAACCATCAAGCGCTACAAAGAAACTGGCTCACATGAGGACCGCCCCAGGAAAGGAAGACAAGAGTCACCTCTGCTGCGGAGGATAAGTTCATCCGAGTCACCAGCCTCAGAAATCGCAGGTTATCAGCAGCTCAGATTAGAGACCAGGTCACTGCCACACAGAGTTCTAGCAGCAGACACATCTCTACAACAACTGTTAAGAGGAGACTTTGTGCAGCAGACCTTCATGGTAAAATATCTGCTAGGAAACCACTGCTAAGGACAGGCAACAAGCAGAAGAGACTTGTTTGGGCTAAAGAACACAAGGAATGGACATTAGAGCAGTGGAAATCGGTGTATTGGTCTGATGAGTGCAAATTTGAGATCTTTGGTTCCACCCACCGTGTCTTTGTGCGACGCAGGAAAGGTAAACGGATGGACTCTACATGCCTGGTTCCCACCGTGAAGCATGGAGGAGGAGGTGTGATGGTGTGGGGGGGCTTTGCTGGTGACACCTTTGGGGATTTATTCAAAATTGAAGGCATACTGAACCAGCATGGCTACCACAGCATCTTGCAGAGGCATGCTATTCCATCCGGTTTGCGTTTAGTTGGACCATCATTTATTTTTCAACAGGACAATGACCCCAATCACACCTCCAGGCTGTGTAAGGGCTATTTCACCAAGAAGGAGAGTGATGGGGTGCTACGCCAGATGACCTGGCCTCTACAGTCACCAGACCTGAACCCAGTCGAGATGGTTTGGGGTGAGCTGGACCACAGAGTGAAGGCAAAAGGGCCAACAAGTGCTCAGCATCTCTGGGAACTCCTTCAAGACTGTTGGAAGACCATTTCCGGTGACTACCTCTTGAAGCTCATCCAGAGAATGCCAAGAGTGTGCAAAGCAGTAATCAAAGCAAAAGGCGGCTACTGTGAAGAACCTAGAATATAAGACATATTTTCAGTTGTTTCACACTTTTTTGTTAAGTATATAATTCTACATGTGTCAATTGATAGTTTTGATGCCTTCAGTGTGAATCTACAATTTTCATGGTCATGAAAATAAAGAAAACTGTTTGAATGAGAAGGTGTGTCCAAACTTTTAGTCTGTACTGCATATTATTGCCTTGTGGCTCATCAACTTTCATTTGGATGTTCGCCTATGTCACTTCTGCCAGCGCCATATTAGCACACCCAAGTGATGGGTATGCTAATATGGCGGCTGCTGCCCCCCCCACCAATCCCAGCAGTTCCCCGGTGAGCCCTGCTTGATAGTCCCCGCCTGATCCCTGCAGTCCCCCCCACTTACCCGATGCCGCACTCCCCCGCCAGCCATCGCCCCCGCTGCCGCCGATAACATGGGGCTAACAGGACCTAGGGTGACGTCAGGATCATGGGCCGAGCCAGGTCACATGATCATGATGTCCTAACAGGAGCTTCAGCACTGCAGAGATGAACGGATGGAAGAGTAGATTGGAGGCAGGTAAAGTTTCTGCAGTTCATGCCACACTCACCCTGCCCTCACACTCACCCTGCCCTCACACACCCTGCACTCACACACACCCTGCCTTCACACACCCTGCACTCACACTCGCCCTGCACTCACACAGATGCTGTTATAGCGGATTTTTTAGAAATTATTTTATTGTCCCACATATGAATATTCAAGAAATAAAGATCCTGTTCATTAAGCTGGACATCTTTTATTTTTTACAGTACACTGTTCCCTGATTATTTCAACAATTGAGCTGCCACTCTTCTTGCCTATTCATTCTCCCAGTAAAGGATTCGGTCTCAGCTATAGAGTTGGCCAAAGAAAGAAGCAAGTTGTTTTTCCCGGTTTTGCTCGAGGGTTTATTGATGAAAGTTTCATTTGCTATTTATCATATTTTATCACAATTCTTGGTTTCTTATGAAATGGTTCTCAATATTTGTAAAAAAAAAAAAAAAACTTTGAAGGGAAACCTAACAGGAGATTCTTGATGCCCAAACCGCAGGAAGCGTAAATCTGGCACTTTGTGCATTATTGTAGTCATGTATAACTTACTTTATAAACTCACATATAGAGAGAAAGCTATTAATAATATAAATCCGTAAAATAATTCAGCTTTAAATTTCAACTCCTTATAATACAACAAAACAGTTCATATGGAATATTGGGCCAAAATAATTCCAAGCTTTATTATTAAACACTTAAAAGCATACAAAATTAATAAAACACTACAGCTACAAATAACTGCAAGAACTTTTTCTAGTGCACGCGTACATAATATTAATTTCAAATGAGAATCTATACATAGTATAGTAGCTAAGGAAGTTGGGGGAAAAAGATCCCCACTAAATCAACTGTGATCAATTATATTGCCCAGAGAGCAACAGTGATTGCTTCCTTGCATCAAAGTAGCAAAACGTTTAGTACATCATAAATCTCAATCCCTTATGCTAAATAAGACCCTAATAATCTTATGTACCAAAGCTATCTAACCGCTGTTGGAGGGTCCCAAAGTGAAGGAGAGGCGCCTCCTGAGGAAGTGACCACACGAAACGTATGTTGGGGCACGGGAGAGGACAGAGCTTATAAATGCTGAAAGAAAGTACTGCTTATATTTGCTTAACCTACAGTTTGGGAACCTCGAACAGCGGTTAGATAGCTTTGGTACATAAGATTATTAGGGTCTTATTTAGCATAAGGGATTGAGATTTATGATGTACTTAACGTTTTGCTACTTTGATGCAAGGAAGCAATCACTGTTGCTCTCTGGTCAATATAATTGACCACAGTAGATTTAGTGGGGATTATGTTTATCCCAACTTCCTTAGCTGCTCTGTAATTGCTGTATGTATCGTTTCTCATTTCAGATGAATATTACGGTATGTAAGTGAGCATTAGCAAAAGTTCTTGCAGGAATAAATCAGGCTCTGTCTCTCCCCGTATTTCTAACTGCAGTATTTTATACATTTTTTATGCTTTTAAGTGTTTAATAATAAAGCTTGGAATTAGCTTGGACCAATATTTCATATGAACAGTTTTGTTTTGTTGTTTTATAGAGAGAAAGCTGTCAATTAAGAGTAATGAGGCAAGGAGAAGACATCGGGGACCTGTCTTAGACAGTGGTGTCGCTTGAAGCTTATGGGCCCCCATGTCAAAGCTCCAATGGGGCCCCCCAATTATTGCAAATGTTTAATAGCATTAGTCTTTTTCTATAGGTCAAAGGAACTTTTGTGCCCCATTGGTTCCAGGGTCTGGGTGTGATTGCAGCCCCTGCATCTGTTTTAGTTACCCCCTGGTCTAAAACCAATCATCTGAGAAGCCCGGCCACAACCAACTTTTCAAAGTTTGTTTTCTCTGAACCGCTGCAGCTCGGTGTAAAACATACAGAGCCACAATATCACAGCCAGTGTCTGGTTCATGCTCTTCATGGTTCTGGGAACATGAATCTTATGTTAAACTAGATGGGAACCCAATGCTATTGCATCGGGTGGGCGGTGACATCATGATCGGGCGGGCTCTGTGGCACTGGGGGCAGCATTCTCCTCTCCCCCGTGTGGCCTCTCCCCTGCCTGCTGTTTTTCCCCCCTCTCTCTCCCCCCCCAGGGCTGCCTCATCTCTGCCCCCCCAGGGCTGCAGGGTGACCATAGTGCGGGCTGAGGTAGTGTGGGGTGAGTGCACGGTGAGTGAGTGCAGGGTGAGTGCGGGGTGACCATAGTGTGGGATGACGGTGGTGCGGGCTGAGTGCAGAATGACCGTAGTGCGGGGTGCGGGCTGAGTGCAGGCTGAATGAGTGTGGGCTGATCATGGTGAGGGCTGAGTGAGTGCTGAGTGACCATGTTGCGGGCTGAGTGCAGGGCGAGTGCAGGCTGAATGACTGCGGGCTGATCGTGGTGCAGGCTGAGTGAGTGTAGGCTGAGTGAGTGCATGGTGACCCCGGTGTGGCTGAGTGAGTGCAAGCTGACTGTGGTTTGGTCTGAGTGAGGGCAAGATGAGTGAGTGCAGGCTGTGGGGGGATGAATGAGTGCTGGCTGTGGGGGGTTGTGAGTGAAGGCTGTGGGGCGGTGTGAGTGAAGGGTGTGGTGGGGGTGAGTGTGGGCTGTGTGGGGTGAGGGCTTGCTAGGCTGAGAAGGGGTGAGTGCAGGCTGTGGGGCTGGGTGTGAATGAGTGCAAGATGTGGGGGTGTGAATGCAGGCTGTGAGTAAAGGTGAGAGGGGTGTGAATGAGTGCGGGCTGTGGGGGTGAGTGTAGGCTGTGGGGGGGTGTTAGTGAAGGTGAGGGGGGGTGAGTGCAGGCTGTGGGGGTGTGAATGAGTGAAGACTGTAGGGGGTGTGAGTGCAGGCTTTGGGAGGATGAGTGACTGCAGGCTAAGGGGGGTAAGTGAGTGCAGGCTGTGGGGGGATGAGTGAGTGAAGGTTGTGGGGGACTAAGTGAGTGAAGGCTGTGGGGGGCTGAGTGCAGGCTGTGAGGGGTTGAGTGAGTGAAAGCTGTGGGGGTGTGAGTGGGGGCTTTGGGGGTGAGCGGGGGCAGTTAGGGGTGAGTGGGGCCATTGCATGGTGAGTGGGGGCTGTGGGGGGAGAGTAGGGCCAGTGGGGGGTGAGTGGGGGCAGTGGGGGCATTGGAAAGTGAGCAGGGGCATGCAGGGTGAGCGGGGCAGTGGGGAGTGGGGGTGAATGGAGGCATTGGAGGGTGAGTGGCGGCATTGGAGGGTGAGTGGCGGCATTGCAGGGTGAGCGGCGGCATTGCGGGGTGAGCGGCGGCATTGCGGGGTGTGAGTGGGGGTAGTGGGAGGTGAGCGGGGGCGGTTGGGGGTGAGCAGCAGGATGGAGTAGCTCCATGCTCCAGTACACGCTCTCGCTCACCTCTGCATTCTTCTTCTTGCGGAATTGACGTTGAAAAGTCAATTGCTGCAAGAGGCGGAGTTAACAAAGGGGGCGTCACAATGGGTGTGGCCAAGCACATTGCCCTGATATGGTGGGTGTGCCCTTGGTCACGTCCATTATGACACCCCCTCTGTTAACTCTGCCACCTGCTGCCATTGTTTCTGACATCAATTCCGCAAGAATAATGCTGGTGTGGAGGGGGGAGCAGGGGGCGGTAGAGCAGGAGCGTGGACTGGGCGGCCTGGCCAGCCTGCGCCATATTACCATACCCATCACTTAGGTGTGCTAATATGGCAGGGACGGAAGGAAGTGACATAAACGGAAGTGGATGAGCCACAAGGCAATTATATATATAGATACCCTTTAACTTATTTAGGATTTAGATATTGATGACATCTATATATAGGTTATCAATATTAGCGGACACTCGGCTCCTCCGCCAATCAGCTGATTTCAGTTCCATCGGAGCCACACGTGAACCATGTATATAGCGCTCCCTACACAGTTCAGGCCATTCCCGGGTACTGTGGCTCATTCACTTCTATTTATGCTAAAGGAAGAATCACATCAAAAGCATTTTTTTCAATTATCAGTCAGTGATGACGATCATAGTGTAACCACGTAAAAGGAGGGGTTGTTATAAATGTCAGAGAATTAATATACAAATACATGCATATTCTGTTTGAGCTTTTATCATAAGTTCAAAAAAGTAGAAAGATAAAATATAAACAGAAACATTTTTATTTCAAACTTAGAAGAGCAACAAAATTACATTTAGATAGATGGCGACTTTCACAAAGCGGTGTCTTAAAATTAGAGCAAATTTAATATGTCATAGTAAAGCTAAAGACTCCTTATAAAATTATTGATTGACAGATACAATGATATTTCCTACATTATTATTCTACAAGGCTGTGACATGGTTTAATAGGAAGCAGTGATACAGATGGTTAAAGGGAGCCAACCACCAGGATTTAACCCCCTGTAAATCAGTGCAGCAGGTGACTGACGTCACTATTTCGGCTTTTTTTATTCCTCCCCTGTGGGCTTGTCTTCCAGCTGTAAGCCAACCCCTCCCTCATCCAGACTCATTTGTGGGAGGAGGGTTGACTTACAGCAGAGTGCCAAGCCCACAGGGGAGGAATAAAAAGAACACAAATAGTGATGTCACGCTGCACACGTCAATCACCTGCTGCACTGATCTACAGGTGGTTGATTCCCTTTAAAGTGTTGCAATCCAGAAGTCGAGCACAGGAAAATGATTGAAGTAAACGCCTATATACAATGGAAGGATCCAGACTGCACTGAGCCAATATTCATAGACAGAGGAAGAAAGTTATATGGATGTATCCATGGACAATCCTACAAAACAAAGCAATGAGGAGACAGCAGGAATATAGAGCCGACTTCCATTGTGACGACTCAGCGGAGTAGCGACATCTTCAGTCTCATTATTAGATGTTCTAGAAGCTTTGAGGAACATTCGTGGAGCGCGGAGCCATGTGTTACTGTCACAGTAGAGAAGCTGGAAGAAAAAGTCACTATATCATTACTAATATTGACACACATTAAATAAGTAATATATTCATGTTACCTTAGGTCACAACAATATTTAATATTAACCTCAGACCGCTCATCACATTGGTCACCCAACTGGATCAACAGTAGTAATTGCACCAAAGATTACATATAGAGATTAGTGATGAGTGAATAGTGAAATATTCGGGTTCGGATTATTCTAACCAAATACTTTTTATTATTCGGATATTCATCTCAAATACGGAACTTAATGCAAGTCAAAGGGGAACTCAAATATTTTTCTGTGGAATCTTCCAGAAAAATTTTCAAGTCTCCCATTGACTTGCACACTGCAGATATGTTAACTCACCTAATATTACCTAGAGTTGCCCTTTCTAACCTCCATTACCCAAGACAAGACTTTCATCCTTTCCTCCTTTTATGTGTGGAGGCACACTGGCGTGAGACTCGCGCAAGTGCAATGCGTGAAAAAAACGCATTGCACTCGGGCCAGTGTTGCCCTATCAGGCAGGGCACACTGGTGCGAGTCCCCCGCTCCTAACTCGCACTGCGAGTCAGAAGTGAGTGCAATCGCAGCATGCTGCAATTGCATGCAATTCTGACGCGCGTGAGGGCAATGCAAGTGTATGGGGCAAGCCGGCAAGTTTAAATTTCCCGCTGTGCTGTACAGTAAGCTATCAATTTGTACCACTGTGACAGCAGCGGTACAAGACGTTTAGCTAAGAAAATGCTGATTGTAGTAAAATAATGTAGTCTGGGGTTATTTTACTGATTAACCCCTTCAGCATCCTCTGGACCGCATGTGTGCGCAGAGGATGCTGAGAAGCTGTAAACCCAGTGCTGAAGGGGTTAATATGCAGCTGGTGTAGTGACACCATGTATGTGGAGAGTGTCCTCACTCTCTGCAGACATGGTGTCATTACACCATGTGTGTGAAGGGGTTAATTTTTATGTATAATGGGTTTAAAGAAGTGTCGGGGAAGCCGGGTTATGTTACTGTCTATGGGGAGCTGTCCCCTCTCATGGTGCTGAAGCCACAGCTCCCCATAGACAATAACATAAGCCGGCTCTTTCTTTGACTTTACAAACCCGACAGTTCTTTTAAAGCATTGTACATAAAAATTAACCCCTTCACACACATGGTGTAATGACACCATGTCTGCAGAGAGTGAGGACACTCTCCACATACATGGTGTCACTACACCAGCTGCATATTAACCCCTTCAGCACTGGGTTTACAGCCTCTCAGAATCCTCTGCGCACACATGCGGTCCAGAGGATGCTGAAGGTGTTAATCAGTAAAATAACCCCAGACTACATTATTTTACTACAATCAGCATTGTCTTAGCTAAACATCTTGTACCGCTGCTGTCACAGTGGTACAAGATGATAGCTTACTGTATGGCACAGCGGGAAGTTTAAACTTGCCGGCTTTGACAGCTGGCGAGTTTCTATTCCGGACAAATGCTGCCCGCTGTCCTTCAGGACCGTGGACAGCATCACAATCACGCACCACACACGCACTCACACCTCACAATCGCAGCACACTAACATACATACAGCCAGCCACACTCAAAACACGCACCATACTCGCCCCATACACACCCACAAACACGCACAGCACTCGCATCACTGTCATGCATCAAAAACGCTGTGTTTTGATGCATGATAGTGTGCCTCCACCCTAAGCCTGTTCTTGTGCTGAAGCAGAAGTGACCAAGCTAGGAAAAGTTGTATGGATGTGTGATGTGCAAGGAGGGTGAAGAATTGTCCAGAATGAAAGGCCCGCTGTGCCTTAGCACCAAGGGTGAATGGTGGCACAGACCCCTCGATAATGTTGGTATTTTTATTAGTTACAAGGAAAGAAATCTAAAAAGTATTTTTATTAGTGTTTTAATTCAGTGTTATCCCCTTTGCTTTACCCTACAGTTTCTCTCCTTATGATTTTCTCTTTAAGGGCCCGTTACACGCAGCGATACCGGCTCGCTGATCATTGCGGAATGGCCAGGACCATTTTTCGGTCGCTGGTCTGTCACTGTCACACATGCATTGGTGCGTAGGTGCGTGTGTGACAGTGGGATCAACCAGCGATCCCCAGTCTGCGCCCATGACCCTGAATGATCATAGCAACCGTTGGGTGTCGGGCGCAGACTGGCTGATCGCTGGTGAGTCTGCCTGTGTGACAGCTCACCAGCTATCAGATAGCGATGTCCCAGCGACCCCGATCGTTGGTCGGGTCACTGGGACATCGCAACGTGTAACCCGGCCTTTGGGTACAGGTATTTACAGATGAGTCACAGTCTGCCTACTGACTCCAGTAACAGGTGGTCAGCCAATCATAGATTACATTTTTGGAGTTTTTTTATTAATTCTATGCTCACTGACTGGTGGGGAATGGGAACGGCTATGTAAGTCAGCTGTTTTGGTCAGCTGGTACCTTAGTAATACCTGTGGAGAAGCTGAAGACACCCGCCTTCCCTCCTCTGGTTTCTTTACTCTTATTTCATGACCTGGTTTGTTATGTGCTTTATTAAAGTAAATAAAAAAAAATAAAATAAAAATAAAAATACAATAATAATGTCATGCCGTGTATTAGTGAGTGGTTGTTTACACAGGTAAGATTTCCTGGCATGTGTCAAGAGTATTGGTTCTGCTGGGACTACTTGGTATTTGGTTTATAGTTTCAATTATTTATTTAAGTATTCAATTAATTGTTTTCAATTATTTATTGTTCCTAATTTCATACTTATTGGAAACTCAAATTATCAATTTATGTAAACTTAAAATATATGTCATGGCCCATGTTATTACACAAGAACCTCGGTGTTCGGTCTCTTTCACATCAGCGTTTTTTTGAACTTTGAGGCAGATCTGGCAGATTTATCACATCTGTTGCATCTGCTGCATAACTTGCGGTACACCTGCGGCAAGCCCCCATTCATTCTCTATGGGGCTTGTGGTCAGGTGCGGCAAGTGTGGTTTTGCCGGATCCAGCACTTGCGGCGAGGGAAAAAAATAATGTGGCTTGTTGCACATGACTGCAAGTCCCATAGAGAATGAATGGGGGCTTGCCGCAGGTATACCGCAGGTGCGGCAGTTATATGGCAGATGCGACAGATGCGATAAATCTGCCGGATCTGCCTCGAAGTTAAAAAAACGCTGATATGAAAGCAGCCTTACTGGGTATTCTTATAGACATGATTGGTGTAAAATAGAGTGGGACTTGTGTTGCAATGGGAACTAGCATGAATCTGGATGTAGAAATGAGATAGCACATCTAAGGGCCATTGCTTTGTCTGGACCCCACTGCGAGGAGCCAAAATGCTCTATCTACAGATTTATATAACAGAAGATGGAAAAAAAATTAAATAACCATTTGGGAATAGTAATAACTGTATGACACCATCATACCATATATCATTAAAAGATGGTACATGGCCCCCAAAATATCCAGCATGTGTGGATAGCGGCCATTTCAAAGGCTAAATTGCACATTATTTAGCTATTTTTGGTAAAAAAAAATTCAATTTGAATGAGCATCTATTCTCAGTGTTGTTTAGGCTACATTCACATGTTCAGTTTTTAGTCAGTATTTTACATCAGTTTTTGTAAGGCTAGGTTCACACCACAGTTTCTGGCTATCAGGTTCTGTCCGATGTTTTGCAGGAAGCACTGGACAGAACCAGAGGGCAAATATGCCCTTCAATCCTGTTTTCTGCCAGAATCAGCGGCTGCCGCTGTCCAAGAGCTGAAATATCAGCACTGCAGCTGCTGGGAGCTGGCCACGGTGCGGATATTTCAGCCGTGAAGCTCTTCAGGTGCTGAAAGTCAGCGGGGGCTGCTTTTAACAGCATCCGGCATCCGAAAACCGGATCATTTTTCTGCGCGATCCGGAGCCCATAGGCTCCCATGTTATGGGCGCCGAATCTCGTCGGATCCGGTTTTGTCCGACTTTTGCATCGGACACAAAAAATGATGCAGACTCCGGTTTTGTGTCCGATGCAAAAATCGGACAAAACCGGATCCTCCTAGATAACCAGGAAACCAGATGCCAAATAGGCACAATGCAGCGCCATAGAAATACATGGGCGTCAAAACTGGATCCGGGTCTGTCGGGTTCACACCGGACAGACCCGGACGACAAAAAACATGGTGTGAAGATGACTTAAGCCAAAACCAGGAATGGGTGATAAATACGGAATTGGTGACGTCTTTCTAGCAGGCCTCATGCACACATTGAGTATTTGGAGAGTTTTTTACCTCAGGATTTGTAGCCAAAACCAGGAGTGGGGGATAAATACAGAAGTGTTGATGTGTTTCTATTAGGCTGCGTGCACACGATAAGGATACGCAGCATTTTGGATGCAGCGTCATGCCGCTGCGTCCGAAACGCTGATTAGTATAGTAGCAGCATAGTGGATGGGATTTATAGAAATCCCATCTTCACTATTGCTGCTCCCGACCGCAGCGTATTGACAGCAGCAGTGCGGGTGTCCGCTCTTCTGCATCATGTTCATTTCATGCTGCGGAGTCGGAAGCGGCTGCCATTGGGTGCACACAGGGAGAAACCGCCCTGCACCCAACGCAGATGGTGAGTACAGGGTGGCTGTGGTCTCCCGTAGGTCCGGAGGAGCTGCGTCTTGGATGCAGCACCTCTGAACCATGAGCACACAGGCTTATACTTTTCCTTTGACTGTTCACCTTCTGGTTTTGGCTACAAATACAGAGGTAAAAAAACTCACCAAATGCTTACCGTGTGCACTAGCTTAAGGCCCCTTTCACACTGGCATTTTTTTGAAAATGCCGCAGATCCAGGAGATTTAGTGCATTTGCCGCCTAACGGCCGCACTAGCTTCCACCCCAGTGCATTGTCTATGGGGCTTGTGGTTGGGTGCGGCAAGTGCGGTTTTGCCAGTTGCGGCAGATGCAGCACTTGCGGCCGCAAAAAAACCCGCGGTCAGCTGAAATCGTGTACCGCAAGTGCGGCCGCTAGGCAGCAGATGCGGTAAATCCGCCGGATCTGCCGCAATTTTAAAAACCCGCGAGTGTGAAAGGGGCATGACACACAATTTATATAAGAGTTGAGGTACTGTTACATGCGGCAACATCGCAGCTCAGGGGCATGGCGAAGTTGCAGCAACATCGCTAGTGCGTTGCTACATGTAATAGGGTGATTTCAACGGCGATAAGTTGCTTGAGAGGAGTTGCCAGGTTTCCCAACATGTTGGTAAACCAGGCGATAATGCTCAGGCGATCTGCTACCATCGCTCTGTGTGACACCGCAACAGCGATGTTGAAAGCAACATCCCCTATTCACTGCAATGTTAATGATCGCTGCCTGGGGTGAGTTTAATCCTTGCAGCGATTGTTGCTTTAAACATCACTGCTGTGTTGCCAGCGATGTCTCCTCATATAAGATCTCCACGGCGATCTTGGCAAAGTTCCCAAAACGTGCGCGCTCCCGTGAGTTCCCGCCAATGTTGCCGGTGATGTTGCCCCGTGTGACGGGTACCTTTAGACCACGTGCACACAGTGAATATTTGGTGAGTTTTTTTAAATCAGAATTTGTAACCTGTGGTTGATAAATACAGAAGTGGTGACGTGTTTCTATTATACTTTTCCTCTGATTGTTCCTCTCCTGGTTTTGGCTACAAATCCTGAGGTAAAATCTCACCAAATACTCAACGGTTGCACATGGCTTAATAAGGCCTCACCTGACCCCTTAGGCTATGTGCACATTACCGGCGGGTTGGTCGGCGGCGGCTGGGCGGAACCCGCCAGGAAGCTCCGGCGCCGTCCACCGGCTTCCTGGCGGGTATGTGCGGCGGGAGCCGGGCGGGTGACGGGCGGGAGCCGGCGGTTGCACAGCGGGTTCTCGGCGGCGGGTCTGCTGCGGCTGGAAGCAGCACATGATTCTGCTTGCAGCCGCTGCAGAACCGCCGTTTTATAGAACAAGCTCATTCTTTGCTAACCCGCTGGGAAACCTGCGGGTTAGCAACGGATGAGGCTGTGTAAACCGCCGGTGTGTGCACAGCCTTGGTCGGTTTACATTGGTTTTAATGTTAATCCAAACGCCGGTTTGGATTAACATAAATTTACATAAAACAACCCATGCGTTTTTTTACAGCACCCAAAAAACGCGGCATGCAGTGTTTTTTGGAATGGTGAAAAAAAACGCATGTTTTGTTAAAAAACACAGCTACACTTAAGTGCACCATGCGTTAACGCATGTGTGTTTTTTATTAACAGCTAAAAAATGCAGAGAATGCCAAAAAAGCTGATATGTGTGCACAAGGCCTAATATAATATATCTGTGCAGACATTCTGAACAAATGAATTTTGCTCCTTTCGCTTATATTTGTAAAAAATAATCAATTGAATGTAATGGTGATACTATGATGTAAAATTGTCTATGGCTAGGGTCACATTTAAAACAAGAATTGCATTCACCGCATCCGGATCCGGATGCGGTGAACGCAATGCCGGGCACACACATTTTTTTACAAAAATGTGTGCAGAATACCGCACTGCAGTAACCGGATGGCTCAGGATGTGTAATCCTGAGCCATCCGGCAACTGCATAGTTTGCTGATCCCGGCTATTGCCGGGATAAGCAAACTGTCCTATGACTATTAAAGAGTTAAATTTACTAACTAAAGTAATGTTTGAGGTCTCTAGGGGGGGCTTAGACCCCCCTAGAGACCGGCCGCCCACTCCGGTGGGCTTCTACTACAATTTCCCCCACGGCACGTGCTCCTCCGAGCTCCGTGCAAGTCCCCAAAACTCCCGCCCCCCGTATCACTATACAGGGTGCCTGCACCCCTCTTGTATAGTGATTCCTGTATGTGCCCATAACGAATTAATACAGTATACATGTAAGCTCATACTTACATGTTCTCGTAGGCAGTGTTCTTGGAAATCCATGGGCGGGGCTGTTTGCTGCAGCCTCCGCCCCCTCATTCATTATGGCCGCCCCCTCTGGGCTTCATCCAGTGTTGTCAGGGCGGCCGCGTCATGAAAGAGGCGGGGCTAACACGTCACACCGTTAGCCCCACCCCTTTCATGACGCGGCCGCCCTCACAACACTGGATGAAGCCCAGAGGGGGCGGCCATAATGAATGAGGGGGCGGAGGCTGCAGCAAACAGCCCCACCCATGGATTTCCAAGAACACTGCCTACGAGAACATGTAAGTATGAGCTTACATGTATACTGTATTAATTCGTTATGGGCACATACAGGAATCACTATACAAGAGGGGTGCAGGCACCCCTGTATAATGATACGGGGGGCGGGAGTTTTGGGGACTTGCACGGAGCTCGGAGGAGCCCGTGCCTTGGGGGAAATTGTAGTAGAAGCCCACCGGAGTGGGTGGCCGGTCTCTAGGGGGGTCTAAGCCCCCCCTAGAGACCTCAAACATTACTTTAGTTAGTAAATTTAACTCTTTAATAGTCATAGGACAGTTTGCTTATCCCGGCAATAGCCGGGATCAGCAAACTATGCAGTTGCCGGATGGCTCAGGATTACACATCCTGAGCCATCCGGTTACTGCAGTGCGGTACAGAGAACCGCTGCGAAAACTGCTGCCTGCATGATTTTTAACGCAGGCAGCAGTGCCGGACACGGCCACCGGATGGCTTGTGAAGCCATCCGGTGTTTTGCATTGGCTCCTATGAGGAGCGTTTCCTGGTCCGGTTTTGAGCTTTTTGAAAGCTCAAAACCGGATCAGGATTCTTTTGAAAAAACGGAGATGTGACCCTGGCCTATATCTGATATGTACAGTAAATACCAGGGCTGTGGAGTTGGTGAGCCAAACCATCGACTCCCACTCCTCAATTTCCCTGATCCAAATCCATCTCTGACACCGACTCCACGACTCTGACTCCTTCATACACAGCTCATCTTTAAGTGGTAAATGTATTGTAGTACAATGTGAACATCAGGCTTTAATCATTATTATGATACATTAATCAAGATATTTAGATAGAAGAAAATAATAATTAATAATAATAATCAGCACATTCTACATTGAACAACTAAACCCAATTTCTTATATGTTTCAGGAGTCGGTCCATTATATACCAACTCCAACTCCTACTCCACCAAAATGGGCACCGACACAAAGTCACTCCATGACTTTGACTACACAGCCTTGGTTAATATGAGGGTACCTTTCTATGAGTAAGGTGAAGCAGAAGTTACCTGGACGCTCAGCGACCTCTGTTTTGATTATTTTTGAGTCCTTTGAAGATCAGAGAAATGCCGGCGATGATTCCAATGATTCCGATTGCCAGGCCCAGGCCGCACAACACGTTCTCAGACGTCTCTGACAGGTGGCTGGGGATGTCAGGAACTGAAAGAAAAAGGTAAAGTGTGAGATATTGAAGACAAGCTGCTGCTGTAAAAGTGAATATCATTATGGTGGGACATTCAGTTGTAAACCTTGCACTATGCAAAAACAGTAAATCTTTATTCTTCAAGCAATTTCTCAAGTTTTTAAAAATATTTGAATATTCTTAGGCTGAGGTCATTGGACTAAGGGTACCGTTAAGGCCGCTTTACACATTGCAATATCGTTACGATATTGCATACGATTTCCCGAGAGCGCGCACATTTTTGCCATTTCTCCAAGATCGCATAGGAGATGTCACACAGGGAGATATCAGCTGGCAACGCAACTACGATGTCGTACGCCTCTCTTGCATACTGCGTCTGAGCAACTCAGGGAGCGACCAATTAACATTGGAGTGAATATGGGAAGTTACGCTCCAAATCGTAGTTGTGTTGCGATATCGCAACGTGTAAAGCGGCCTTTACACACAGAGATATATTGCTTGCAATTTCCTGGTTGCAGTGAAATCATGGACACATTGTTCTATTTTGTTGCCATGTACAAATGTAACAATGTGTCCATGATTTCACTACAAACAGTGAGTTGCCTGCAATGTCTGCACAATTATCTGTGTGTAATGGTACCCTAAATGTATCATGAAATACCAATTTTCAGAAGAGTTCCAAATCAAAGACATCAGTGCAACATGTCTGTAGGTACCATCACACAGCACGATGTTGCTTGCAACATTGCTGAACTTTTGCTGTGTCAGCGACGTTGCAGGCAACATTGCAGGTGCATCGTGCTGTGTGACAGCACAATGCAACTGCGATAAATCGCTGGTTGCAAGTTGCCAGGTTTATTAACATGTTGATAAACCTGGTGATCTTGCACCAGCAATTTGCCTGGATCGTGCAGTATGACACTGCAATAGTGATGCTGCCGGCGATGCCACATATTCGCTGCATTGCAGCGTATCGCTCACTGGGTTGTTCCCAGCCCAGCAAGCGATCACTGCGACAACATCGCTGCCGCGTCACAGGCAACATCTGCCTGTGTGACAGGTACGGCAGCAATGTCGGAAGCGAGCGTGCACCCGCGGCATCACTTCCGACATCGCTGTGATGTCTGACCGTGTAACGGTACCTTGTGACTTGCAGAAATTAACAAATCACAAATAAGTCACACAAAAGTTGCAGTCACACTCATTGAAATGTATTGCAAGTAAGTCTTGTGTCCAGCGACATATTTAGAAACATGTGCCACTCCACAGGAAAGCATTAGATGTCGCAATGTGACACTGTGATTTCAGTGTTGCACAACACATGTTGCAGTGTATCCTTAACTTTAACGAAAGTCTGTATAGCATCATTCACACACTGAATATTACATGCTCTCAATATTAAACATAAGTGACTGTAAGCTCTAAATGTTTGTTTCTTTTCATTTTGTATGATCCCAAGCCATCAGTCTAATTTTACAGCTCTTTACATACGATCTAAAGGCCCCGTTACACGGTACGAGATCGTGAACGATATCGCTCAAACGTCAGGGGTTTGGAGTCGTTCAAACAACATCGTTAGTACAACGTTGCATGTGACACCGAGATACGACTACGATAAATCCTTGGATCGCTGATCGCAGATTTGAGAACATGTTCATAAATCAGACGATCCTCGATCAGCCGACCTGCTGCATCGTTGTGTGACACCGCGATAACGATGTCGTTCATGACTTCTATTCACAGCAGTGAAAAAGTATTGTTTGCTGGGTTGTGTGAACAATAGCTGCTCTCTAGATCGTTGGTGCGTCGTTCACGATATCTACACGTGTGACATCTCACCTACGATCTCTAAATGATGCCCTAACGGCCGCGCTCCCGTGAAATCGTTGCTGGGATCGTTACAACATTGAAGCGTGTAACGGTACCTTAACAAAGATATTGTTCCTAGTGAAGTTGATTAGTGTGCCACAAATATGGCACACCTTTCATGGCCCAAATAATGTTTGTTACACACAATTTGATGCCTCCACAATACAATTTCCCCACAAACAGTATGATGTTCCAAAAAATGCTCCACAAGCAATTTGTGGCTCCCTTACAATATGATGCCAGCCACAAAATGAAGGCCCCCAGTATCCCCCCACACAGTAAGATTCCAGAGGCCCCCCAACACAGTATAATGTTCCCACAGTTCCAAGCCACACAGTATGAAAACTTAAATAGTCCCCCCACAAAGTCTGAAGTTCCTAAAGGGGCCCCAGGACAAGCATCACACTTGTCTGTATGTGCTTTTACATCCCTGCTTCATAGCTGGTCTCTGCTGCCCTGTCTTGTGACCTAAGAATGCCAAATGAGCTGGAGGTCCCTGCAGGTCCTTCAGTCTCTACCTAGTGGGAATGGTAAAGCACTGATGCTCCCTGCTCCATCACTAGCTTCAATTGTATTGTGTCATAAGGACACCGATACTGTTGAATTCAGGACATACCCCTGACCTCCTGGGAGAAGACAGCTCCTTCAATTTGGGACTGCAGGACCCGGAGAGGTTGGGAGGCATGTACATACTGAATTTTTTTTTGTCTGCAAAAAAACTGCAATTTTCCATATAATACCACAGTCAAGGTTTCCTGTAGAAGCAGTTCAAGAAAATATTCTTAAACTAGTACTGGTGCAGATGCCTGTGTACGTGCCTGAGCACACTCCGCTCCTCCCAAGAACTCCTCCTCTGCTCCCCCCTCATCACCTCTTCACACAACCGAGTCCAGGACTTCTCCCGGGCATCTGCCTTACTCTGGAACTCCCTGCCCGAACACCTCAGACACTCTCCTACCCTGAGTAGCGTCAAGTGTCACCTGAAGACTCACCTATTCCGTCAAGCCTACAACCTGCCATGAGACCCAGGCGACCGCTCCATACCTGACATTCCCCCATCCTACTGTATCCTAACCCGCAACTCATAGACTGTGAGCCCTCATGGACAGGGTCCCTGCCCCTCCTGTACCTGTACGTCCTGATCGCCTAGATTTAGTGTACTTGTTCTTGTCTCCCTCATCCTCATGTAAAGCGCCATGGAACCTAATGGCGCTATATAAATAAATAATAATAATAATACACTTAGTGGAGTACAGGCTTAAAGGAATTGTCCAGGTTTGGCGATTGGACATGCACAGCCTCACTCAATTCACTTATATTGAGTGAGGCTGCACAAGTCTAGACAGAGTATAGCCGCCTGCTCCCAACAACAGAGAATCCTGATAGCATGTGCCGTGCGAGCCATGTAGATTGACAAGTCTGCAGAAACATAGTGTGACTGCAGACTTTCATGACAAACCTTTTAACAGAAAGATTGTGGGGTCACACTCTGCTCTATGCATGTGCTCACCTGCCACCTAAAAAGTGCAAGTCTTAGGCCGGCTTCACACCACGGTTTTCAGCTTTCAGGTTCTGTCTGGTTTAAACCTGACAGAACCTGATCCGATTGTGCCCACATATGTCCCTCTGGTGCCGGATTGGTCCTATATGGCCATCCGGTTTTGTGCTTTTTCTCTCTGATCCAATTTTGTCCGATTTTTCACCGGGCACAAACTCGGAGTCAGCATAATTTTTTGGCTCCGATGCAAAAATTGGACAAAATTGGATCCTCCCGGATCCGGGGTGATCCGGCGCCCATAGCATGGGAGTCTATGAGCACCGGATCCGTTCAAAAATCAGATTGTTTCCCGGATCTGATGAAAATCACGACATAGGCTCTGATCTGTCAGCCTGTGTGTGCAGTGCTGCTCTCCATGGTGCTGAACTCTCAGCCGTCTCTGAAATGCTGCTGTCCATGGTGCTCGGGGCCGATTGTGACTGGAACTTGAGCCCAAATCCCGCACTAGGACTAGGACTGAAACCAGCCCAGATATTATAGCATCTAGAATGTATGGGCAGTTTTCAGTTTACTCCAACAGTCAATCACAGATGCCCATTCTCTGTGATAGCTTCTGTGATTGGCTGTTGAAGGCAGAGTGCAATGAATATCCAGGAAGTTAAAGAGCAGCCCCGAAGAATAAGCAGCGGAACAGCAGGACGCGGTAAGTATGAGCTGCTCTTTAATAACTATATGCTTTCTTTTTACAGCGCCCCCGAACCAAACCCAAACTGTAACACAGAGTTCCCAGGGAATTCTGTGTTCGGGGTCCGTGACTGAATACTAGGTGTTCAGTACGGACCCTGAAGTTTTCAGTTCGGGTTCACCCATCACTACTGGAGGTTTTTTGTAAGCTGGAGGCTTGGGCTGAGAAATGGTCATTGAACCTTAATGTGGATTAATGTAAGGTCATGCAGGTGGGCAGAGGAAATACATTTATAATTGTCTACTTAATTGTAGAACACTCACTGGGTAAAACTGTCACTGAAAAAGACCTGGGTGTATGGGTAGATGACAATCCCACATTTAGTGCCCAGTGTCAGGCAGCTGCTGCAAAGGCAAATAAAATAATGGGATGCATTAAAAGAGGCATAGATGCTCATGAGGAGAACATAATTTTACCTCTATACAAGTCACTAGTGCGACCACATTTAGAATACTGTGTACAATTCTGGTCTCCGGTGTATAAGAAAGACATAGCTGAACTAGAGCGGGTGCAGAGAAGAGCGACCAAGGTTATTAGAGGACTGGGGGGTCTGCAATACCAAGACAGGTTATTATAGGACTAGGGGGTCTGCAATACCAAGACAGGTTATTAGAGGACTGGGGGGTCTGCAATACCAAGACAGGTTATTAGAGGACTGAGGGGTCTGCAATACCAAGACAGGTTATTAGAGGACTGAGGGGTCTGCAATACCAATACAGGTTATTAGAGGACTGAGGGGTCTACAATACCAAGACAGGTTATTAGAGGACTGGGGGTCTGCAATACCAAGACAGGTTATTAGAGGACTGGGGGGTCTGCAATACCAAGACAGGTTATTAGAGGACTGAGGGGTCTGCAATACCAAGACAGGTTATTAGAGGACTGAGGGGCCTGCAATACCAAGACAGGTTATTAGAGGACTGAGGGGTCTGCACTACCAAGACAGGTTATTAGAGGACTGAGGGGTCTGTAATACCAAGAGAGGTTATTAAACTTGGGGTTATTTAGTTTGGAGAAACGAAGGCTTAGGGGTGATCTTATAATAATGTACAAATATATGAGGGGACAGTACAAAGAACTTTCTAATGATCTCTTTACTCTTAGGCCTGAGACGGGGACAAGGGGGCGTCCTCTACAGAGACTGGGACAAGGGGGCATCCTCTACAGAGACGGGGACAAGGGGGCGTCCTCTACAGAGACTGGGACAAGGGGGCATCCTCTACAGAGACTGGGACAAGGGGGCGTCCCATCATAATCACAGACATGAATTCTTTACTGTACGAGCAGTGAGACTGTGGAGCTTGATGCCGACCAATCGGTTTTGGCGGGCGATTTAAACCGCTCCGCTGATGCAGTCATGTGACACATCAGCTGATCGGGTTGCCCTGCATCGCAAGACACTCGGTGGAGAGGTGAGCATTTTTTTTTTTTTTAAACCATTCCTTTCTCTTTCGCAATGTATGTGGATACATTGCGAAAGTGAAAGTAACAGCTCCGACACCACTTGCCTGTGCTTTGCAGGCTCAGACTCCCCCCCAGGTCTTTCTGTGTCCAGATCCGCCAAAATCACAGATCTGGAGTTCGCATCTGGACCTGTCTGTGTGGTCCTGCAAAAAACAGGATCCCCACAGACAGGAAAATATTGTGATGTGAAGGGGGCATTAGCAGCTTATCAGTGTTAGCACACAGCAGAGCCACCTCCACGCTTTTTCCCCTCACCACAAGACTCATCTCCTTCTTTACACACACACACGTACAGGGTTTCCTCCCCAAGCCCCTGCTGGCTAAGTCAGACAGGCAAAACCCGCAGGATCCTAATGCTCTCCTGATACTGTCACAGTTCACCCTCTTACATCTGCCACAAGCCCTTTTTTTTTTCTTCCTTTGGATCAACATGTTAGGCTATGGGTTGAACTAGATGGACTTAAAGGAAAACTGTCAGGTCAAAAATCCATATTCTAATTTCTCTAAACTCTCTATTGATGTATTTATATTATTTATATTTCCCTTCTATCTTCTGTGAACTTCAAATAAAGAGATTTATTCCATCTGTCAACCACAGTGAATAATCCACTTAGTTCTCTGTTGTCCACTCCCCATAAGATGAATATGCATGTCACATACTCACATCACATCACTGCACGGGACATCAGTAGGGGGTCTACATCCTCATCTCTGCTCTCTTTGGAGCAAAAGCAAGAGATCAGATAAACACAGAATCTCTCACAGCACAGCAGAGATTCCTTTTTACAGAAACAAATGGAGTCTAGATCAGATAAGTCAGACCTGTGTCCTGAACAGAACAGTAGCTCCAGAAGTGAAACCACACAGCACTGAGAGCAGAGGGAGGAGAGAGCTGCTGAGAGGGAGTGCATAATTACATGACAGTTTATACAGCCAGGACGTCTCAGCTAATAATGGGACAGGACTAATGCAGTGACTCCCTGCAGGGTGTGAAGATGCTGATAACATGGAAACTACAAAGTGTATAATAATTATTTTACATGTTTTTAAAAGGTCTGCCCAGGCTACTTTTTAAGGGTAATATTAGTATTATACTGAAAAATGACCCGACAGAGTCCCATTAAAGTCTTCCTTGATCCTTGAAAACTATGAAAACATGAAAATCCCAGGGACAATTGTTATGATGCTTTGTCTGAACGGAGATAATAATGCCTAGTGTTTTAACTGCAAAGCACACACGCAAAAAGAATGACCGTGTCAATTCTTTGTGCTTTTTTCAGCGCGTTTTTCCTATAGGCCGCATTATAAAATGGGCTTGGGAAAAGCGCACTGTGTGAATGCAGTTGCGCTTTTTTATGCCTTACATGCGCAAAAAAGTGCCACTGCAAAAAACTGCGGCAAATAGGCTACGTTCACACATCGCGTATTTTGCGCGTTTTTTTACGCGCGTATTTGCTCCAAAAACGCATGTGCGTCTGCGTTTTACAGCAAAGTGAATGGACATTCACTTTGTGCCTTGCAGACATCGCGTAATTAAACGCAGCGTTTTTGGAGCAAAAAATGCGCGCGTTTCCATAGGCCCCATTATAAAAACGCGCGTCTAAATGCGCGATTGAAGTAGACGCGAGTTGTTCTCTCGCGTATTCTTATTGCGTTTTTAAACGCGCGTTTTTCCCTTGAAAAGACGCGCGTAAAAAAACGCGATAAAATACGTGAATGTGTGAACGCAGCCATACACCACGTGTGAACGTAGCCTTTATATGAATGGAAAAAATAAAAAATGCAAGTTACAAATGTAATTAATGGAAAAAAGACACCAAAATTTACCAAGAAAACACTTGAAAGTCATAAGGGAGTTCTGATGGTGTTACTTACTCCACATCTTGTTGGTGTGTTTGTCAGGCAGCCCGGAGTGCTCCACAGAACACGTGTACACATCGTCCTCTCTTATGATCGTGGCCAAGTATAGGAATTTGTAATAAGAGTAATCTGATGTTAAATAAAAGTCGGTTTCTGAGACTCCAACTGTCACCGGCTGATTGTTCTTCATCCAGCTCATCTTCATAACGGGAGGAAAGATTCTCTTCACAAAACAAATCAGAATATTTTGCTCATTCAGAACCACTGGATCCTCAGTGAAAATCTGTATTGCGGGAGTGACTGGAAGACAAAAAAATATCTTTTTACATTTTTAAATGAATTTTCTCACAAACAAAGTTAAATTTAAAGTTCATTTCAAGCAATAGATATTGAAATAATTTCCACAATTGGATGTGTTTAAAAAAAGTGTTTCTGTGCTGAGATAATCTTATATATGTGTCCCTGCTATGTACTGTGTAATGGAAGTGTCTGACCGTACAGGGACATGGTCTGATCATACCACATCTCCTGGGCTAAGATAATCTTATATATGTGTCCCTGCTATGTACTGTGTAATGGATGTGTCTGACCATACAGGGACATGGTCTGATCATACCACATCCCCTGTGCTGAGATAATCTTATATATGTGTCCCTGCTATGTACTGTGTAATGGATGTGTCTAACCGTACAGGGACACTGTCTGATCATACATCTCCTGTGCTGAGATAATCTTATAATCTAATGACACATATACTGATGGGAGCAGCCTGTCCACTCAGTAACTGTAGCAGTTTTGAAGTGTTGGGGGTGTACGTATAGAGATATATGATACTAAGGATTTTTATACTGTTGAGGAATCCTTCCTTCCGTCCTTTCTTCCGTCCATCCATCGCCCCATCAGTCCATCCGTCCTTTCTTCACCGACTCCTAAGTGTTACCATATAGTACTGATCCCAGACATCATACCGACACCTCAGTGTTACCATATAGTACTGACCCCAGACATCATACCGACACCTCAGTGTTACCATATAGTACTGACCCCAGACATCATACCGACACCTCAGTGTTACCATATAGTACTGACCCCAGACATCATACCGACACCTCAGTGTTACCATATAGTACTGACCCCAGACATCATACTGACACATCAGTGTTACCATATAGTACTGACCCCAGACATCATACCGACACCTCAGTGTTACCATATAGTACTGACCTGAGGCATCATACTGACACGTCAGTGTTACCATATAGTACTGACCCCAGACATCATACCAACACCTCAGTGTTACCATATAGTATTGACCCCAGACATCATACTGACACATCTGTGTTACCGTATAGTACTGACCCCAGACATCATACCGACACCTCAGTGTTACCATACAGTACTGACCCCAGACATCATACTGACACCTCAGTGTTACCATATAGTACTGACCCGAGGCATCATACCGACACCTCAGTGTTACCATATAGTACTGACCCCAGACATCTTACTGACACGTCAGTGTTACCATATAGTACTGACCCCAGACATCATACCAACACCTCAGTGTTACCATATAGTACTGACCCCAGACCTCATACCGACACATCAGTGTTACCATATAGTACTGACCCGAGGCATCATACCGACACATCAGTATTACCATATAGTACTGACCCCAGATATCATACCAACACCTCAGTGTTACCATATAGTACTGACTCCAGACATCATACCGACACCTCAGTGTTACCATATAGTACTGACCTGGGGCATCATACCGACACGTCAGTGTTATCATATAGTACTGACCCCAGACATCATACCGACACCTCAGTGTTACCATATAGTACTGTCCCCAGACATCATACTGACACGTCAGTGTTATCATATAGTACTGACCCCAGACCTCATACCGACACATCAGTGTTACCATATAGTACTGACCCGAGGCATCATACCGACACATCAGTATTACCATATAGTACTGACCCCAGACATCATACCAACACCTCAGTGTTACCATATAGTACTGACCCCAGACCTCATACCGACACATCAGTGTTACCATATAGTACTGACCCCAGACCTCATACCAACACATCAGTGTTACCATATAGTACTGACCGAGGCATCATACTGACATGTCAGTGTTACCATATAGTACTGACCCGAGACATCATACCGACACCTCAGTGTTACCATATAGTACTGACCCCAGACATCATACTGACACGTCAGTGTTACCATATAGTACTGACCCCAGACATCATACTGACACCTCAGTGTTACCATATAGTATTGACCCCAGACATCATACTGACACATCTGTGTTACCGTATAGTACTGACCCCAGACATCATTACCGACACCTCAGTGTTACCATACAGTACTGACCCCAGACATCATACTGACACTCAGTGTTACCATATAGTACTGACCCCAGACATCATACTGACACGTCAGTGTTACCATATAGTACTGACCCCGACATCATACCCAACACCTCAGTGTTACCATATAGTACTGACCCCAGACCTCATACCGACACATCAGTGGGTTACCATATAGTACTGACCCGAGGCATCATACCGACACATCAGTATTACCATATAGTACTGACCCCAGATATCATACCAACACCTCAGTGTTACCATATAGTACTGACTCCAGACATCATACCGACACCTCAGTGTTACCATATAGTACTGACCTGGGGCATCATACCGACACGTCAGTGTTATCATATAGTACTGACCCCAGACATCATACCGACACCTCAGTGTTACCATATAGTACTGTCCCCAGACATCATACTGACACGTCAGTGTTATCATATAGTACTGACCCAGACCTCATACCGAACACATCAGTGTTACCATATAGTACTGACCCGAGGCATCATACCGACACATCAGTATTACCATATAGTACTGACCCCAGATATCATACCAACACCTCAGTGTTACCATATAGTACTGACTCCAGACATCATACCGACACCTCAGTGTTACCATATAGTACTGACCTGGGCATCATACCGACACCTCAGTGTTACCATATAGTACTGACTCCAGACATCATACCGACACCTCAGTGTTACCATATAGTACTGACCTGGGGCATCATACCGACACGTCAGTGTTATCATATAGTACTGACCCCAGACATCATACCGACACCTCAGTGTTACCATATAGTACTGTCCCCAGACATCATACTGACACGTCAGTGTTATCATATAGTACTGACCCCAGACCTCATACCGACACATCAGTGTTACCATATAGTACTGACCCGAGGCATCATACCGACACATCAGTATTACCATATAGTACTGACCCCAGACATCATACCAACACCTCAGTGTTACCATATAGTACTGACCCCAGACATCATACCGACACATCAGTGTTACCATATAGTACTGACCTGAGGCATCATACCGACACGTCAGTGTTACCATATAGTACTGATCCGAGACATCATACCGACACGTCAGTGTTACCATATAGTACTGACCCCAGACATCATACCGACACGTCAGTGTTACCATATAGTACTGACCCCAGACATCATACCGACACCTCAGTGTTACCATATAGTACTGACCCGAGGCATCATACCGACACCTCAGTGTTACCATATAGTACTGACCCCAGACATCATACCGACACCTCAGTGTTACCATATAGTACTGACCCCAGACATCATACTGACACCTCAGTGTTACCATATAGTACTGACCCCAGACATCATACCGACATATCAGTGTTACCATATAGTACTGACCCCAGACATCATACCGTCACCTCAGTGTTACCATATAGTACTGACCCCAGACATCATACCGACACCTCAGTGTTACCATATAGTACTGACCGAGGCATCATACCGACACGTTAGTGTTACCATATAGTACTGACCCCAGACATCATACCGACACCTCAGTGTTACCATATAGTACTGACCCGAGGCATCATACCGACACGTCAGTGTTACCATATAGTACTGACCCGAGACATTATACCGACACGTCAGTGTTACCATATAGTACTGACCTGAGACATCATACCGATACCTCAGTGTTACCATATAGTACTGATCCCAGACATCATACCGACACATCAGTGTTACCATATAGTACTGACCCCAGACATCATACCAACACCTCAGTGTTACCATATAGTACTGACCCGAGACATCATACTGACACGTCAGTGTTACTATATAGTACTGACCCCAGACATCATACCAACACCTCAGTGTTACCATATAGTAGTGACCCGAGACATCATACTGACACATCAGTGTTACCATATAGTACTGACCCGAGGCATCATACCGACACCTCAGTGTTACCATATAGTACTGACCTGAGACATCATACCGACACGTCAGTGTTACCATATAGTACTGACCCTAGACATCATACCGACACATCAGTGTTACCATATAGTACTGACCCCAGACATCATACCGACACTTCAGTGTTACCATATAGTACTGACCTCAGACATCATACCGACACCTCAGTGTTACCATATAGTACTGACCCCAGACATCATACCGACACCTCAGTGTTACCATATAGTACTGACCCCAGACATCATACTGACACCTCAGTGTTGCCATATAGTACTGACCTGGGGCATCATACTGACACGTCAGTGTTACCATATAGTACTGACCCCAGACATCATACCGACATGTCAGTGTTACCATATAGTACTGACCCCAGACATCATACCGACACGTCAGTGTTACCATATAGTACTGACCCCAGACATCATACCGACACCTCAGTGTTACCATATAGTACTGACCCCAGACATCATACCGACACGTCAGTGTTACCATATAGTACTGACCCCAGACATCATACCGACACCTCAGTGTTACCATATAGTACTGACCTCAGACATCATACCGACACCTCAGTGTTACCATATAGTACTGACCCCAGACATCATACCGACACCTCAGTGTTACCATATAGTACTGACCCCAGACATCATACCGACACCTCAGTGTTACCATATAGTACTGACCTCAGACATCATACCGACACCTCAGTGTTACCATATAGTACTGACCCCAGACATCATACCGACACCTCAGTGTTACCATATAGTACTGACCCCAGACATCATACTGACACCTCAGTGTTACCATATAGTACTGACCCCAGACATCATACCGACACCTCAGTGTTACCATATAGTACTGACCTCAGACATCATACCGACACCTCAGTGTTACCATATAGTACTGACCCCAGACATCATACCGACACGTCAGTGTTACCATATAGTACTGACCCCAGACATCATACCGACATGTCAGTGTTACCATATAGTACTGACCCCAGACATCATACCGACACGTCAGTGTTACCATATAGTACTGACCCCAGACATCATACCGACACGTCAGTGTTACCATATAGTGAACATGGGGACTAAAAACCCAAAAAACAAACGTGTAATTGCACGGAAAGAAGGAAGGACGAAGGAAGGATGGAAGGACAGACAGAAGGAAGGACGGACAAATGGACTGACGGACGGACGGAAAGAAGGATGGACGGACGAAAGGATGGAAGGAAGGACGGAAGGGAGGATGGAAGGAAAGATGCAAGGAAGGACGGACGGGAGGATGGAAGGACCAACGGACGGAAGGACGGAAGGAAGGACGGATAGAAGGGAGAATGGATGGAAGGAAGGACAGAAGGATGGAAGGACGGACAGAAAGAAGGACAGATGGAAGGAAGGACAGATGGCAGGAAGGAAGGACAAAAAGAAGGATGGAAGGACGGACGGATGGATGGAAGGAAGGACAGAAAGAAGGAAGGATGGATGGACTGATGGGGCGATGGACGGATGGAAGGAAGGACTCCTCAACAATATAAAAATCCTTAGTATCATATATCTCATATAGGCCAGGGTCACATTTCCGTTTTTGTTGCAAAAACCTGATCCGGTTTTGAGCTTTAAAAAAGCTCAAAACCGGACCAGGAAACGCTCCTCATAGGATCCTATGCAAAACACCGGATGGCTTCACAAGCCATCCGGTGGCCGGATCCGGCACTGCTGCCTGCGTTAAAAATCATGCAGGCAGCAGTTTTCGCAGCGTTTGCCGGGACCGCACTGCGGTCACCGGATGGCTCAGGATGTGTAATCCTGAGCCATCCGGTAACTGCCGAGGTTGCGGATCCCGGCTATTGCCGGGATCAGCAAACCTAGTAAAGAGTTAAATTGATTGCTAAATGACTGTTTGAGGTCTGTAGGGGGGCTTAGACCCCCCTACAGACCGGCCGCCCACTTCGGTGGCCTCCTACTACAATATCCCCGATGGCACGGGCTCATCCGAGCCTGTGCAAGTCCCCACACCCCCAGCCCTCCGAATTACTATACCGGGGTGCCTGCACCCCTCTGGTATAGTTATTCCTGTATGTGTGGTAAATGATATATTACAGTAATGTAGTTCATATTTACGGGTCTTCTCCTGCAGTGTTGTGCTAAATCCATGGGCGGGGCTGTTTGCGGCAGCCTCCGCCCCCTCATTTCTCATGGCCGCCCCCTCTTTGCCTCATCCATTGATGTGAGGCCGGACGCGTCATGAAAGGGGCGGGGCGCACGGTGTGACGCGATTCGCCCCGCCCCTTTCATGACGCGTCCGGCCTCACATCAATGGATGAGGCAAAGAGGGGGCGGCCATGCGAAATGAGGGGGCGGAGGCTGCCGCAAACAGCCCCGCCCATGGATTTAGCACAACACTGCAGGAGAAGACACGTAGATATGAACTACATTACTGTAATATATCATTTACCACACATACAGGAATAACTATACCAGAGGGGTGCAGGCACCCCGGTATAGTAATTCGGAGGGCTGGGGGTGTGGGGACTTGCACGGGCTCGGATGAGCCCGTGCCATCGGGGATATTGTAGTAGGAGGCCACCGAAGTGGGCGGCCGGTCTGTAGGGGGGTCTAAGCCCCCTACAGACCTCAAACAGTCATTTAGCAATCAATTTAACTCTTTACTAGGTTTGCTGATCCCGGCAATAGCCGGGATCCGCAACCTCGGCAGTTACCGGATGGCTCAGGATTACACATCCTGAGCCATCCGGTGACCGCAGTGCGGTAATCAGCACACATTTTTGTAAAAAAATGTGTGTGCCCGGCATTGCGTTCACCGCATCCGGATCCGGATGCGGTGAATGCAATTTAGGTTGCCAATGTGACCCTACCCATACATACACCCCCAACATTTCACACTGCTGCAGTTAGACTGCTTTCACATAATGTTTTTTTTCCTGTCCGTGGGATCATACTTTTTGTAGGACCCCATGGACAGGAAAGGATCGCATCGGAGGTGACCTATTCTGTGTCCAGGTCCGTGATTATTACGGATCCGGACACAGCGGGGCACTTTCACTTCTGCAATGTATAATAATATACATTGCGGAAGTGAAATTTAGTAAAAGAAAGAGTTAAAAATAAAAAATCTCTATGCTCACCTGTCCATGATCCACTGTGGCATCCAGCACCTCCTGATGCCTGTAGGACCTGCCGTGACATCAAAGCTGGCAACATCATCGGGTCACATGACCGCTGTTATGTGACCCGATGATGGTGCTGGCTTGTGACATCACGGCAGGTCCTATCACCCGGACCTTGCTGGGAGGCAGAGGTGGATTGCGGACAGGTGATCACAGTGATTTTTTTTTTTTAACCCTTTATTTTACTTGATTTCACTTCTGCAATATATGTATATACATTGCAGAAGTGAAATTAGATGGCACAGTGTTAGTGTTGACCATTCTCAGAACACTAAAATCAGGTCCAAGGAACGATCAGCTGTTTTCTCTGAACTGTACTCCATAGGCCCCATGTTAAAGACCGAGGATCGGATTTGGCCTAATTGGCATCCATTTTGTGGGATCCGATTTTTTTCTGTGTCCAAAATCGGAGCAGTTTCAGCAAAAAATCGGACAGAAATCGGATCTTACAAAATCGGATGGCAATTAGGCCGAATCTGATCCGATTTGATCCCCATAGGATAACATGGGGGTGAAATTGGATCTGTGGCTGTCCGTTTTACAACGGAGCCACGGGTCCTTAAAAACGTGATGTGAAAGCTGCCTGAGAGGACAGGCTGCTCCCATCAGTATTTGTGTCACTAAAGACACAGACCATCCTTCACATTGATTACACTGAACCGGATCTTCTGCTGTGTGAAGACATCAGTGACACAGAGTTGTCTCATTCACACAGCAGACTTTGTTACAGTGTCTCACAGACTACATCAGTGTCTGCCGTCCCCTGTGCAGATGAGAAGCTGCAGACCCCCAGCTCACACAGTCTGTTCTCCTTCACTGAGCCCCATCACTGTCAGCACAGGACACTGGAGGGAAGGAATCACTGATAATGAGTTATTCATTGTAATCACGGAGCGGTCCTCCTGACTACAGGAGGATTGTCCCTTCTCTCTGCAGACTCTCCATACATCACTGGTGTGTGGCCGGGGGAGGAGCAGCTACACCGGGTGATTCTGCTCTGTGCACTGGGGACATGGATGGCTGCAAGGGGAGGATTTGTTACTGGGTGAGGAGGGCTCCTTCATGTGGATGGGGAGGGCCTCTGCTATGGAGGATGGGGCTGTTGCTATGGAGGGTGGGGCTTTTGCTATGGAGGGTGGGGCTGTTGCTATGGAGGGTGGGGCTGCTACTATGGAGGGTGGGGCTCTGCTATGGAGCGTGGGGCTGTTGCTATGGAGGGTGGGGCTGTTGCTATGGAGGGTGGGGCTGTTCCTATGGAGGGTGGGGCTGTTGCTATGGAGGGTGGGGCTGCTACTATGGAGGGTGGGGCTCTGCTATGGAGCGTGGGGCTGTTGCTATGGAGGGTGGGGCTGTTGCTATGGAGGGTGGGGCTGTTGCTATGGAGGGTGGGGCTGCTACTATGGAGGGTGGGGCTCTGCTATGGAGCGTGGGGCTGTTGCTATGGAGGGTGGGGCTGTTGCTATGGAGGGTGGGGCTCTGCTATGGAGGGTGGGGCTGTTGCTATGGAGGGTGGGGCTGTTGCTATGGAGGGTGGGGCTGTTGCTATGGAGGATGGGGCTCTGCTATGGAGGGTGGGGCTCTGCTATGGAGGGTGGGGCTCTGCTATGGAGGGTGGGGCTCTGCTATGGAGGGTGGGGCTGTTGCTATGGAGGGTGGTGCTGTTGCTATGGAGGGTGGGGCTGCTGCTATGGAGGGTGGGGCTGCTGCTATGGAGGGTGGGGCTCTGCTATGGAGGGTGGGGCTGTTGCTATGGAGGGTGGGGCTGCTACTATGGAGGGTGGGGCTGTTGCTATGGAGGGTGGGGCTGCTACTATGGAGGGTGGGGCTCTGCTATGGAGGGTGGGGCTGTTGCTATGGAGGGTGGGGCTGTTGCTATGGAGGGTGGGGCTCTGCTATGGAGGGTGGGGCTGTTGCTATGGAGGGTGGGGCTGCTACTATGGAGGGTGGGGCTGTTGCTATGGAGGGTGGGGCTGCTGCTATGGAGGGTGGGGCTCTGCTATGGAGGGTGGGGCTGTTGCTATGGAGGGTGGGGCTGGGGCTGTTGCTATGGAGGGTGGGGCTGTTGCTATGGAGGGTGAAGCTGCTGCTATGGAGGGTGGGGCTCTGCTATGGAGGGTGGGGCTGTTGCTATGGAGGGTGGGGCTGTTGCTATGGAGGGTGGGGCTGTTGCTATGGAGGGTGGGGCTGCTACTATGGAGGGTGGGGCTGTTGCTATGGAGGGTGGGGCTGCTACTATGGAGGGTGGGGCTCTGCTATGGAGGGTGGGGCTGTTGCTATGGAGGGTGGGGCTGGGGCTGTTGCTATGGAGGGTGGGGCTGTTGCTATGGAGGGTGAAGCTGCTGCTATGGAGGGTGGGGCTGTTGCTATGGAGGGTGGGGCTCTGCTATGGAGGGTGGGGCTGTTGCTATGGAGGGTGGGGCTGTTGCTATGGAGGGTGGGGCTGTTGCTATGGAGGGTGGGGCTGCTGCTATGGAGGGTGGTGCTGTTGCTATGGAGGGTGGGGCTCTGCTATGGAGGGTGGGGCTGTTACTATGGAGGGTGGGGCTCTGCTATGGAGGTTGGGGCTGTTGCTATGGAGGGTGGGGCTCTGCTATGGAGGGTGGGGCTGTTGCTATGGAGGGTGGGGCTGTTGCTATGGAGGGTGGGGCTGTTGCTATGGAGGGTGGGGCTGCTACTATGGAGGGTGGGGCTGTTGCTATGGAGGGTGGGGCTCTGCTATGGAGGGTGGGGCTCTGCTATGGAGGGTGGGGCTGGGGCTGTTGCTATGGAGGGTGAAGCTGCTGCTATGAAGGGTGGGGCTGTTGCTATGGAGGGTGGGGCTCTGCTATGGAGGGTGGGGCTGTTGCTATGGAGGGTGGGGCTGTTGCTATGGAGGGTGGGGCTGTTGCTATGGAGGGTGGGGCTGCTGCTATGGAGGGTGGGGCTCTGCTATGGAGGGTGGGGCTGTTGCTATGGAGGGTGGGGCTCTGCTATGGAGGGTGGGGCTGTTGCTATGGAGGGTGGGGCTCTGCTATGGGGTCATTCCATGTCAAGTGATCCAAAAATGAATATTTTTTTTCCCTGACGTCCTCAGATTTTTTAAATTTTTTTTCTATATGAAGAACAACTTTATCTAATTACAAAAAAAAAGTTTTGAATTTTTTTCTTTATCAGTTAATTTTTTACAGATTTTTAAAGTTTTAAAAAAGTGCGAATTTTGCCCTGGTATGGCTTTACATTTTCTATCATATCTCGGGCTAGAAATAAGATAGAGAAACAAAATAAACACCAATCTACTCAGAACTGTCCAGGCTTTCATCAGATATGTCACAAGAGGATCTTTGTTAATATTTTACCCATGTGATCGCAAGCGCAAAACTTTAAAACGCATTTCCGAAAAATCGGCGCGCTTTAAATATTTCAAAAACTGCCCATGTGTCTGCTTTGCTCTTAGCCACATCTGTACCAAATTTCAAGTTGGGATCGCAATGGGATCATATTTTAACATATTTTACTAGTAATAGCGTCAATGGGTCATTCCATATCAAGTGATCTAAATATGAATATTTTTTTTTACCTGACGTCTTTAGATTTTTTTTTTTTTTTCCTTTATGAAGTACTACTTTAGTTAATTACAAATTAAAAGTTTAGAATTTTTTTCTTCATCAGTTAATTTTTTACAGATTTTTAAAGTTTAAAAAAAGGGTGAATTTTGGCCTGGTATGACTTTACATTTTTTTATCTCAGGCTAGAAATAAGATAATGAAGTGGGAGAGGCATCATTTTACTCAGAACGGTAACAGCTTTCATTTGAGATGTTACAAGACTATGTTTCTTTATATCAAATTCAAACTATTGCCGGGCAATTGTGAAAAAATGACTGATTGTGTTCTTGGTGATTTTTGAATTGACACTATAAGGGTAAGTTCACACTTACCGGCGGGTTTCTGGGCGGCGGGTGGGCGGAACCCGCTAGGAAGCTCCGGCGCCGTGCACCGGCTTCCGTGCGGGTATGTGCAGCGGGAGCCGGGCGGTATCCGGCGGCTGCCCAGCGGGTTCTCGGCGGCGATTCTGCAGCGGCTGGAAGCAGCACATGTTTCTGCTTGCAGCCGCTGCAGAACCGCCGGTTTTTACAGCATGTTCATTCTTTGCTAACCCGCTGGGAAACCTGCGGGTTAGCAACGGATGACGCTGTGTAACCGCCTTAATGTGCACAGCCTTGGGCTGTTTACATTAGTTTTAATGTTAATCCAAACGCTGGTTTGGATTAACATAAATTAACATAAAACTAATGTAGGCAAAACGGCGGTTTACACAGGTAAACCGCCGAAAAACAGCCCAGTGTGCACATACCCTTATAGTTAAATATTTTGCACTTAGGTCCAATGAATGCGTCCATGGGGTCAAGCTGGGACAGAGTCATCACAAATTAGCCTTATTTGCAGATGACCTGCTACTTTACATCTCCCAGCCCCTGGTCTCCATCCCTTCGGTCTTAATGGAGTTTGAACGGTTCGGACAATTGAGCAACTTTAAAGTGAATTGCTCCAAAACCGAGGCACTCAATATTTCTTTGCCTGGAGAATTGGTTTCTCATCTATCTAAACAGTTCCCATTTAAATGGAAAGTAGAAGCCATTAAGTACTTGGGAGTCCTTATACCAAAAGATCTTAAACAAATATTCAATTTAAATTATCAACCCCTTTTGACTAACGCGGAATCGGCATTTACCTCCTATAGACAATTAAAGCTATCCTGGTTCGGGAGAATAAACGTAGTCAAGATGGATGTCTTGCCCCGACTCTTATATACTTTTCAGACAGTTCCTGTTCTATTGGATAGAGGCTTCCTCTCCAAAATGCAATCTATGATCCTTAGATTTGCCTGGGGGGGCAAGAGGTCCAGATTGCGAATGAATATCCTATCCTTGCCCAAGACCAGAGGAGGGGTTGGACTACCCAACATACGAGCGTACTTTGTGGCTTCCTCTCTTGTTAGAGCTCTAGATTGGCATTATCATGCGTCCTCCAAGAAATGGGTAGGGGTGGAGCAAGAGGGTTTGGGGATTCCGCTGAAACACCTGCTTTGGATTTCCCCTAAAGACTCCACAGACCTAGTACCTTTGACAGACATGACCAGAAACACCTTGAAGGTATGGCACCTAGTGACGAAAACCCTCCGCTTAAACGACAGACTTAGCCCTTTGACTCCCCTTTTTTCCAACCCATCTTTCCCACCCAGATTTGACAGGCAGAGATTTTTATGTTGGCGGATTGTGGATGACACCCGAGTAGGACAGACTCTGTCCAGTGGTGGTTTGCCCCCGATGGCAGAGCTACAACTCAAAGAACCTACGAGACCACTTAAGTGATTCGAATTTCTCCAATACAGAGCATACTTATATTCAGCTGACCACTCTTGCAGGGTAAGATTGACGCCCAACGTATTGGAGAGGTTATTCCAACTGGAGGCTCCACCGAGGCGCAAAATATCATTTCTATACCAGGCCTTAGGGTCCATGAGAGAGCAGGGCACCCTTTACTTCCAACGTGCTTGGGAGAGGGAATTGGGGTGTAGCATTTCAGAAGCTAATTGGCAGAAATGCTTTATATTTACTCACTCACTAGCTAGCGCTTGTTCTGCACAAGAAAGAAGCTATAAGCTGCTCACTAGATGGTACTTGTGCCCGACGACACTCCGGAACATGTTCCCTGGAACCCCTGATACCTGCTGGCGCTGTGGGGAAGAGAAGGGTACAATGATACACATTTGGTGGAGTTGTGGGGAAATCCGGCGGTTCTGGTCTGAGGTTTTCAATGCATACGCCCGGATAACAGGTAAACAAGCCGAATGCTGCCCAGAATCGGCAATGTTATCCATTTTTCCAGGTCCTATTGGGCTACAGAAGAGGGATATTCTCCGCTTTTGCATCTCGGCTGCTCGTGCTGTGATCCCGAGGTTCTGGAAATCAAGCCGGGCTCCATCTCTACTTGATTGGTTCAAAGAATTGATGGACATATATCGAATGGAGGAGCTCGCAGCTGATGCGTCGGGATCTCGGAACAAATTCTTAGGGATTTGGGTTGAATGGATTCTTTTTCACGACTCTGCAGAATGTAGGAGTATCTTTTCCAGCACAGATAATATGGCTCGACCTCTGGCTGATGGGGAGCCAGTGGGATGAGTACCCTTTCTCCTTCCCATACCTCACCCGTCCCCCCCCTCCTTTTTTTCTTTTTTTCTTACGTGGCTTTTCTTTCCCAGTATAACTTTTTCTAATGTTTTTTGTTTCTCTTCTCTCTCTCTTCTTTTCTATCTCTCTTTTCTTCCCATCTGATACATTCAGTCTAGGTATTTCCTTTCCATACCTATACCTTCAGAATTCTAGTGAACATTAGACAGGTATCGTAAACTCTGAGCTGTGAGTAGATCATTAATATTTCGGCCTTCCTTTCCGGTACACCAGTCGATAGACTATTCCAACTAGGCCTCAACGGGTAATGACCCACTTACGTGGTCAACCTGTTAGAAGGGGCCAAGTAATAAAAATCATTCTGCTGGGGCTGCTTGTCCCCTTGACATCAGAACATCTCAAAACCCTGAGAAAGGTTGTATACTTGAGTGTTTGGAATTATATTTAGATTGTAGTATATATTGCACCAGAGATAAGCGCAAAAGTAAATTTGCAGCTTATCTTAACCTCTTTACGACCAATGACGAGTATACTCGTCATGAAAAGCTGTCAGTTCCCGCATCATGACGAGTATACTCGTCATGGCTTTGAACTGTCACTGCTCCTAAACGAACAGTGACAGCTCAAATCTAAAAGCTGTCAGTGACAGCCAAGGGTTAGGGGCAGAGGTGTGGGCACCCCTGTTAACCCCTTCACCCCCCTCCCCCACCGCAATCACTCTTATCTGCGGGCGGGTTGCACCGCAGCCACCGGCCATGAGCTGATGCTCCAGCTCACACTGTGTCCTGTCCCAGCCCCCTGTGTCCAGCTCCCCCTGTGTCCTGTAGCCCCCCCCCTGTGTCCTGAGCCCCCTGTGTCCTGTCCCCGTCCCCTGTGCAGCCCCTCCTGTGTCCTGTCCCCGTCCCCTGTGCAGCCCCTCCTGTGTGCGGTCCCCGTCCCCTGTGCAGCCCCTCCTGTGTGCGGTCCCCGCCCCCTGTGTCCAGCTCCCCGTGTCCTGTAACCCCCCCTCGTGCCCTGAGCCCCCTGTGTCCTGTCCCCGTCCCCTGTGCAGCCCCTCCTGTGTGCGGTCCCCGTCCCCTGTGCAGCCCCTCCTGTGTGCGGTCCCCGCCCCCTGTGTCCAGCTCCCCGTGTCCTGTAACCCCCCCTCGTGCCCTGAGCCCCCTGTGTCCTGTCCCCGTCCCCTGTGCAGCCCCCCTGTCTCCCGTCCATCCCCGCCCTCCACCCTGCATTGTTTTGCTGCCGGCGGGCTTGTGCGCCCGCCGACGAAGCTGCAGGGCCCCCTCCTCCTCCTCCTCCTCCCTGCTGGTCCCGGTCCCGGTCCCCAGCCCCCGGTCCCCGGTCCCCAGCCCCACTCACCTATCCCAGCGGGCTGCACGCTCGGTGCACCCGCCCGCACCGTCGGGCCTCCTCTGCAGTGTGGCTCCTCCTCTTCTCAGGGGCTCCTCCTCCTCATCGCTGGGTAAGTATGAATGAATGAAAGAATGAATGAAAGAATGAATGAATGGATGGATGGATGGATGGATGGATGGGTGGATGGATGTGTGGATGGATGGATGGATGGGTGGATGGATGGATGGGTGGATGGATGGATGGATGTGTGCGTGCGTGGATGTGCTTGTGTGGATGTGTGTGCGTGGTTGTGTGCATGCGTGGATGTCAGCACGTGGATGTGCGTACGTGGATGTGCGTACATGGATGTGCGTACGTGGATATGCATGTGTGGATGTGTGTGCGTGGTTGTGTGCATGCGTGGATGTGCGTACGTGGATGTGCGTACGTGGATGTGCGTACGTGGATGTGCGTGCGTGGATGTGCGTGCGTGGATGTGCGTACGTGGATGTGCGTACGTGGATGTGCGTGCGTGGATGTGCGTACGTGGATATGCATGTGTGGATGTGTGTGCGTGGTTGTGTGCATGCGTGGATGTGCGTACGTGGATGTGCGTACGTGGATGTGCGTACGTGGATGTGCGTACGTGGATGTGCGTACGTGGATATGCATGTGTGGATGTGTGTGCGTGGTTGTGTGCATACGTGGATGTGCGTACGTGGATGTGCGTACGTGGATGTGCGTACGTGGATGTGCGTGCGTGGATGTGCGTACGTGGATGTGCGTGTGTGAATGTGCGTGCGTGGAAGTGTGCGTACGTGGATGTGGATGTACGTGGATGTGTGTGTGGATGTACGTGGATGTCAGCATGCGTGCGTGGATGTGTGCATGCGTGGATGTGCGTGCGTGGTTGTGTGCATGCGTGGATGTGCATACGTGGATGTGCGTGCGTGGATGATGGGTGCATAGGTGGATGGATGGGTGCAACAAGGGATCAAGTGTCCTCTTGTTATAGTCTCTGGGATCATAGTCATGGTGCACTGTATAACTGATCATTGTCATACAGTGCACCATAACTCTGACCCCTGAGACTGTAGGAAGAGGACACTTGATCCCTTGCTGCAGTCTCTGGATTGAGCAGAGGCGATCGAGCGTCGTGGGACCTTCGTTGTGGACTACGTCGGAGGCAATCGAGCGTCGTGGGACCTTCGTTGTGGACTACGTCGGATCTTCATAATAAAGATGGAGTCCGAATTTTGTTTGTGTTTTTTTTTCAAATAAAAAGATTTTTCTATGTGTGTATTTTCTGACTATTTACCAGAGATTCCTAATGGCGGGTCTAACATTGGCCCTATATTATGAATCTCGGGCTTAGTGCCAGCTGCCAATAAAAAGCTGGCATTAACCCCTTTATTACCCAGTTCGCCACCGGCACCAGGGCAACTGGAAGAGCATGGGTACAGCGCCAGAAAATGGCGCTTCAATGAATGCGCCATTTTCTGGAGCGGCTGCGGGCTGCAATTCGCAGCATGGGGGGCCCAGAACGCTTGGGCCTTTCCATGCTGAGGATTCCAGCCCCCAGCTGCCTAGTTGTACCTGGCTGGGCCAAAAATATGGCGGAGCCCTACGTCATTTTTTTTTCTAGAATTAGTTCTAGAAATAAAAAAAATGGGCTTTGCTGTATTTTTGGTTGCAGCCAGGTACAACGAGGCAGCTGGGGGTTGCTGGCAGTCTGTAGCTGCCAAGTTGTACCTGGCTGGACCAAAAATATGGCGGAGCCCTATGTCATTTTTTTTTTCTAGAATTAGTTCTAGAAATAAAAAAAAATGGGCTTCGCTGTATTTTTGGTTGCAGCCAGGTACAGCGAGGCAGCTGGGGGTTGCTGGCAGTCTGTAGCTGCCAAGTTGTACCTGGCTGGACCAAAAATATGGCGGAGCCCTACGTCATTTTTTTTTCTAGAATTAGTTCTAGAAATAAAATAAAGCCTTCGCTGTATTTGTAGCCAGCCATGTACAACTTGGTAGCTGGCTGACTGGAATCCTCAGCGTGGAGAGACTCAAATGTTGTGGGTCCCCCACGCTGCAAATTTCAACCCACAGCCACCCAAGAAAATAGCGCATTCATTAGAGGCGGCATTTTCTGGTGCTGTACCCCAACTCTACCAGTTGCCCTTGTGCTGGTGGCACACGGGTTCTCCATATGCGACATAGTGTCCGCTAACAATTTCAATAGAAAATTAGCTCCAATTGTTAGCGGAAACCATGTCGGGTATGGAGAGCCCCTCCCTGTGTGCCTGAACATTGGAGCTCCCCCACAAGTGACCCCATTTTGGAAACTAGACCCCCGAAGGAACGTATCTAGATGCATAGTGAGTACTTTGAACTCCCAGATGCTTCACAAATTCATCCATAAAAATGAAAAAGCACGTTTTTTTCCACAAAAAGTTTTTTTTTTCATTTTTACGGATCAATTTGTGAAGCACCTGGGGGTTCAAAGTGCTCACTATGCATCTAGATACGTTCCTCGGGTGGTCTAGTTTCCAAAATGGGGTCACTTGTGGGGGAGCTCCAATGTTTAGGCACATAGGGGCTCTTCATATCCTACAAGGTGTCCGCTAACAATTCCAATTGTTAGCGGACACCATGTCGCGTATGGAGAGCCCCTGTGTGTCTCCACATTGGAGCTCCCCCACAAGTGACCCCATTTTGGAAACTAGACCCCCAAAGGATTATATCTAGGTGCATAGTGAGCACTTTGAACCCCCAGGTGCTTCACAAATTGATCCGTAAAAATGAAAAAAGAAACTTTTTGTGGAAAAAAACGTGCTTTTTCATTTTTACGGATGAATTTCTGAAGCACCTGGGGGTTCAAAGTACTCACTATGCATCTAGATACGTTCCTTTGGGGGTCTAGTTTCCAAAATGGGGTCACTTGTGGGAGAGCTCCAATGTGGAGACACATGGGGACCCTCCAAACGCGACATGGTGTCCGCTAACAAATTGAGCTCATTTTCCATTCAAATTGTTAGCGGACACCATGTCGCGTTTGGAGGGTCCCCGTGTGTCTCCACATTGGAGCTCCCCCACAAGTGACCCCATTTTGGAAACTAGACCCCCTAAGGAACGTATCTAGATGCATAGTGAGCACTTTGAACCCCATATGCTTCAGAAATTCATCCGTAAAAATGAAAAAGCACTTTTTTTTCCCACAAAAAATCTATTTTTTCATTATTATGGATCAATTTGTGAAGCATCTGGGGGTTCAAAGTACTCACTATGCATCTAGATATGTTCCTTTGGGGGTCTAGTTTCCAAAATGGGGTCACTTGTGGGAGAGCTCCAATGTGGAGACACATGGGGACCCTCCAAACGCGACATGGTGTCCGCTAACAAATTGAGCTCATTTTCCATTCAAATTGTTAGCGGACACCATGTCGCGTTTGGAGGGTCCCCGTGTGTCTCCACATTGGAGCTCCCCCACAAGTGACCCCATTTTGGAAACTAGACCCCCTAAGGAACGTATCTAGATGCATAGTGAGCACTTTGAACCCCCATATGCTTCAGAAATTCATCCGTAAAAATGAAAAAGCACTTTTTTTTCCCACAAAAAATTTATTTTTTCATTATTATGGATCAATTTGTGAAGCATCTGGGGGTTCAAAGTACTCACTATGCATCTAGATATGTTCCTTTGGGGGTCTAGTTTCCAAAATGGGGTCACTTGTGGGGGAGCTCCAATGCGGAGACACACCGGGGCCCTCCAAACGCGACATGGTGTCAGCTAACAATTTGAGCTCATTTTCCATTCAAATTGTTAGCGGACACCATGTCGCGTTTGGAGGGCCCCGGTGTGTCTCCACATTGGAGCTCCCCCACAGGTGACCCCATTTCGGAAACTAGACCCCCTAAGGAACATATCTAGATGCATAGTGAGCACTTTGAACCCCCAGATGCTTCACAAATTCATCAATAAAAATGAAAAAGCACTTTTTTTTTCCACACAAATTTTCTTTTTTCATTTTTACAGATCAATTTGTGAAGCACCTGGGGGTAGAAAGTGCTCACTATGCATCTAGATATGTTCCTTTGGGGGTGTAGTTTCCAAAATGGGGTCACTGGTGGGGGAGCTCCAATGTGGAGACACACGGGGACCCTCCAAACGCGACATGGTGTCCGCTAACAATTTGAATGGAAAATGAGCTCAAATTGTTAGCGGACACCATGTCGCGTTTGGAGGGTCCCTGTGTGTCTCCACATTGGAGCTCCCCCACAAGTGACCCTATTTTGGAAACTAGACCCCCAAAGGAACATATCTAGGTACATAGTGAGCACTTTGAACCCCCAGATGCTTCACAAATTGATCCGTAATAATGAAAAAATAATTTTTTTGTGGAAAAAAAAGTGCTTTTTCATTTTTACGGATGAATTTCTGAAGCATCTGGGGGTTCAAAGTGCTCACTATGCATCTAGATACGTTCCTTCGGGGGTCTAGTTTCCAAAATGGGGTCACTTGTGGGGGAGCTCCAATGTGGAGATACACAGGGACCCTCCAAACGCGACATGGTGTCCGCTAACAATTTGAGCTCATTTTCCATTCAAATTGTTAGTGGACACCATGTCGCGTATGGAGGGTCCCTGTGTGTCTCCACATTGGAGCTCCCCCACAAATGACCCCATTTTGGAAACTAGACCCCCTAAGGAAGGTATCTAGATGCATAGTGAGCACTTTGAACCCCCAGATGCTTCACAAATTCATTCATAAAAATTAAAAAAACACTTTTTTTTCACAAAAAAATTCTTTTTGCCTACATTTTTTCAGTTTCACATGGGCAAAGGGATAAAATACATCCCAAAATTTGTTGGGCAATTTCTCCTGAGTACACCGATACCTTATATGTGGTCATAAACCACTGTTTGGGCGCACGGCAGGGCTCAGAAGTGAAGGAGCGCTCATTTTGAACGGAAAATTGGCTCTAAAATTCAAATTGCGCTCCTTCCCTTCTGAGCCCTGCCGTGCGCCCAAACAGTGGTTTATGACCACATATGAGGCATCGGTGTACTCAGGAGAAATTGCCCAACAAATTTTAGGATGCATTTTATCCTGTTGCCCATGTGAAAATGAAAAAATTGAGGCTAAAAGAACATTTTTGTTACAAAAATTAAAATGTCCATTTTTTCCTTCAACATTATTTTAGTTCCTGTGAAGCACCTGAAGGGTTAATAATCTTCTTCAATATAGTTTTGAGTAGCTTGAGGGGTGCAGTTTTTGGAATGGTGTCACTTTTGGGTGTTTTCTGTCATGTACACCCCTCAAAGGGACTTCAAATGTGATGTGGTCACTAAAAAATTGGTTTTGTAAATTTTGCTGGAAAAATGAATAATTGCTGATGAACTTTGAACCCTTATAACGTCCTAACAAATTTTTTTTTTCTTCCAAAATTGTGCTCATGTGAAGTAGACATGTGGGACATGTTATTTATTAACTATTTTGTGGCACATAACTCTCTGGTTTAGCAGAATAAAAATTAAAAATTTGAAAATTGCTAAATTTTCAAAATTTTTGCCAAATTTTTTATTTTTTCACAAATAAACGCAAAAATTATCGACCTAAATTTAATACTAACATGAAGCCCAATATGTCACGAAAAAACAATCTCAGAATCGCTAGGATCCGTTGAAGCGTTCCAGAGATATTACCTCATAAAGGGAGAGTGGTCAGAATTACAAAAAATGGTCTGGTCATTAAGCTGCAAAGTGACTCGGTCCTTAAGGGGTTAAAGTTACTAATAACTTTGTGAATTCTCTTTTTGTATATTTTATATGTCTCAAGATTTTGTTAAAAGATTGAATGTATGTCTTTCATATGTTTTTTCAAAATGTAATAAAAATGAGATTAACCATAGTTAAATATTTTAAAATATGATCCCATCACGATCCCAACTTGAAATTTGGTACAGATGTGGCTAAGAGCATAAAAGACACATGGGCAGTTTTGGAAAATTTTTATTAAAACGTTTTTTCGGAAATGCGTTTCAAAATGTTGCGTTTTCATTCGCATGGGTAAAAAATTAAAATTAACAAATATACTCTTGTGACATATCTGGTAAAAGCCTGGACAGTTCTGAGTAGAATGGTGTTTATTTTGTTTCTCTATCTTATTTCTAGCCCGAAATAAAAATATGTAAAGTCATACCAGGCCAAAATTCACCCTTTTTTTAAACTTTAAAAATCTGTAAAAAATTAACTGATGAAGAAAAAAAATTCCAAACTTTTAATTTGTAATTAACTAAAGTAGTACTTCATAAAGGAAAAAAAAAAAAAAAAAATCTAAAGACGTCAGGTAAAAAAAAATATTCATATTTAGATCACTTGATATGGAATGACCCATTGACGCTATTAATAGTAAAATATGTTAAAATATGATCCCATTGCGATCCCAACTTGAAATTTGGTACAGATGTGGCTAAGAGCACAGCAGACACATGGGCAGTTTTTGAAATATTTAAAGCGCGCCGATTTTTCGGAAATACGTTTTAAAGTTTTGCGCTTGCGATCACATGGGTAAAATATTAACAAAGATCCTCTTGTGACATATCTGGTGAAAGCCTGTATAGTTCTGAGTAGATTGGTGTTTATTTTGTCTCTCTATCTTATTCCTAGCCTGAGTTATGAGGAGAAACGTAAAGGCAGGCAACAGCGAAATTCGCACTTTTTCCGAACTTTGAAAATCATTTAAAAAAAAATAAATTTTTTAAAAAATTTTTCTCTTCACATTTTGCATTGTCTGACATGCTATTATCAAATAACAAAATCTCAAAAGAATTAAAAATATAGAGGTAATAATCATTGGTTCACTTGACATGGAATGACCCTATGGAGGGTGAGGCTGTTGCTATGGAGGGTGGGGCTGTTGCTATGGAGGGTGGGGCTGTTGCTATGGAGGGTGGGGCTCTGCTATGGAGGGTGGGGCTGTTGCTATGGAGGGTGGGGCTCTGCTATGGAGGGTGAGGCTGTTGCTATGGAGGGTGAGGCTGTTGCTATGGAGGGTGGGGCTGTTGCTATGGAGGGTGGGGCTCTGCTATGGAGGGTGGGGCTGTTGCTATGGAGGGTGGGGCTCTGCTATGGAGGGTGAGGCTGTTGCTATGGAGGGTGGGGCTGTTGCTATGGAGGGTGGGGCTCTGCTATGGAGGGTGAGGCTGTTGCTATGGAGGGTGAGGCTGTTGCTATGGAGGGTGTGGGCTCTGCTATGGAGGGTGGGGCTCTGCTATGGAGGGTGGGGCTCTGCTATGGAGGTGGGGGCTCTGCTATGGAGGGTGAGGCTGTTGCTATGGAGGGCAGGCTTGTAGCAGAGTAGGAGGAAACGACCAGTTGTCATTGCCATGCCAGAACACCCCCCCCAGACACAGAACAAGTGATATCTAAGGGCCCTTTCACATCTGCGTTTTTCGTAATTCGCGGCAGATGCGGTGAAAAAACCGCATCTGCCGCGTTTGCCGCATAACGGTTCCACTTGCGGCACGGTTGCGGTTTTTTTCCATAGGAAGTATAGGGGGACTTGCGGCAGATGCGGCAAGTGCGGTATTGCACTTGCGGCAGGTGCGGCAGCGAAAAAAACCGCAGTAAGCCGCGGTTTTTTTCTCTGCCGCACCTGCCGCAAGTGCAATACCGCACTTGCCGCATCTGCCGCAAGTCCCCCTATACTTCCTATGGAAAAAACCGCAACCGTGCCGCAAGTGGAACCGTTATGCGGCAAACGCGGCAGATGCGGTTTTTTCACCGCATCTGCCGCGAATTACGAAAAACGCAGATGTGAAAGCACCCTAAGACTGGTTTCTCACTGCAGTTTTTCCCTGATCAGGTTCGATCAGGTTTGTGTGTCAAAACCAGGAGTGTCTCCAAAACACAGAACAGGTGTCAAACTTTCAATTATAGTTTTTCTCTGCAAGTTCCTCTCCTGGTTTTGACACACTAACCTGATCGAACCTGATAGGGAAAAACCGTGGTGTGAAGCCAGCCTAAAAAACCCTGCAAAATGCTGAAAGTAAGGCGGCCGTCACACGGAACGATATCTTGCCCGATATCGTTTAAGCGATCTCCTTTTTGATCGCTTAAGCGATATCGGGCAAGATATCGTTGCATGTAATCAAGCGATTTACGATTTGAAATCGCTTGATCGTGACATCGCTGATCTGAGCTCCGGTTCTCAGATCTAGCGATGAACGATGCAACGATCTCCTGCATCGTGGTGTGTGACACCACGATGATCCATCTCCCAGCGACCGCGCCTATGCTGGGAGATGGTAACTATGGTACACGTCGGGTAACTAAGCGACGCGCGGCGCCTAGTTACCCGATGTGTACCATAGTAACGAGCGAGATCGCGGCTCCGCATCGCTGGTGAGTCTGTCTGTGTGACATCTCACCAGCGATGTGAGCGATATTGTAAGCGATTGCGCGTGCACGTGATCGCTTACAATATCGCTATAGATATCTCAGCGTGTGACGGCCGCCTAAGTGAATTACAGATTGTCAGCAGTCTGCAGCCTAGATAAGCACTGCGATTTTGTGAGAAGCCCTGACAACCCCTGTAACTCCCTATATAATATATGCCTGTAATCTAAGCTATTTTCTCATATAGTCCCTTTATTAATGCCCTCTCTACACTATATAACAGCTATTATTTTTTTTTTTTTCTATTTTCTACTGGATGATGTACCGTGTGATGCCACAGTGCATGCTGGGATCCCCACACAGATCATCAGACAGCCCCAGACACTTCCTCAGCCCGCCCCTGATACAGTGTCACTGTGACGCTAGTTCCAGGGCTGGGGCTGCTCCAATGTGTACTATTGTCTCCAGCCCGCCACCTCCCCGCAGTGTAAATTCTCAGCCCCACCCCCTTCTCTCCCCGCAGTCCACCCTCTCAGCCCCCCTCTCCCCCCACAGTGTGTGTTCTCAGCCCCTCCACCCCCCTAAAAGTCAAAAACAGCCCTTTAACAAGCCTTATTACATAATAATAATAATATAATAAAGCTTTATTTATATAGCGCCAACATATTCCGCAGCGCTTTACAATGTAGGGGTTAGGGTACAGAAAATACAGTAAGTCATTACAGTAGAGAACAAATAAAGTACAAAAATCGGATACAAAACAATAGGCATAGAATCAATGTGAAAAAAAATACACAATAAATAAAGCAAGAAATGAAGGTAACCACTTCAAAATCACCCAGAGTTCCCTATCAAGGGCTCTCAGATGAATAATGAGTACAATTTCTTTATTATTTAAGTGATCACTTTATTAGTCATAATTTATATATAATTATTACATAAAACCATTAAAATTGATTACATAGGAGTACCCTAATGATTACAATGATTTATATCCAGGTCCAGGACTAAGACCACTTACATCAGTGTTTATACAATATACATTATACAATGACCAGTAATACCAGGTGCATAAGGACGTACTATTTGTTTATTTATCACTCAAGGCAGCTATACGCTCGATTGGCCTTTCTCAGGGCGTGAGGAAGGAGACGAAACGTACGTTGGCAGTGGGGGTGCCAGGACCGAGGCCACAAACAGTCATACACCAGGTATGCGATATTAATGAGGACAATAGTAAATGTATTACGGGGGCAGCAGCACACCATGTGTAACCTGGATTAGAAGGGGCACTGCTAGCACATAGGTGTGCATATATGTCAGAAGTTTAGAGCTCTAGATATATAATAGAGTGTGCAGCTATAAATAAAACATCAGGGCAGCACCATATTGTAACCTGTGCCTGAGAAAAGCCAATTGCTAGCATACAGGTGCACATGTAGTTTAGAAGATTAGAGCCCCAGAATCACCCAATCGAGCGTATAGCTGCCTTGAGTGATAAATAAACAAATAGTACGTCCTTATGCACCTGGTATTACTGGTCATTGTATAATGTATATTGTATAAACACTGATGTAAGTGGTCTTAGTCCTGGACCTGGTTATAAATCATTGTAATCATTAGGGTACTCCTATGTAATCAATTTTAATGGTTTTATGTAATAATTATATATAAATTATGACTAATAAAGTGATCACTTAAATAATAAAGAAATTGTACTCATTATTCATCTGAGAGCCCTTGATAGGGAACTCTGGGTGATTTTGAAGTGGTTTTGTGTAAAGGTGAGACATTGACAATTGGTGGACTATTGAGATAATAAGAAATGAAGGTGACCCTGCTCAAAAGAGCTTACAATCTACAACGGGATAGGGGTTGCACAAGGTGTCGGGGCTTATTGCACTGGTGGTCCAGGCATCTTGAGGAAATGGGGCATAGAACTAAGCTTACATGAATGGTCATCAGACAGTCTGTGTAGACCTTTATGGTTTGGTGGAGTTTATAGAAGAGTAATGTCCAGAGGGATAGCCCCTTCACTGTCTACAGTACAATGGACTTCTATTACGGAGTATGATAGGCCGCCTTAAAAAGATGCGTTTTTAGGGATCGTCTGAAGCCATGCAAGTTGTGGATAGTCCTAATCTCTTGGGGTAAAGCATTCCAGAGGATTGGTGCAGCTCTGGAGAAGTCTTGGAGCCGGGAGTGGGAGGATCGGATTAGTGCAGATGTTAGTCGAAGGTCATTTGAGGAACGTAGGGAGCGGGTGGGGTGATAGACAGAGATGAGGGAGGAGAGGTAGGGGGTGCTGCACTGTGAAGAGCTTTGTGGGTGAGAACAAGCAATTTGAATTTGATCCTGTAGTATACGGGCAGCCAGTGCAATGACTGGCACAGAGCAGAGGCATCTGAGTAACGATTGGCCAGATGGGTGATCCTGGCTGCTGCATTAAGGATGGACTGGAGAGGAGAAAGTCTGGTGAGGGGGAGGCCGCTTAATAGAGAATTGCAATAGTCAAGGCGGGAATGGATTAGGGCCACGGTGAGGGTTTTTGTTGTTTCCAGGGTGAGAAAGGGGCAGACTCTAGAGATATTCTTCAGGTGTAAGTGACAGGAGCGGACGAGAGATTGCGTGTGGGAGGAGAAGGAGAGATCGGTGTCAAACATAACACCCAGACAGCGAGCCTGCTGCCTAGGCGTTATCGTGGTGCCGCATACTGAGAGAGAGATGTCACATTTAGGGAGGTTAGTGGATGGGGGGAGCAGAAGAAGTTCAGTTTTGGAAAGGTTTAGTTTCAAATAGAGAGCGGACATGATATTGGAAACTGCAGCTAGACAGTCATTGGTGTTCTTTAATATCGCAGGGGTAAGGTCAGGGGCTGAAGTGTATAGTTGTGTGTCATCAGCATAAAGATGGGACTGGAAGCCAAATCTGCTGATGGTCTGTCCAATCGGAGCCGTGTAGAGAGAGAAGAGGAGAGGGCCAAGGACTGAGCCCTGAGGGACTTCAATAGTGAGGGGAAGAGGGGGGGGAAGTGGAGCCAGCAAAAGATACACTGAAAGAGCGGTCAGAGAGATAGGAGGAGAGCCAGGAGAGAGCAGTGTCCTTTATGCCAATGGAGTGCAGTATAAAGAGTAGGAGCTGATGGTCGACAGTGTCAAAAGCTGCAGAGAGATCAAGGAGAATAAGCAGAGAGCGGTCACCATTACGTTTTGCTGTCAGAAGGTCGTTGGTCACTTTGATGAGGGCGGTTTCTGTAGAGTGAAGGGGGCGGAAACCAGACTGTAATGGATCTAGAAGAGAGTGAGCGGAGAGGTAACGGGTGAGGCGGGAATAGACCAGGCGCTCCACGAGTTTAGAGATGAAGGGGAGATTGGAGACTGGTCTGTAGTTTTTTTTTTTTGATCAGATATGTTTTTATTGACCAAAACAACTGTTACAGTACAAATCATCAATCATTGCCACAATAAACTTCATTTTAAACCCCACAAAGAATCATATAGACCCCCCACCCCCCAAACAAGCCCCCCCGTCAGTCCATGGATGGGTATGTTACATGCGCAACTGCGCAAGTTAAAAAAAAAAAAAGGAGAAAAAAAAAGAAGAGAAACAGACATAACAAAACTATTAAATGAGCATCATCACATCATTTTATAATCATTGAGAGATCCAGCAGGACCAGGACAAGCAGTCACTGCGGTCAATACCATAAAGCTCATTATGGCACATTAGTCCCCAATTGCAACCACGGGTCCCACAACTTCTCGAACATTTGAAAAGCATTTCTTCTCTTATATATTCCTTCCTCTATCTTTATTATATAAGCCACCTGTTGTAAATATTCCTTCCTAGAAGGAGGCTCGGCCCTGATCCACGCCCTCGCTATCACCTTTCTTGCCATGAAAAGCAGTCTCGCCACCGCTATCTTCCGCACATTCAACACACCTATCTCCTCCACATAACCCAACACGCATACGGTCGGATTCCTGGGAATCACACATTTATACCTACCCTCAATCAAAGTCAACACTACCATCCAGAAAGCTTGCAGTCTCGGGCATTCCCACATCATATGAAACACTCCCGCTCCCTCATGCTTACATCGTGGACACTCTGATGTGTCCCTTACCCCAATCTTGTAAAGAAAGTCTGGTGTCCTATACACTCTATGTACCAAGTAGAGCTGCGACATCCTACCCGGCTCACTTAGAGAGAGCTTGGGGCCATAATCCAATATGGTATCCCACACCTCATCATCCAGTACACCAATTTCCTCTTCCCACTTGGCCCTGGCGCGTATAGGATGTCGAAGCAAAAAGGTATGTAACAAATCATTGTACATAGTGGAAATCACCCCTCTAGTGCCTCCTTCCATACAGATATAGTCCATCACGATATCTTTGAACGATATCTTTGAGACAGGTCTGTAGTTATTTGTGCAGGTTTGGTCGAGAGTGGTTTTCTTTAATAATGGAGTAATGATCGAGTGTTTGAAGGAGGAGGGGAAGATGCCAGAAGAGAGGGAGAGATTGAAGATTTTGGTTAGATGAGTGGTGACGACTGGAGAGAGGGACTGGAGCAGGTGTGAGGGGATGGGGTCAGCAGTGCATGTGGTGGGACGAGAGGAAGAAAGGAGCCTGGAGACTTCTTCTTCTGTGACTGGGTCAAATGTGGAGAGTGAACCGGAGGAGATGTGGGGAAGAATGGGGGTGGCAGCGCTTGGAGGCTGAGAGCTGATTTCCTGGCAGATGTTGTCTATTTTCTCCATGAAGTAGGAAGCCAGGTCATCAGCACAGAGGTCAGTGATGGGGGCCTGCACTTTAGGACTGAGGAGAGAGTGAAAGGTGTCAAAGAGTTTTTTTGGATTGTTGGATAGTGAGGAGACCAGAGTGGTGAAGTAGGTCTGTTTGGCGAGGTGAAGGGCAGAGTTGTAGGTTTTTAGCATGAATTTATAATGGATAAAGTCTCCTGGTGAGCGAGTTTTCCTCCATAAACGTTCAGCACTCCTAGAACATCGCTGGAGGAATCGAGTTTGTCGTGTGAGCCAGGGCTGTTTTGTTCTCTGTTTGGAGGTTCTGAGGGTGAGGGGCGCTACTTGGTCCAGGGAGCTTCTGAGAGAGTCATTGTAGTGATTTACATGACTTAGGATTTATACCAGATCAGAACCTCAATTTGCAGTTATGGTGTTTTGCCACTTCCAATAGGTAGCACTAGAGTTCAAGACTACGTCCCCTCTGAATAGACAAATTGCATATTAAATGTACAGTAAAAAATTCAATAACTTTTTGCACCAACTTCTTGTTGTTTCAAAACTGTTCAGAAGAGAATTGCTGGGCTCGGAATACTCCTTTAAGTCTCCTGATACTGGCATGTCAGTCTCCATAAGGAGAAACTTTACTCCCAAGATCCCCACTGTACATTTAATAAACTGTTGTATGCAATCCGCCATTGTCATTTGCTTGGTTGTAAGATGTGTTGTTTACACCTGCTGTTATCTTTAAATTATTGAGCTCAACAGAGAATTGTTATTGACTTTTCATTTCAGAGCCATAACAACGTTTTTCATGTGATGTCTTGAAAATGTTTGTAGAAAGTTACTGAAAAGCATTTTCAATGTTTATTTTCCCATTCTGTACACAATAGGTTATATTGAGGTAAGGGTTCAGAACTGACATTGGTTTATTCATAAGATACTGATAATCTGTACCTGGTATTGCTGCTGTGTTGTTTGTGGCTTCCATCATGGTTTTCAGATTTTGCATACCCACTGCTCTGTTTTGCAGGGCACCATCTGTGTTAGCAATCGCCAGGTCTCCAAACTGCGGCAGTCTCCATCTCGCAACTTTATTGTCAAAATCCACGTTATATATCTCATCATCATCAAACTGGAAGGAGAACTCAGCATCTGGGAACTGCGTCTGGGAGAATCCTGATTGAATCAGAACATTTTCCACTGAAAACGCAATAACACGATAATTATCACAGATTGCACACACCTCATCAGACTGTGCACTTATCATCTACATTTATGGCTGCATCAACGTTTAAAAAATGATATGTACAGTAATATTTCTCCATTGAATTTGCCTTTAAAGAAAATCATAGCCATCATTTAACCTCACTTTATTCAGAACATAAACTAAAGCATAATTCTCAAAAGACATTTTAACCCCTTAGTGACTAAAGGCCCCGTTACACCGAGCAACATTCCAGCAACCCCCAACAACGATATGACCTGGCATGTATCGCTGGAATGTCGATAAGTGGTCGCTGGTGAGATGCCACACGGCAGATCTACTCACCGATGTGGCGACCCCCAACGGTCGCTGGAATCACTCACTGTCACGGGCATAGCATGGAGATCGTTGTTCGTTGCCCCTGTCACACACAACGATGCAGCACAACGAAGAAATGGTCCAGGCCATTCAGCAATCTCACAGCAGGGGGCCGCTTGCTGCTACATGTCACACACAGCGATATCGCTGGCGATGTCGCTGCTACATCACCAAACCTGTGAGGTTGTGACGATATCGTTAGCGATATCGCTGTGTGTGATCGGGCCTTTAGCCAGTTTTGACCTTAATGACTGGGCCACATTTTTAAAATCTGACCAGTGTCACTATGTGGTAGTAACTCTTTTAGAGTACCATTACACGTCGCAACATTGCATGCAATTTCACTGGCAATTTGCTGGTTGCAGTGAAATCAGGGACATATTGTTCTATTTTGTGGCTGTGTACAAATGTAACAATGTGTCCATGATTTCACTGCAACCAGCAAATTGCCAGTGAAATTGCATGCAATGTTGCGACGTGTAAACAGTACCCTTAAGGGGCCGTCACACACGTCAATATTGCTTTCAACATCGCTGAAAAGTCACATGTTCAGTGATGTTGCTAGCGATATTGCAAGTGGGTCATGCTGTGTGAGAGCATGATGCAACTGCAATAAATCACTGGTCGCAGGTTGCCAGGTTTATGAACATGTTCCAAAACCTGGCAATCTGCAACCAGCGATTAGGCTGTATCGCGCCATCTGACACCACAATAGCAATGTTGCCGGTGATACAGCCTATACAACACCATTGCTGCAGATCACTTGCTGGGTTGATCCCAGCCCAGAGAGCGATGGCTGCGCCCACATCGCAGCGGCGTCACCGGCAATACCTTGCCGTGTGACAGCTAGGCTACGATGTCAGAAGCAACCGCGCTCCCGTGGCATCGCTTCCGACATCGCAGCCTTGGTTGCTGTGTGTGACGGCCCCTTTAAAGGGATCCTGTCACCTCCAAAACGCCACCTAAGCTTCAAAATCATGTCCCTGCAGCATCCCATCACTAATCTCACACTCCTTTTGTCTCCTAAAAGCATCCTGTGAAAGTGGAGAAAAACATTTTAACACTTACTCATTATGGTACCTTTACACGCCGCTACGGAAGGTTGGAAACAACCAAGTGTTGGAGACAATTGTATCTTGTACCGTCAAAACACCGCGCGGTAGCGGCGTGTAATTCAGGTTGTTGCCACCGGTCACTGTCGACACCTGTCTTTCAGCCGTGCTCAAAAACAGGTTGGTTTCAACCTGATGGTATCGGCGTCTAAATGAGGAACAGGAAGGTTTTTTCGACACCTAGTGAACTCCCTGGGGCGTGACACAGGCTCCGGGTTACCGCGCCCCATCAGCGATCATTGGTGGAAGCTCCTGCGTTACGATTGGTTGTCCCTGCATAGGGCGGCATATTTAAGGAGATGACCAGTCACACTACACAATTGCAATAGCATCATGTATTAGCCAGCCTCCCTGCGCTGGCTGGCCAATCATGATGCTATTGCATTGTCCAATCATCGTACGAGCGTCTCGTAATCCACAATTCTGGCACACCTATGTGTTGTCCCTGCTGCCCCAGGTCCTCTCATATTACCTTGTGGTAGCGGCGTGTAAATGAGGGACGGTGCTCTACAGAAGGTAACTTGCAGCACCCGGCGGTGCCTCCAGGGATAGAAAAAACCTTCTGTAGAGCACCTTGTAGCGGCGTGTAAAGGCGGTATCGGGTGCCGTTAAGAACCGTTGGTACGTGCTCGTGCACGCGAGACACCCAGACACCAGGTTGTTTCTAACCTTCTGTAGCGGCATGTAAAGGTACCATCAGGGATTATAATTAGCAGGGGCCATATTCTTTAGCCCTTAGGGCGTGTTCTTAATGTGCCCTCTTCATCATAAGATCACGCCGCTGTGTTCTGCTTTAAGCATAGCATGTGCAATGGGGTGCTTGAAGCCTAAAGAGCGTCGCGGGTCTACTGACGTCACCCGATGCCGGAAATGACGAGATTCGTGTCATTATAGCCCTGGCAGCGCCGTGCAGAGCAGGGAGGGCACATGAATAGAACATGAATAAAAGATCACGCCCATTAGGGCGTGATCTTATGATGAAGAGGGCACATTAAGAACACACCCTAAGGGCTAAGGAATGTAGCCCCTGCTAATTATAATCCCTAATGGTACCTTTACACGCCGCTACTTCGCAGTGTTTTGACGGTGCAAGATACATTTGTCTCCGACAGTCAGTTGTTTCCAACCTTCCGTAGCGGCGTGTAAAGGTACCATAATGAGTAAGTGTTAAAATGCTTTTCTCCACTTTCACAGGATGCTTTTAGGAGACAAAAGGAGTGTGAGATTAGTGATGGGATGCTGCAGGGACATGATTTTGAAGCTTAGATGGCGTTTTGGAGGTGACAGGATCCCTTTAAGTGTGGAGGCACACTGGCGTTGAACTCACGCGAGTTTAATGCGAGAAAATCTGGCGTTGAACTCGCGCGAGTTTAATGCGAGAAAATCTCGCATTAAACTCGGACCTGTATCTTTCAATGATACAGGTCACATTAATGCGAGTTTCTGGCATTAAACTCACTTTGCGAGAGCAATCCGAGTGCAATTGCAGCATGCTGCGATTGCCTCGCGCGAGGGGCCATTAAAAGTACGGTATATGGGTGCGAGCTAGACTCGCACCCATACAGCACATGGTGCGAGAGTCGCAACTGTGTGCTGTCAAAATCACTGGTCCCCCGCAGTCCCCATACAGTTACAATAAGGTTTCATTGCTGTGACAGCAGCAGTGAAGCAGTATTGTGTGTATAATTTATTATTTTTTGCAAAGTTACACTTATCAGCTTGATTTGACATGTTTTTACCATGTCGGCTGTTTAGGACTTCATTCTGCACTGTGCTACCGAGGGGGTTTTAACCCGGTGATTAAGGGGTTAATCAGACGCTGGTGTCATGACACCATCTGTCCAGGGGTTGTCCTTCCCCCCTGGATACATGGTGACATGACATCATGTGTCTGAATGGGTTAATTATTCTGTAAACCAAGTTTAAGTTTATGTCGGGTGTATAGATGAGACAGAAAGAGCCGTGATTTGTAAGGAGCTGTCCATGTGCTGAAGCTCTGCCTATTATAGTCACACTAGTAAAAAGGCCCGATGCAATTGCATCGGGAGCGCGGTGAAATTAATTGTGTGTATACAGGCGGGTCTGTGGGTAGCAGAGTATACAGGCGGCTCTGTGGGTAGCAGAGTATACAAGCGGCTCTGTGGGTAGCAGAGTATACAGGCGGCTCTGTGGGTAGCAGAGTATGCAGGCGGCTCTGTGGGTAGCAGAGTATGCAGGCGGCTCTGTGGGTAACAGAGTATGCAGGCGGCTCTGTGGGTAGCAGAGTATAGATGCGGCTCTGTGGGTAGCAGAGTATAGAGGCGGCTCTGTGGGTAGCAGAGTATACAGGCGGCTCTGTGGGTAGCAGAGTATAGAAACGGCTCTGTGGGTATCAGAGTATACAGGCGGCTCTGTGGGTAGCAGACCATACAGGCGGCTCTGTGGGTAGCAGAGTATAGAGGCGGCTGTGTGGGTAGCAGAGTATACAGGCGGCTCTGTGGATAGCAGAGTATGATGTGGCGGGAGGCTGGAGGGGTGAGGAGAGCAGAGGCTGGAGGGGTGAGGAGAGCAGAGGCTGGAGGGGTGAGGAGAGCAGAGGCTGGAGGGGTGAGGAGAGGTGAGGCTGGAGGGGTGAGGAGAGGTGAGGCTGGAGGGGTGAGGAGTGGTGAGGCTGGAGGGGTGAGGAGAGGTCCGGCTGGAGGGGTGAGGAGAGGTCCGGCTGGAGGGGTGAGAGAGAGGTCCGGCTGGAGGGGTGAGGAGAGGTCCGGCTGGAGGGGTGAGGAGAGGTGCAGCTGCAGCGGCGACATCACCGCTCGGCGGCAGGACGTGGCTGGGTGCTGGGGCTGATCGCAGCCCCAGTCACACGGCATTGTCCTCTGCGGCGGGGTGGGTGCTGCAGAGAGGGATCAGTCCCTCCCCTCAGGTCACACATGTGACCTGAAGGGAAGGAGCGGATTGGGCGGTGTGTGGTAAACACAGGACGGCCATCTGATTAGTCCAGGACGGCGAGTCCTGGCCAATGGGATGGGCGTCCTGTGTGTACAACACAGCGCCCAATCCACTTGCAGGACGACGTCACTGGCTCCCGGCACCCGCCCACAGACCCTACACCGCTACTCCACCAGCATGGCGACACTGAGGCCCCAGCTATCGCATCAGGAGTGGGGTGACATCAAGATGGGGGCGGGCTGTTTGGCATTGGGTGCAGCAGCTGTCACTTTACCCTGTGGGGCATCAGCAGGGGCAGTGTGGGGAGTGAGAAAATGTGAGGGGGTAAGAGGGGTGAGCAGGGGCAGTGTGTGGCAAGTGGGGAGGTGAAAGGGGTAAACAGCGGCAGTGTGGGTGTGAGTGGGAGCTGAGCAGGGACAGTGTGGGGTGAGTGGGGGCATGAGCAGGGGCAGTGTGGGTGAGTGGGGGGTTGAGCAGGGGCAGTGTGGGTGAGTGGGGGCAGTTGGGGGGGTGAGAGGGGTAGGCAGGGTGAGTGGGTGACTGGGGGGGGTAACCAGGAGCAGTGTGGGTGAGGACATACGGGGGGGTAAGAGGAGTGTGCAGGGGCAGTGTGGGTGAGTGGGGGGTAAGCAGGGGCAGTGTGGGTGATTGGGGGGTAATCAGGGGCAGTGTGGGGAGTGAGTGAGGACATACGGGGGTAAGAGGAGTGAGCAGGGGCAGTGTGGGTGAGTGGGGGGTAGGCAGGGGCAGTGTGGGTGAGTCGGGGGCAGTGTGGGTGAGTAGGGGGTAAGCAGGGGCAGTGTAGGAAGTGAGTGAGGACATATGGAGGGTAAGAGGAGTGAGCAGGGGCAGTGTGGGTGAGTGGGGGGTAAGCAGGGGCAGTGTGGGTGATTGGGGGGGGTAATCAGGGGCTGTGTGGGGAGTGAGTGAGGACATCCGGGGGTAAGAGGAGTGAGCAGGGGCAGTGTGAGTGAGTGGGGGGTAAGCAGGGGCAGTGTAGGTGAGTGGGGGGTAATCAGGGGCAGTGAGGGTGATTGTGGGGTAATGAGGGACAGCGTGGGTGCAGATCTCAGGGCCGCCTCTGTAGCTTTAGTTGAGGAGCGGGGGGTGGGGGGGGTACGGTGGTAGCAGACTGCAGCCCCGCTGCCCCAGCAGCCCACCTGTGTCACTTGTACACTGGTAATGGGAGGGAGGCAGACGGTCACTGAGGCCATGGTGCTGAGGTGGGCGGGCGGACTGTGTGTGGTCTCCCGGGGATCAAGAGCTCTCGCATGAGCTGCTATAAGTCCTCATGTGTCTCCACCGGTGGCTGGCAGCAGTGATGATGGCGGAGGAGTCCTGGGCGTCTGTGGCCGGGGAGCTAGAGGCTGGCGGCCGCTGCCTTGGCGCTCCTACAGCCGCTGATGTATGGGGGACTCACCGGCACTGATGGCGGCGGATCGCACCCGCCTTGAACAGCAGCGGCTCGCTCGCTCGCTCGCAGTGCCGCAAAGGATTTTGGGATTCGGCTACAGTGTCCGAATCCCAAACTGCTGATTATATAAATATATAGATGATCGTGATATCACACAGGTCCTTTAGCATCTTGTTAAAGGGAAACTCCGGAGAGAGAAAACTTTTTAGTAGTGTCCCTGCCCTCCTACATGATGAAGCAGAGCCGTACACTGCAGTTCTAGAATCTATAGATCACTTATTAATCAAGAAAATCATATCTGCCCCTCTGCTCTCACCCCTCCCTCATGGGACAGAGAATTTCAGCATGTCAGGTTCATCCAGGAGCATACAGCAGGAGGTGTGTCAGGGGCATGGATGCTGGGAGCTGCAGTATCATCCTACATTTCACATTTCTGTATAGGGAGAGGGCGTGGATGTTGCCCCATGGTCATAATACAATCCAGCCCCTGATATACCATCCTATGTAACAGGGGTCCAGGCTTGAAATAGCAATCATGTCACCAAGCAGAAAAAAGAAAGAATAAAGAAAGAAAAATGCAAAAATAAAAGTGCAAGAGCTGACATATTACAGATCTGAAAAAATGCTATGTAGGTTCATATCTGCAAGGAAAAGTTAGCAGCAGCATCACCATGACATTTTAGGAATCGCAATCACTTTCCTAGTACTGTGAAATACCGCATTTTTGCATTTTTTTTCCGGCTGCATAAGGTTTCACATTTGTGTTTGTGTCTGCATGCGGAGGGCATGCAGTCACAAACGCAGCCATACTGATGTGAACGCAGCGGAGAATCTCCGCATGCGTTCACATCGGTATGCAGCCCGGCCAGCCAATCAGCTGTCTCGGCAGCGGCTGGGAGGTGGAGATCAGTGGCAGAGATCTCCTCCCGGCCACAGCTGATCTCCTGACGGTGTCGGCGGGGAAAAACAGCTGATCTGACAACTGTTTAAATCTCCCGTGCCGACACCGAAGAGATTTAAACAGCTGTCAAATCAGCTGTTTCTCCCCGCCGACACCAACGGGAGATTAGCGGCAACCGGGAGGAGGAAATCAGTGGCTGCTCTAGCTGATCTCCCGGTGGCCGCCGCTGATGTCCCGGGAGATCAGTGGCGCCAACTGGGAGTGATTTCAATGAGATCCGCAGCGTTCTCCTGTGCTGTCATGCGGAGGACACTGTGGATCCATTGACTCCCATGCATTGTTTGTGCGCTTGCGGGAGCTTGCAGATAAAACAAGCGCCCATGAATGCACAAAAAATGCAACAGGCTGCGTTCGGAGGGCGCATAAATTATGCGCATCCGAACGCAACCGCAACCGAACGCAGCCAAACGCAGGTACTATGCGTTCCCATGTTAAACATAGGAATGCAGTGCGCGTGCATTTGGCTGCGTTCGGTACGCGGCGTTTACATACGCAAGTGTGAAACCACCATAACTGCATGGATTAATTGCCACAAACTGAAGCTTGTGAAAAAGCATAATTGTAGTGCTTTAGTGCTTGTTGCAATTCTTTACACATGGAACTGAGGTGTCAAATAAGCCTAAGGCTGCGTTCACACATTGCGTATTTTGCTGCGCTTTTTTACGCGCGCTTTTCAAAATACGCAATGTGCCTTTTGTCTGCCGGCAAAATGAATGTGAAATTCACTTTGCAGTGCAGACATTGCATAAAAATACGCACTGCGTTTTCAGGGGGAAAGCGCAGCTCCGTAAACAATTGATATGTCAATTCTTTACGCAGCTGCTCCTGCGTATTCTCCCAGAGGGGAAGAAGAATCCTGCTTCCTCCTCCCCTCTGTGACAGCCCCATTAGACTTCACAGTGTATTAATATACACTGTGAAATCTAAATTAAACAGAGGCAAATGTATGTAAAATAAAAAAGAATCAATACTTCACCTGTCCGACGCCTTCTCCCGCTGTCCGGTGCCTTCTCCCACTGTCCGGTGCCTTCTCCCACTGTCCGGTGCCTTCTCCCACTGTCCGGTTCCAAGTGAGATGTGTTCTGACAGGACCTGTGGTGATGTCAGAGGGGCGTTCCCGGGCACTCGCGGTCATGTGATACATATCACATGACCGCGAACAGCCAATCAGCGCTGGGAACGCCCCGAGAACGCCCCCCTCTAACGTCACCACAGGTCCTGTCAGTATGTGGCGCCCCTGCGTCCAGGAGGCCACAGAAGGGAACTGCAGCCAGGCAGGTAGGACATTGTTGAACACCAACACCCTCACAGCCCACACAACCCACGTAAAGAGAAGGTTACATCCAGCCCTGAGATTAGAACTATATGAGATTGGAGGGGTGGTGGATTCAGTGAAGTGGGTTGGGCACACCAGAGGTCAGGTGACTGACAGTATATAGTGAGGGGGAGGAGTGAAGGAGTTCAGTAGGCCGAGGTGGCTGAGCTGTAAAGACCAAAGAGCAGCAGAGTGAGCTGAGAAGCAGGCCAGAGAACAGCAGCAGGTTGAGCTGAAGCTGAGCAGTAGAGAGCCATACTGCCTGGAAGAGTGAAGACAGACGGAGCGCAGAATCTGTACTGAGCCAGTGTGAGCCAGAGGAGAGAGAAAGCCTATCCAGAGTCAGATCCCCAGGAGTGTGAGAGACAGAGAGGGACGGTGTAACCCGGGCCCTAGACAGCAGCTGAAGCAACCTATTGCAGGTGGAGAAGCCCTCCTAGTATACCGAAAGGAACAGAGAGAAGGAGCCTGGCAGAACCTCAGGCTTGAGGACTGTTGGAGGCTGGGCTAAAGTAGAGTGTCGGCTCTAGAGGGGACCGTAGTTTACCCGGCATCCCCAGACAACACGACGAGGGGTCTCAGTTCCAGATTGAGATCCCTAACCCAAAGGACAGGCAGCTCAGTGACAAACTGGAGGGCCCACCAGGGGTCCGAGTCACCGCCATACTGTCCAGCGTTCACACACACCCGTACAGACGGAGACCGTAATATCCCGGAAAGGACACTACAGACTGTGTGAGGGGTCACAGGGAGAGAGGCCTGGCTGCAGAGTAAAGAGAACCCGGAAAGGGAGAATGCAACCGTGTGTTAAGAACTGTGCTTGAGCTTTGTAAAGAACTGCAGATGACTTGTAACCTGCTTGGAAAGAACTGAAAGTAAAGACAAGGAAAACCCTGAATTGCCTCTCTTGTCAGTTTCTATCTGCAGACCATTCCTCCCTACAGATCCAGCCTGTCAGCACCAGCCAGGAGGAGAGATCCCTGCAGCGTCTGCAAGTAAGTGTGCTACAACCTCACCATAGACTTAACCCTTATTGCCCCGGGGGATATAGTTCTTCCCACTGGAACTACACCATCTCCGCTGCCACTCCCATCACCCCCGGAGGTTCTGCAGCAGCGGCGGCCCTCATCACTGGCCGCATCAAGTGGGTGGCGTCACCCGTGACATCTCCCTTGTAAATAATCCCCCATTTATTGTGCGGGCCCGGGACACGGACCGGACCAGGACCACCCGTGACTTCCCTAGCACCGTACGGTCCGGTACCGAGTACCCCCGTCCCGTGGGGCTCCACAAGTACACCTCTCACTTGGAACCGGAGACGGACAGCGGGAGAAGGCACCAGACAGCGGGAGAAGGCACCGGACAGCGGGAGAAGGCGTCGGACAGGTGAAGTATTGATTCTTTTTTATTTTACATACATTTGCCTCTGTTTAATTTAGATTTCACAGTGTATATTAATACACTGTGAAATCTAATGGGGCTGTCACAGAGGGGAGGAGGAAGCAGGATTCTTCCTCCCCTCTGTGACATCCCTGCGCTTTCTGGAGTAAAGAAAGCGCAGTGTGTGAAAGCCCCTGCGTATTTTGTTGTGCTTTATTGCGCGGCTGAAAAACGCAGCAAAAAGCGCGCGCATGAAAGCGCAGCAAAATACGCAAATGTGTGAACGCAGCCTAAAACTGACTGGGTACAAGACCATAACATGAACAGTAAGTGCCTTCACATGGATTGATAAACAGAATAAACCATAATACTGTACAGTGGGCAGGGCTGCCACTATGAATAAATTTTGGGGCCCCCCTGAAACTCCACCCCAGCTCCTCCTCCACCCCTCGTACCTTTCACAGTTTCACCATCACTATTGTGAAAACTCCACTTCTGCACCACGTCATCACCAATCACAAATTAACATTCCCATCAAACACCAGATCACATACAAGCACACTAGGGATGAGCGAGTATATTCGCAAGTATTCGGTATTGAGCGAGTAATGCGGTACTCACAGTACTCGAAACATAGCAAGTATTTCACTACTCGCATCACAATATTCGGATCTCCCACCAAGCATTAGCCAATCACAATAATGCCACAGCCTGCTTGGTTGTGGCATTACTATGATTGGCTGGCCACCCAGCGTCATACAGGAGTCATAACCTATGACTCATAGGCTCTATATAAGCCCTGCCGCCACTATTTTTTACATATTGCATGCAGAACACAGCTAGTGTAGGGAGAGTGTGAGCAGCTGCAAGGGAGAGCTGTGTTTGTGTAAATCGTCCAGAAAACCTCTGTAAAACCCAAAAGTTCTTGTGAGAGCTCCCAGTATTGTAGTACTAGGTGGCTGAAGTACAGGTAGTACAGACAGCAAGATTTCAGCTCTTCTCAGAGTTGAAAATATAAGGTCAGGGAGTAGTTACAGTTTTACCAGCTATTTTTGGGGTCACACTTACCCCTGCAGGCCAGGGCCCTGACCAGCTAGGGTGGTAGGTAGTGGCAGTAGTGTGGGGGTGGTGCTGTCGGGTGTCAGAAGGGAGCAGGAGAGCCACCACATGGCTAATTAGTAAGTGATGCTCTCCAAACTGCAGCCTGCAGAGCATCGCTTATCTCCTTTCTGTGCTAAGGTAGGAGGAGCAGGGGAAGTGGGGGATGGGCTGCTCTGGCTGGCATTACATGTGCCCAGCCACATCACACCGGAGACAATCCCGCGGTCTCCTATGATGCCACACAGCCGCCCTGCACTTTCCTTCCCTCCAGACTCAGAGAGAATCATCACTGGTAAGCAAAGAACACTGCTAATGTGTGTATATGTGTGCATATGTGTAAGTCTGTGCTTATATGTCTATGTGTGTATATATGTGTGTGTGCAGTGTGTATATGTGTATATATATATGTGTGTGTGTCTGTCTGTTTATATGTGTGTGTGTACATTGTGTATGTGTGTATATATATGTGTACAGTGTGTATATGTGTGTATTTATATATGTGTGTGGGGGGGTGTATATAAATGTGTGTCTCTGTGTATATGTGTATATATAGGTGTGTACAGTATGTATACGTGTATATAAATGTGTGTCTGTGTATATATGTATATATGTGTGTGTGTGTGTGTGTACAGTGTGTATTTGTGTGTATATATATGTGTGGGTGTGTACAGTATGTATATGTTTATATAAATGTGTGTGTGTATATATGTGTGTGTGTACAGTGTGTATATATGTGTGTGTCTGTGTATATATGTGTGTGCAGGTGTGTGTGTACAGTGTATATATGTGTATATAAATGTGTGTGTCTGTGTATACATGTGTGGGTGTATGTGTGTGTATATATGTGTGCATATGTGTCTGTCTGTGTGGCCTGTGCATGTGTTTGGCATTTATCTGTGTGTTGTGTGTGTGCATGGATTGTGTGTCTGTGGCTTGTGTCAGAGTGTGTGGCTTGTGTCTTTGTGTCTGTGGCATGTGTCTCTGTGTCTGTGGCATGTGTCTCTGTGTCTGTGGCATGTGTCTCTGTGTCTGTGGCTTGTGTCTCTGTGTCTGTGGCTTGTGTCTGTGTGTGTGGCCTGTGCATGTGTTTGGTATTTATCTGTGTGTTGTGTGTGTCTGTGGCTTGTGTCTGTGTGTGTGGCTTGTGTCTTTGTGTGTGGCTTGTGTCTGTGTGTGTAGCATGTGTCTCTGTGTCTGTGGCATGTGTCTCTGTGTCTGTGGCATGTGTCTCTGTGTCTGTGGCTTGTGTCTGTGTGTGTGGCCTGTGCATGTGTTTGGTATTTATCTGTGTGTTGTGTGTGTCTGTGGCTTGTGTCTGTGTGTGTGGCTTGTGTCTTTGTGTGTGGCTTGTGTCTGTGTGTGTAGCATGTGTCTCTGTGTCTGTGGCATGTGTCTCTGTGTGGCATGTGTCTGTGACATGTGTCTCTGTGTCTGTGGCTTGTGTCTCTGTGTCTGTGGCTTGTGTCTGTGTGTGTGGCCTGTGCATGTGTTTGGTATTTATCTGTGTGTTGTGTGTGTCTGTGGCTTGTGTCTTTGTGTGTGGCTTGTGTCTGTGTGTGTGGCTTGTGTCTTTGTGTGTGGCTTGTGTCTGTGTGTGTAGCATGTGTCTCTGTGTCTGTGGCATGTGTCTCTGTGTCTGTGGCATGTGTCTCTGTGTCTGTGACATGTGTCTCTGTGTCTGTGGCTTGTGTCTCTGTGTCTGTGTGGCCTGTGCATGTGTTTGGCATTTATTTGTGTGTTGTGTGTGTTGTGAGACAGTGCGGGGGATCATATGCGAGGGGCGCTATGTCTCCCCCAGAATGCGCACTGTCACGTATTGAGCCCGGTATAGGGTGTGTGAGAAAGGGACGGTCCGCTCCCTCCGCTCCGGGTCTTGCAAGGTCCCGGAAGTAGACACGGAGTTAAAAGCCTGGTCAGGAGGCAGGGCGGGGTTCCCTGTACACAGAATTGTGCCTTAGCTGCAGGAGCAGCAGAGATATACACAGGAGAGGTCTAGAGTTCCAGAGGACCGTGTGCTAGACTAACATGGCCTAGCCCAGGAGGGCTGGGAGCTCGGCGTGACCTATAACGGAGGCCTTTGGCCTGAAGGACCCGGGGTACGTTATATGAACTGTGTCTTGTGTACCCGGCTGCGACCCGGATTCCGGCTGACTGTGCCATCGCTGTGTGTACCAGCAATAAACACCGGGTCTTGTTTGAACCACTACCGGGCTCTACGTGTTTCCTGACTTGCAATCCAGGCGCTGCCCCACATATGGTGGAGAATGCGGGCAAGCAGGCCGGCCCGGTGAAAGTGACTGTTTCATGAGGCCAATGAGCGGCGCCTGAAGTGAGAGGAGCAGCCGTCAGAATAGCCGCCAGTCTTGCGGGGTGCCCGGCACTGTATGTCCATACGTAAGCCAGCCACGCTACAGTTCAGGCCTGCCGCTGATATGGAGGAAATCCTAAGGCAGCTGGTACTTACCCAGCAGCGGCAGCAAGAGCAGCAGGAGCAACAGCAGAAGATGAATGAACTGCTCCTGCAGCACATCGTGGCCCTACGAGACCCGCCAGCAGTGCCTTCCCCGGAACGGCGTGAGGCCCGGGACCGGGTCCGGTCGGCCCTGCGGAAGCTGAGTCCGGAAGACGACGTAGAAGCCTTCCTCACCATCTACGAGCGCACTGCAGAGCGAGAAGGCCTCCCGCCGGCTCAGTGGGCTGAAGTCGTCGCGCCATTCTTGATCGGCGACGCCCAGAAGGCCTACACCGACCTCAGTTGGGAGGATGCCCAGGACTACGCCAAACTCAAAGGTGAGATCCTTGCGAGACTGGGGGTCAATACTTATGTCCGAGCCCAACGGGTGTTTTCCTGGTCCTATGTGGAGTCCAAGCCGGCTCGCTCCCAGGCGTATGATTTATTGCAGTTGGTGAAACGGTGGCTCCAGCCTGAGAGCTTAACTCCGGGACAGATGGTGGAAAGGGTGGTGGTCGACCGGCTGGTTCGGACTCTGCCGGTTGCGATACAGCGTTGGGTGGGGCAAGGGGACCCGGGTACCTTGGACCAGGTGGTTAGCTTGATAGAGCGATATACAGCCACCCAGGAGTTCATACGGGACCACTGCGGCAGTTACGCCGGCCTCCGGAGCCGGGTAGAGGTATTCGTTCATCTACAGGGGACTCTCCTAAAAACGTACCCGCTGAGAGGATACCCCAGAATGGGGCTGGCAGGAAACCAGGCTCCCCGAGAAGGAGCTTCCAACCCGGCGCTGCCACCGCTACGTGGTGCTGGCGGTGCAAAGGACCGGGACATGTGGCTGCCTACTGCCCACTAACAGTGGAACCCATGGACTGCGGGTTCACACGCCGACTCTCGATGTATGCCAGCCCCGTGTTCACCGCAGAAGGAGTGGTTCCCCTAACGGCACCACATCTGTGCCCGGTGCTCGTTAATGGACACAGAGCAGAAGCTCTCTTGGACTCTGGCAGTTTGGTGACGCTGGTTCGTGCGTCCTTAATCCCCGGGTTGCAACTCCCTGGGGGATTGGTAGGGGTCCGGTGTATTCACGGGGACCTACGCGAGTATCCGACCACGGAAGTGACTCTATCCACTCCCTGTGGAGAGGTGACTCACGTGGTCGGAGTGGTAAAATCTCTACCCTACGGGACGGTGCTGGGAAGAGACTTACCGTTGTTTTGGTCCTTATGGGGAAGGAGGAGTAACCCTTCTCTGAGGCCAGGGAATCCGGGTGCTGAGCCCGACGACCCTGAGACCGGGACACCTGCCGTAGGGGTCGCCAACATAGGGCTAGAGTGTCACCCCGATAGGTTCCCGCTAGACGTATTGGCAGGGGAGGTCGAGGAGACCCCACCGCTTCCAGAGTTGGAAGTATCCCGGGGAGCGTTTGGGACAGCCCAGCTACAGGATCCCACACTGACCCGGGCCCGAGAAAGGGTAACCGAAATAAACGGGGTAGCTCAGCATCCGGGGGCAGAGAACGTATTTCCACGCATGGTGCTTAACCAAGAGTTACTCTATAGGGTGGACAAAATCCGGGATGAGGTCGTGGACCAACTGGTAGTACCGCAGCCACACCGCCGGGCGGTCCTAGAGATGGCCCACTCCCACCTGCTAGGGGGCCACCTTGGGGCTAAAAAAACGCAAGAACGCATCTTGCGGAGGTTCTTCTGGCCGGGCGTGTATGCGGATGTCCAGAGGTACTGTGACTCTTGCCCGGAATGTCAGCTGACCACACCCATTGCCACCTTCCGTAGTCCATTGGTACCTCTACCAGTTATAGAGGAACCTTTTGAACGGATCGCAATGGATTTGGTGGGGCCTATAGTGAAATCAGCCCGAGGCCACCAACACATACTCGTGGTTGTCGACTACGCCACCCGGTACCCGGAGGCGATTCCGTTACGGCACCCCACGGCGAAACTGATTGCCCGGGAGCTGTTTGCCATGTTCTGTCGCCTAGGACTACCTAAGGAAATCCTCACAGATCAGGGGACTCCTTTTATGTCCAAAGTGACCCGGGAACTGTGTAAATTGCTCAACATAAAACAGCTGCGCACCTCGGTGTATCATCCCCAGACAGACGGGTTAGTTGAGCGGTTTAACAAAACCCTGAAGTCCATGCTAAAAAAAGTGGTAGCAAAGGACGGAAAGGATTGGGACATGTTATTGCCCTATCTAATGTTCGCCATCCGGAAGGTACCACAGTCGTCTACGGGGTTTTCCCCCTTTGAACTGTTGTACGGCCGGCATCCTAGAGGGCTATTGGATGTTGCCAAAGAGACGTGGGAACAGGAACCCACTCCCTATAGGAGCGTGATCGACCACGTGGCGAAAATGCAGGACCGGATCACAGCGGTCCGGCCGATTGTAAAAGAGCACCTCATGGATGCCCAAGGTGCTCAAAGCCGCAGGTATAATACACGGGCCACCGTTAGGACCTTTGAGGTGGGGGACCGGGTATTGGTCTTAGTGCCCACCACGGAAAGCAAATTATTGGCCAAATGGCAAGGGCCCTATGAAATCCGGGAAAAAGTAGGGGAGGTCAATTACAAGGTATACCAGCCCGGGAAAAGGAAACCCGTGCAGCTATACCACGTTAACCTGCTTAAGGCGTGGAAAGACCGGGAGTGCCTGATCACGGAGGCATCCGATGTACCCGGGGACCCTTCCCCTTCGGGCCCAAGGGATGCCGAAGGGGTACGAATAAGCGACACCCTCACTAAGGCCCAACGACGGGAGGCTCGAAAGTTGGTACAGCAGAATCCCGATGTGTTCTCTGACCTGCCCGGGCGCACTTCGGTCATTCAGCATGACATTGTCACTGAGCCCGGGTAAAAGTGCGAGTGAAACCGTACCGGGTACCCGAGGCCAGACGGCAAGCCATCGCGGCCGAAGTTAAACACATGCTTAAGCTAGGGGTGATAGAAGAATCCGGAGCGAATGGGCTAGTCCCATCGTGCTCATTCCAAAGCCGGACGGATCGTTGCGTTTCTGCAACGATTTCCGGAAGCTGAACGAGGTGTCCAAGTTTGATTTATATCCCATGCCCCGGGTGGACGAGCTGATTGAAAGACTGGGGCAAGCCCAGTACTTCACAACGCTCGATCTGACAAAAGGTTACTGGCAGGTGCCGCTAACAAAGGCGGCCAAGGAAAAAACCGCCTTTGTTACTCCGGAAGGTCTCTATCACTACGTCGTGTTGCCGTTTGGGTTGCATGGAGCCCCGGCCACATTCCAGCGGCTCATGGACATAGTGTTAGAACCTCATCGGAAGTACGTGTCCGCCTACCTAGATGACATTATCATCTTTAGTCCAGATTGGCATACCCACTTATCCCAGGTTCAGGCCGTGGTGGATTCTCTCAGGACAGCGGGCCTGACGGCAAATCCAAAAAAATGTGCCATGGGGCTCGAGGAGGCCCGGTACCTGGGGTATGTGATTGGGCGAGGGGTTATCAAACCCCAAATAAACAAAATCGAGGCCATTCAAAATTGGCCCCGACCGGTGTCTACCAAACAGGTGAGGGCGTTCCTCGGCATAGTTGGGTACTACCGACGCTTCATACCCAACTTTGCTGGGCGAACGGCGGCCCTGTCCGACCTGTTAAAAGGGAAGAAAACAGCGTTGGTGCGTTGGAATCCCCAAGCAGAGGCAGCCTTTCAGTCCATGAAGTTGGCCTTGTGCGGACAGCCCGTCCTCATCAGTCCTGACTTCAAACGCGCCTTCGTTGTACAAACAGACGCCTCGGAGGTGGGGCTGGGGGCTGTGCTGTCGCAGGAAGTGGACGGAATCGAGCATCCGGTCACTTACTTGAGCCGGAAATTGTCCCCGGCGGAAAAGAATTATAGCGTAGTGGAGAAGGAGTGCTTGGCCGTTAAATGGGCCTTGGAGTCCCTACGTTATTATTTGCTCGGGCGACAGTTCCGGTTAGTTACGGATCACGCTCCCTTGGTCTGGATGCGAAATGCCAAGGAACGGAACGCTCGGGTCACCCGGTGGTTCCTGTCCCTCCAAAACTTCAATTTTACGGTGGAGCATCGGGCTGGCAAGTTGCAGGGTAATGCGGATGCCCTGTCCCGGGCCCCCTGTTTGATGGCTGGGGTTCAACCCCACAAGTTTGAACCGAGGGGGGGGGTGTGTGAGACAGTGCGGGGGATCATATGCGAGGGGCGCTATGTCTCCCCCAGAATGCGCACTGTCACGTATTGAGCCCGGTATAGGGTGTGTGAGAAAGGGACGGTCCGCTCCCTCCGCTCCGGGTCTTGCAAGGTCCCGGAAGTAGACACGGAGTTAAAAGCCTGGTCAGGAGGCAGGGCGGGGTTCCCTGTACACAGAATTGTGCCTTAGCTGCAGGAGCAGCAGAGATATACACAGGAGAGGTCTAGAGTTCCAGAGGACCGTGTGCTAGACTAACACGGCCTAGCCCAGGAGGGCTGGGAGCTCGGCGTGACCTATAACGGAGGCCTTTGGCCTGAAGGACCCGGGGTACGTTATATGAACTGTGTCTTGTGTACCCGGCTGCGACCCGGATTCCGGCTGACTGTGCCATCGCTGTGTGTACCAGCAATAAACACCGGGTCTTGTTTGAACCACTACCGGGCTCTACGTGTTTCCTGACTTGCAATCCAGGCGCTGCCCCACAGTGTGCATGGATTGTGTGTCTGTGGCTTGTGTCTGCGTGTGTGGCTTGTGTCTGTGTGTGTGGCCTGTGTATGTGTCTGTGTGTGGCATTTGTCTGTTGCTTTTGTGTCTGTGTGTGCTTGGCTTGTGTGTTTTGATTGTGCGTGTGGATTGTGTGTGGCTTGTGTCTGTATGTGTAGCTTGTGGCTGTGTGTGGCTTGTGTCTGTGTCGCTTGTGTCTCTCTGTGTGTGTGTTGCTTGTGTCTCTGTGTCTGTGGCTTGTGTCTCTGTGTGTGTGGCTTGTGTCTCTGTGTCTGTGGCTTGTGTGTGTGGCCTGTGTATGTGTCTGTGTGTGGCATTTGTCTGTGTGTTACTTGTGTGTCTGTGTGTGTGCGTGGCTTGTGTGGATTGTGTGTGTGGCTTGACTCTGTGTGTGTGGCTTGTGTATGTGGATTGTGTGTATGTGGCTTGTGTCTCTGTGTGTTGGCTTGTGTCTGTGTGTGGGCTTGTGTCTGTGTGTGGCGTGTGTGTGTGGCTTGTGTCTATGTGTGTAGCTTGTGGCTTGCCTGTGTGTGGATTTTGTCTGTCTGTGTGTATATGTGGCTTGTGCCTCTGTGTGTGTTTGGCTTTTGTCTGTGTATATGTGTGTGGCTTGTGTCTCTGTGTAAAAAACATGTATGGTGTGTATGTAATGAGCACATGTTGTCCAGTATAGGTTCCCTTTAAAGGGCATCAGTGTTCCTTATGTTGTTTCCATCTCTTTTTGAAACTCCCGTCTCCTGTGGTACTCTGACGCGCCGGCCAGAACGTCATATCCGGTCCTGTGCATTGTGGGGGTTTATGACATGTACGGGCAGCTTCAATATGTGCACTGGGCATGCGCCGGAGCCCGGCCGAACATGTGATCAGCCCCCACAATGCACCGGGCCGGATATGATGCTCGGGCTGGTGTGACAGAGTACCATAGGAGGCGGTAACAACCATGGCTTGCCCCCCCCCTAGTTTTGATCCTGGGTACGCCCATGTCTGCACACCCGCGGCACTATTCTGTCATTGAGTCCCGTGGTGCTGTCAGGTGTCAGCTGTGCTCAGTGGCGTAGCGGGGGGGCACAGGCGGCACTTGTGTGGGGGCGGCATGCGGCAGCAGCAATTCCTCTCCCTCCTTGGGAGAAGCGCCACTGCAGGACCTGTCAGAGCGACCGCGGTGATCACTTCATGATAGGACCTGTGCGGTGACGTCACTTCCCGCACAGCCGCACAGTGCGGCCCGCTCTTCACTTCTGGCCGTTCTGGATCCTGGAGGGAGGCTGATATTCAATGAATTTAACCAGTGAGAGTCCTGACTCCCTGTCCCTAACAGGTACACTAAGTGGCTCCATGGAGATGAATGCTGTATATAGCATATGGGATATGGGCCATATGCTATATACAGCATACAGAGGAGAAGAGGACAGGGGGGCAGAAGGACAGGAACAGGGGACAGGAGAAGAGGACAGGGGGGCAGAAGGACAGGAACAGGGGGACAGGAGAAGAGGACAGGGGGGCAGAAGGACAGGAACAGGGGGACAGGAGAAGAGGACAGGAGGAGTGGGGCAGTGTGTGGTGATAGTGGCGGCTGTACCAAGTGTCTCTGCCTCCATGCGGCAGCCTCCACCTTCCTGTGTTGGCAGGGTGTGGCATGCTGGGAATTGTAGTTCTCCTGCCTGTTCGGGCGTTATTGTATGATTTCTGGGCAGTGTGTTGGGTGCTGGGAGTTGTAGTTCTCCTTGGCGGCTCAATGTTCTCCCGCCGTCTGTCTGTGGTTATTGTGCCTCTTCTGGGATGTCCTCAGCTCTGTGCTGTGCATAGACAGTGTACCACCATGTCCCCTGCTCCGTGCTGTGCACAGTGTACCACCATGTCTTCATCTTCGTGCTGTGCACAGTGTACCGTACACTGTCTGTGCACAGCACGGAGCTGGGGACTTGGTGGTACACTGTCTGTGCACAGCACGGAGCTGGGGACTTGGTGGTACACTGTCTGTGCACAGCACGGAGCTGGGGACTTGGTGGTACACTGTCTGTGCACAGCACGGAGCTGGGGACTTGGTAGTACACTGTGCACAGCACGGAGCTGGGGACTTGGTGGTACACTGTCTGTGCACAGCACGGAGCTGGGGACTTGGTGGTACACTGTCTGTGCACAGCACGGAGCTGGGGACTTGGTAGTACACTGTGCACAGCACGGAGCTGGGGACTTGGTGGTACACGGTGCACAGCACGGAGCTGGGGACTTGGTGGTACACTGTGCACAGCACGGAGCTGGGGACTTGGTGGTACACTGTGCACAGCACGGAGCTGGGGACTTGGTGGTACACTGTCTGTGCACAGCACGGAGCTGGGGACTTGGTGGTACACTGTGCACAGCACGGAGCTGGGGACTTGGTGGTACACTGTGCACAGCACGGAGCTGGGGACTTGGTGGTACACTGTGCACAGCACGGAGCTGGGGACTTGGTGGTACACTGTGCACACCACAGAGCTGGGGACTTGGTGGTACACTATGCACAGTACGGAGCTGGGGACTTGGTGGTACACTGTCTCCCACCGCCTTAAAATCGGTCTGTTTCTCATCCAGGAGAGTCGGATGAGTGACATCTGTTTTTTGGTCCGTTTGGCAACTGCTGTGCGAGTGGCCAACATTTTTCTCAGATTCTCAGATCACATCCGTGTGCAATCTGTTCTTTCCTCAGCAGCTATTACTGTAGAATCATTTACAGGAACATTTTGCAGTGTTCTCAGCTACAGAATGATGTATCCGTGAAAAAAACAGATGCCTCTCGGATGGTCCGTGTGCTGTCTGTGATTTTGTCGGACCCATAGACTTGCATTGGCGAGTCTCACGCGGGAATTACATACTGTCGCAGCATGTTACAACTTTTTTCTCATCCTGAATCTGGATGAGAAAAAAGTGTCCGACACTCACCAATGTGCTCTCAGAGATTGATTGCAATGCGAGAAAATCACACATTAAACTCATTAGAGTTTCATGCCAGTGTGTCCGTACCCTAATACTAAAATCCATATAGTAATCCTACTGGTATGGGGAGGATTTATGGCTCAGTTAGTACACTCCATACTTCTTGTTATTAACCAGTTAATGCTCTCTTGTCCACCGCACTGCAGTGTCAAAAGAGGACGACAGCGAGACAGACAGCAACCTGGCATCAGAGAGCCCCTGACCTCCAAATAGAAGATCCTCAGATCCCGGTATTGTGACATAATATTAAGAATAAAGTTTTTTTGCATTTATATTGCATTACGAACTCCACAGCTCGGCGGCGAAAATTGCTCTGACCCTGGGCCCTCTTTGACTCCTGCTTGTTGCCATACACTGCGGTTGTGCAGAGGTGGCAATTGCACCCCTTCTCTTTTTGTTTTAGTATAGTAGTTATATTCTTGTATATAAGGGCAGACAGTGTATACTATGTATACGGATTATCAACAACCAAAGTGGCGGCAAATTTTTCGACCGCCCCGGGAGCCACAAACAGTTGCTACGCCGCTGGCTGTGCTGCACACCCGCGGCACTATTCTGGCACTGAGTTCCAGGGGGGGGGGGGGGCCTAAAAATTTCTTGCACCAGGGCCCACTACAGTCTGGGTCCGCCCCTGACGCATGGTACTTCACAAGTGACACGCAGCCAGCTGTCTTGTGTGGTGACTGGCACGAGTAATATTTAGCCTTACACCTCAGGGCAATTTTTTTGTCCCGTTGCGGTGCTGTGTGTAAAACACAAAGCAGAACTAGGCTATAGTGCTACCTTCCTCAAAACACTAACTGCTACTTGTTCCTCAATATCTGCATCTGCACATCTGCAGCTATGTCAGAAAATCCCCAAATTCCTAGAAAGGCTGTTGTGAAGGGACATGGACATGGACGTGGACATGGGCACAGGGTTGTCAGTGGTGCCCGACAAGGTACAGAGTCTGGGACACAAAAGAAGGTTGAAGCATCTTTGTTCCTGGCAAAATTTCCCGGTCTGAAACGTAAACAGGTCTGGAAGCCAGAAGAGCAAGAGCAGATACTCTCTTGGATGGCTGATAAGGCCTCCACAAAATTTTCTAGCAGCACCCAATCGTCCATAACCACACAGTCGCCTGTCCATACAGAGAACGCTGGGTCATCCTATTCTCAACCTCTTCCTAGTTCATCACCCCGTCAGGAGTCACAGGAAACATTTGACCCCAACCTTGGCCACTCCGAGGATCTGTTTAGTCCATATCCTTTCGTTGCCTCTGGCCTGTCACCACACAACATTGAAGAGGAATGTGAGGAGGTATCGACTGTTCTTGGCCAAATATTTGAAAACCCACAGCCAGAAGAAAGCCACTTTCCTCCATGTGATATACCGGGTGAAGAGGTGGAGGCTGATGGTGAGGACACACAGTTGCCATCTGGCCAGCCGACAATATCAACATGGAAGGATAATAATATGTATTTATAATAATATTTATTCATTTATATAGCGCTATTAATTCCATAGCACTTTACATACATCAGTAATGCTGTCTCTCTTGGAGCTCACTAGAATGACATGGACAACAAGGTGGTCGATGAGGAGACGACCGATCCGACCTGGACCGCTGGCACGCATAGCCAGAACCGCAGCACAGAGAAAGAAAGTGGATACTTAGCACCAACAAAGGCACCAAGGGCCACTGATTTGACCAGAGTATAAAGTGTGTCAACTGTTGCCAAGAGCAATCCCTCTGTGCCCCAAGACAAGGATGCATTCAGCCACTGTCTGGAAATTGTTTTCAGATACTCCTTCTAAACCAGATGTTCTCATCTGTGGCATCTGCCATACAAAGCTGAGCAGAGGCCAGGGCAAAGGCAACCAAAGCACCAGCAGTATGCGGAAACACATGGCAGCCAAGCACCCTAGTCGGTGGGCGGAACAACAGGGCACCAAATCGGTATCTGCGGGTCAAACCACTGCCATGTTGCCTTTGATCTGTCCTTCCCAATCTGTTGGGCAGGAAGCAGGTGATTATATCTCTTGCTCACAAGCTGCGATTGCACAGACGCAGGACACAACCAGCTCATCCACTTTTTTGTCTCAACCAAGCATCCAGTTGTCCGTGCCCCAGATATATGAAAGGAGGCATAATCACAAAGCCACGCACTCACAAGCACAAATACTGAACGGGCACATTGCCAAGTTGCTAGCCATGGAGACATTGCCATTTAGGCTTGTGGGGACACAGCCTTTCCATGATCTGTTTGCTGTGGCGGTCTCTCTATACTCAGTTTCCAGCCAGCACCATTTTTCCCAGTGTGCCGTCCCCGCGTTACACCAGCACATCTTAAACAATCTAAAGAATGCTCTCACCAACGCCGTAACCGGGAAGGTCCACCCTACAAAAGACATGTGGACAAGTACTTGTGGACAGGGATGATACATCTCGATCATGGCACACTGGCTCAACCTGGTGGAGGGTGGGACAAAGTCTCAAACTGGACCATCACAAATCCTACCCACGCCACGTATAGTGGGCTCAACCTCAATCAGGGTTTCCACCTCATCATATACCTCCTGTCTCCCCTCTTCCTCCTCCACACTGCAGCAGAGTTGTGGCAAGGAATAAAACAACAGAGCGATCAGTGGCTTTCCCCACTGCAACTCCAACCCGATCTGGTTGTCTGCAATAATGGGCATTACCTGGTGGTGGCTGAAAAGCTTGGAAAGCCGGTACACGTGCCATGCATGGCTCACCACGGTGACCCCGCACTCAGCCCAAACTCACCCCGCACAATGGTCACCCCGCACTCAGCCCACACTCAGCTCGCACTCACACCATGGCCACCCTGCACTCAGCCCACATTCACTGTGGTCAACCTGCACTAAGCCCACACCATGGTCACCCTGCACTCAGCCCGCACTCACACCACAGTCAGCCTGCACTTACACCACGGTCAGCCCGCACTCACCCTACACTCATACTGTGGTCAGCTCGCACTTAGCCCTCACTCACACCACGGTCACCCCGCACTCAGCCAACATCAAGCCCACACACAGCCAACACTCAGCCCGCACTTACACGACGGTCAACCCGCACTCACACTGTGGTCACACCACGGTCACACCACACTCAGCCCTGCACCACAGTCACTTCACACCACACTCATCCCACACCCACACCATGCTCAGCCCACACTCGCACCATGCTCAGCCCACACTTACACCATGGTCGCCCCACACCACTCTCAGCCCACACTCAGCCCCACACTCACACCATGTTCAGCCTGCACCGCGATCACTCCGCACTCAGCCCACACTCATCCTGCATCATGGTCACCCCTCACTCACACCACATTCAGCCCACACTCATCCCGCCCCAGTCATTCCACACTCAGCCCGCACTGACCCCGCACTTAGCCCACGGTCAGCCCGCACTCACGCCATGGTCAGCCCGCACTCACGCCACGGTCAGCCCAAACTCACACCACGGTCAGCCCGCACTCACACCATGGTCAGCCCGCACTCACGCCACAGTCAGCCTGCACTCAGTCCCGTACCATGGTCACCCCACACCATGCTCAGCCTGCACTCAGCCCCACACTCACATCACAGTCTGCCAGCACTCACACCACGGTCACCCCACACTCAGCCCCACACCACAGTCACTCCACATTACAGTTAGCCCCACACTCACACCACAGTCAGTACGCACTCACACCACAGTCACCCTGCACCACAGTCACCCCACACTCAGCCCACACTAAACCTACACCATGGTCACCCCGCACTCACTCCACAGTCACCACACTTAACCCGCACTTACCCAGCACTCAGCCCACACCAAGGTCACCCCGCACTCAGCCTGCACACCCCGTGCTACGGTCATCCTGCACACAGCCCACACTCACCCCACACTCAGCCACGCACCACGGTCACCCCACACCATGCTCAGCCCCACACTCACACCATAGTCAGCCTACACTCACACCACAATCAGCCGGCACTCATACCACAATCAGCCCACACCACCCACGGTCACTACACACTCAGCCTGCACTGCAACCACGGCCAGCCCGCACTGCCATCACAGTCACCCTGCACTAACCCCACACTCACCATGGTCACCCGACACCATGCTCAGCCCAACACTCACACCACAGTAAGCCCACGTTCACACCACCCATGGTCACCCCGCACTAAGCCAGCACTGCAACCATGGTCAGCATGCACTGCCACCACGGTCACCCTGCACTCACCCCACACCATTGTCACACTGCACTCACCTTGCACCACGGTCACCCTGCACTGCCACCACAGTCAGCCCGCAATCAACCGGCATTCACACCTTGGTCAGCCTGCACTCAGCCCACACTCACCAGGCTCTATGGTCACCCTGCACTCAGCCTGCGCTCGCACCACGGTGACCCTGCACTCATACCACAGTCACCCGACACTCAACCCACACTCACATCACGGTCATCCCATACTAAGCTTGCAGTCACATCACGGTCACCCCGCACTCAGCCCACGGTCACCCCGCACTCAGCCCACGGTCACCCCGCACTCAGCCCACGGTCACCCCGCACTCAGCCCACGGTCACCCTGCACTCAGCCCATGGTCACCCCGCACTCAGCCCACGGTCACCCCGCAATTAGTCCACGGTCACTCTGCAATTAGCCCACGGTCACTCCGCACTCAGCCCACGGTCACTCCGTACTCACACCATGGTCACCTGCACTCACCCCAGTCTCACCCCCCGCTCTCAGCCTGCAGCTGGTTCACCCCCCAGCTGGCTCACCCCACTCACAACACAGCCCGTTTACCCCACAGCCAGCCAAATATGGAACTGCACCAGTTCCTCATGCCTTCATCTTTTTCCTTATGTTGCTGCCACATGAGAGCAAGCACAGGGGAGGGGTGCAGAGAGCGAGTGTGGCGCCCCGCAACGAGTGCGTCACAGGAGTGTATTGCAGCCCAGACTGGAGCTGCAGTATTCTCTGACTAAGCAATGACATGGTTAAAACTCAGAGTTCCATATCCTACATGCATCATCAACATAGAGGGCCAATAAGGTCCTGGTGGGCGGAGTGTAGGTGTAGTGTATTAGAGGAGAATGTAGGAGAAGGAGAGAGGTGAGGTGGCCGGGAGGAACGTAGGAGAGGGGGCTCTGCACAGTTCCGTGCAGCCCCCTGGCCACCACCGGTTGGGCGCCATTACTCCGGTGCCTCAACAACCGGACCCTGGGCAACCACATGCGGGTCAAAATATGCCCATGCCCATCTACAGCCTGATTACTGGTTCCGAAGCTGGGAGTTGTTTATCACTGTCATGCAAACCAGGAGTGAAGGGATCGCTCTACAGGAGTATCCCACCGCCGCCGCAAACAGAGTCGTCTTGCCAGCGGAGTACCCACCAAAAGGACTCTGGCTCCCCTCACACCGGAACGTACACACCGACAGGGCAATATAAGTAGTTCCTTGTACCCGACCTTGGCACTCAAAGGCGAGATCGGCAACTCACCTAGAATAAGTTAGAACAGAGAAACACCGTGGAGCTCTGAGACAACACCGGTCATTGCCAAGTCCACCCGGTCCGATACCCGTTACCTGTATACCATGTATCACCTGCTAGTTACAGTAAAGTACCCGTTGCAGAGACTTATGGTGTCCGTGTTTCTTAAGAACTGTTTCACTCTCCATGCACAAGGTAACTAAGCTGCCTCACAACATCTTGTGCAGCTCCTGGCTTCGGGGACTCCCGCTCATCCTGTGGGGAGAGTCCCATCTTGCTGCATTCCATCCCCCGGAGGCACAAGCAGCGCCGGTGGACATCACCAGAACTCTCACAGGTGGCATCATGACAAGAATTACAACCGTTAATCTGTTCAGCCAACCCTATTGATCTGGACCACCGGGCCCCACAGCCCCAGCAGGCGCGGTTCCGTGACAAGGAGAAGCAAACGCCTTCGACGTGCAGAACCCGTCTACGGTGAGTCAGAACTTGGCGTCACGAACAGGATACGAGCAGGCCTGTTCCCTAACTGGTATTGTGTGCTTAAAGAACTCTTTATTTCATCAAAAGGACTTTGTTCGTCCCAAAAAGAACTTTTCCCGCCTTTTTCAACATTGGGCCAAGATGGCGACCAAGATGGTGGTCCCCACCATGTGAACCACAACGTGTAGGCCCAGGGTGAGCCTCCGCCCCTCTTTGTGGGAGGGCCAAGGCAGAGGCGCCAAAATCATTGTCCGCCCCGATTGCTGGAAACAACCATGGGGGCGGGCCAAAGACTTTATCCCACCTATGGACTACAAAAAAAAACAGAAAGTGGGAGTGTCAAGGCTTTTCCACCAGCTCTTCAACAGGAACGGTTACCAGTTTGGACGGGTGTGGTTCTCCCAACAAGGAAAATGGCCAGCATGAAGCTTCGTGAATTGATGCAGGAGGTCGAAGCGGAGGCCAGAGCAGCCATTGGCCATCTGGGTCCGGGTCCCGTCCTCACTATAGACGGCAACCCCGACTTTTGGCAAGAGGCGCTGCAAGACCTAAGGGTGAGACTCATGGAAACTACAGAGTGGACGATCCGCAGCTGGAGTGCGGGTCTGGGCAGCTGCCTACATCAAGCTGTCCAGCAAGGAATTACAAGGGGTCCCACTCAAGAGCCGGAAAGGAGCTCCTGTTCCGCTACCTCACCAGTGCCAACAACCTGTCCTGCCTCATCACCAGAGCCCGTGAACTGCGTCATTCCACCGGTGCCCATCACCGATCCCGTTCCAGAGCCGGAGCTTGCAAACTGCTCCACTACCAAAGCCGAAACCTGTTTGGTTCCCGCAGAGGAACCCACTACCGGTCTCAGCACCATCGAACCAGAGACTGTTACCTGTTTATCTCCAGACCCGGAGGCCCACTCTGAAAACACAGAGGCCTACCCAGTTACCGGAGCAGAAACACCACCAAACAACGCGGAAGTAGTAGACGAGGAGGCAGGCAGCCTGGAAGCCCTGCGAGATGACCCCGAGGAGGACTCCGCACCTATTCGGACGACTCCGACCCAGCATCTCCACTGGAAACGCAGCCCGATGTGATCGGTGAAGGAGTGGAGGAAGAGGACGACGAGGCCCACAGCATCCCTGAGGACCACCATCACACCGGTTTCGAATGGGGAGACAAAGAGGAACCTCCGGCCGAGCAACCAGCTCGGGTATTATGGTCAGGTGCTGCTGCAGCATCTTCTCCGGCACATCTTGTTCGGGTGCCCATCCAGACTTCCCGTCAGTGTCAAACCAGTCAGCAACCTACCCATCGCAGTGACTGCATCCACACTCCAAGTCAGTCAGACGACGACATACGTCGGCTCCGCAGGGCGGAGTGGCGGGCTCGGGAGCGGGCCAATATGGAAGCCCGTGCCGAGGTCCGTCGTCAACCCCCGTTACCAGACGAACTCCGTAAAGAAGGTAGAGTGACATCGTTCAATCTGCCTACCGGGTGGGGTTTCGCCAGGGAGGAGGGAGTGTATGAGGAGGTTTTGTGGGACGTGTGCGATGTAGAACCGCACTTACCGAGAGGACATCCAGACCGCGATCTGTATAGAGGGGACATTATCACTTATGAGCGACACGCTTGTTATGATGGTTGGTTCGCCATACGGGTGCGTAATTGTTCTCTATATAAGTAACTTTGTGTGAACATTCAAACTGACTTTTCCCCGTTTAACCACCAGAAGAGCGACCCGGTGGCAAAAGCCCTGGACTTATCTTAAGGAGAGTAGACCGCCCGCCGGGTCCACAATGGTTAACCTGTTGATACCGGTTTTGTTTATTTGCAACAGTCTAAGTAACAAGCATACCTGTTATTAATAAAAGCGTTTATTTACCTGTTATAATCAAAATGTAAAAAAATTCTCTGTAATGTTGGGGTTTTGTGACACTTGGGGACAAGCGTAATTTCCCAAGGGGGAGTGTGGCGCCCCGCAACGAGTGCGTCACTGGAGTGTATTGCAGCCCAGACTACAGCTGCAGTATTCTCTGACTAAGCAATGACATGGTTAAAACTCAGAGCTCCATACCCTACATGCACATCAGCATGGAAGGCCAATAAGGTCCTGGTGGGCGGAGTGTAGGAGTAGTGTGTTAGAGGACAATGTAGGAGAAGGAGAGAGGCGAGGTGGCCGGGAGGAACGTAGGAGAGGGGGCCTCTGCACAGTTCCGTGCAGCCCCCTGGCCACCACCGGTTGGGCGCCATTACCCCGATGCCTCAACAACCGGACCCTGGGCAACCACATGCGGGTCAAAATATGCCTGTGCCCATCTACAGCCGGATTACTGGTTCCGAAGCTGGGAGTCGTTTATCACTGCCATGCAAACCAGGAGTGGAGGGATCGCTCTACAGGAGTACCCCACCGCCGCCGCAAACAGAGTCATCTTGCCAGCGGAGTACCCACCAAAAGGACCCAGACTACCCCTCACACCGGAACGTACACACCGGCAGGGCAATATAAGTAGTCCCTTGTACCCGACCTTGGCACTCAAAGGCGACATCGGCAACTCATCTAGAATAAGTTAGAACGGAGGAACACTGCGGAGCTCTGAGACAACACTGGTCATTGCCAAGTCCACCCCGTCCGTTACCCGTTACCTGTATACCATGTATCACCTGCTGGTTACAGTAAAGTACCCGTTGCAGAGACTTATGGTGTCCGTGTTTCTTAAGAACTGTTTCACTCCGCATGCAGAAGGTAACTAAGCTGCCTCACAACATCATGTGTAGCTCCTGGCTCTGAGGACTCCCGCTCATCCTGTGGGGAGCGTCCCATCTTGCTGCATTCCATCCCCCGGAGGCACAAGCAGCGCCGGTGGACATCACCGGAACTCTCACAGGTGGCGACACGACAAGAATTACAACCTTTAATCTGTTCAGCCAACCCTATTGATCTTGACCACCGGGCCCCACAGCCGCAGGCGCGGTTCCATGACGAGAAGCAAACGCCTGCGACATGCAGAACCCGGCTACGGTGAGTCACGAGCACAGGTGAAGGGGGACAGAGTGCGAGCACAGAGAAGGGGGGCAGAGAGCAAGCACAGTGGAGGGGGGCAGAAAGTGAGCACTGGAAAGGGGGGCAGAGAGCAAGCACAGGTGAGGGGGGCAGAGAGGGGACATACTAAAATGAATGAAGAAAAGTAATAAATAAAAAGAATGAAGATAATAACTTATTACAGAAACATTATGTAGATGTATAAAAGGTTTCTTGGGTATCTTAGATATGGAATGAACACATATCCCATATAACCAGGTGTATATTATGTTACCTGAGCATTATAGGTGTGGAATGAACATGAAATATCAGTAGATAATAGAAGAATGAACACATATCCCATATAACCAGGTGTATATTATGTTACCTGAGCATTTTAGGTGTGGAATGAAGATAAAATATCAGTAGATAATAGGAACATGAACACATATCTCATATAACCAGGTGTATATTATGTTACCTGAGCATTTTAGGTGTGGAATGAATGTAAAATATCAGTAGATAATAGGAAAATGAACACACATGCCCTATAACCAGGTGTATATTATGTTACCTGAGCATTTTAGGTGTGGAATGAAGATGGAATATCAGTAGATAATAAGAAAATGAACACATATGCCCTATAACCAGATGTATATTATGTTACCTGAGCATTTTAGGTGTGGAATGAAGATGGAATATCAGTAGATAATAAGAAAATGAACACATATCCCATATAACCAGGTGTATATTATGTTACCTGAGCATTTTAGGTGTGGAATGAAGATGGAATATCAGTAGATAATAAGAAAATGAACACATATCCCATATAACCAGGTGATATTATGTTACCTGAGCATTTTAGGTGTGGAATGAACATGGAATATTAGTAGATAATAGGAAAATGAACACATATCCATATAACAGGTGTATATTATGTTACCTGAGCATTTTAGGTGTGGAATGAACATGGAATATTAGTAGATAATAGGAAAATGAACACATATCCCATATAACCAGGTGTATATTATGTTACCTGAGCATTTTAGGTGTGGAATGAACATGGAATATCAGTAGATAATAAGAAAATGAACACATATCCCATATAACCAGGTGTATATTATGTTACCTGAGCATTTTAGGTGTGGAATGAATGTAAATATCAGTAGATAATAGGAAAATGAACACATATCCCATATAACCAGGTGTATATTATGGTACCTGAGCATTTTAGGTGTGGAATGAATGTAAAATATCAGTAGATAATAGGAAAATGAACACATATCCCATATAACCAGGTGCATATTATGTTACCTGAGCATTATAGGTGTGGAATGAAGATGGAATATCAGTAGATAATAGGAAAATGAACACATATGCCCTATAACCAGGTGTATATTATGTTACCTGAGCATTTTACCTGGTTATAGGGCATATGTGTTCATTTTCCTATTATCTACTGATATTTCACATTCATTCCACACCTAAAATGCTCAGGTAACATAATATACACCTGGTTATATGGGATATGTGTTCATTCCATGTCTAAGATACCCAAGAAACCTTTTATACATCTACATAATGTTTCTGTAATAAGTTATTATCTTCATTCTTTTTATTTATTCCTTTTCTTCATTCTTTTTAGTATGTCCCGGCAGAGAGCGAACACTGAGGGGCAGAGACGAGGCAGCACAGGAAGAGGCAGAGAGTGAGAGGGAAAAAGAGCAGACAGTGGAGAGAACATACAGGGTGAGTGATGGCCAGCACCCCCCCCCGCCCCATAGTGTCCGCCCCCATCATGATGTCACCGCCCATCTAGTATTATATATAGGAGACTATGTAGGGGCTCATCCTGTATGTAGTCGACTATGTGGCTGCTCATACTGTATATTGGGGGCTATGTGTGTACTCCTGCTGTATACAGGGTTTATGTGTTTGCTCCTGTTGTATACAGGGTCTATGTGTACAGTTGTGGCCAAAAGTATTGACACCCCTGCAGTTCTGTCAGATAATACTCAGTTTCTTCCTGAAAATGATTGCAATCACAAATTCTTTGGTATTATTATCTTCATTTAATTTGTCTTAAATGAAAAAAAACACAAAAAGAATTGTCCTAAAGCCAAATTGGATATAATTCCACACCAAACATAAAAAAGGGGGTGGACAAAAGTATTGGCACTTCGAAAAATCACGTGATGCTTCTCTAATTTGTGTAATTAACAGCACCTGTAACTTACCTGTGGCACCTAACAGGTGTTGGCAGTAACTAAATCACACTTGCAGCCAGTTGACATGGATTAAAGTTGACTCAACCTCTGTCCTGTGTCCTTGTGTGTACCACATTGAGCATGGAGAAAAGAAAGAAGACCAAAGAACTGTCTGAGGACTTGAGAAACCAAATTGTGAGGAAGCATGAGCAATCTCAAGGCTACAAGTCCATCTCCAAAGACCTGAATGTTCCTGTGTCTACCGTGCGCAGTGTCATCAAGAAGTTTAAAGCCCATGGCACTGTGGCTAACCTCCCTAGATGTGGACGGAAAAGAAAAATTGACGAGAGATTTCAACGCAAGATTGTGCGGATGGTGGATAAAGAACCTCGACTAATATCCAAACAAGTTCAAGCTGCCCTGCAGTCCGAGGGTACAACAGTGTCAACCCGTACTGTCCGTCGGCGTCTGAAAGAAAAGGGACTGTATGGTAGGAGACCCAGGAAGACCCCACTTCTTACCCCGAGACATAAAAAAGCCAGGCTGGAGTTTACCAAAACTTACCTGAAACTTACAGAATGTTCTCTGGTCAGATGAGACAGAAGTAGAGCTTTATGGGCAAAGGCATCAACATAGAGTTTACAGGAGAAAAAAAGAGGCATTCAAAGAAAAGAACACAGTCCCTACAGTCAAACATGGCGGAGGTTCCCTGATGTTTTGGGGATTGCTTTGCTGCCTCTGGCACTGCACTGCTTGACCGTGTGCATGGCATTATGAAGTCTGAAGCATAATGTAGGGCCCAGTGTGAGAAAGCTGTGTCTCCCTCAGAGGTCATGGGTCTTCCATCAGGACAATGACCCAAAACACACTTCTAAAAGCACTAGAAAATGGTTTGAGAGAAAGCACTGGAGACTTCTAAGGTGGCAGCAATGAGTCCAGACCTGAATCCCATAGAACACCTGTGGAGAGATCTAAAAATGGCAGTTTGGAGAAGGCGCCCTTCAAATATCAGGGACCTGGAGCAGTTTGCCAAAGAAGAATGGTCTAAAATTCCAGCAGAGCATTGTAAGAAACTCATTGATGGTTACCGGAATCGGTTGATCGCAGTTATTTTGACTAAAGATTGTGCAACCAAGTATTATGGCCGCTTTACACGTCCCAACATTGTTTCGATGTTGGATACAACGGCGCGAGAGCGTGCATTTTTTGGGCAGAAATCCAAGACCATAGGAGATTTTACACAGCGTGATATCGGCAGGCAACACAACTGCGATGTCTCTGCCCCCTTGTATGGGCGACCCAGGAACGACCATTTAACATGGGAGAGAATAGGGGAAGTTGTGCTCCAAATCATTGTTGGGCCGTCACACAGCACGATCCTGCCAGATCGTCCATCCAATATCGGGCCGTTGGAGAGCCTGCACAATTCTTCCACGATATCGTTTTGGCATCGTTCTTGCATCGAATTGTACATTTACACCACACAACGCACGAACGATATCGGGGCAAACGCACGAACCACGTGACTTTTTATCAAAGTTGGACGACGATATCGCGCCATGTAAAGTGGCCATTAGGCTGAGGGTGCCAATACTTTTGTCCGGCCCATTTTTGGAGTTTTGTGTGAAATGATCAATGTTTTGCTTTTTGCTTCATTCTCTTTTGTGTTTTTTCATTGAAGACAAATTAAATGGAGATAATAATACCAAAGAATTTGTGATTGCAATCATTTTCAGGAAGAAACTGAGTATTATCTGACAGAATTGCAGGTTTGTCAATATTTTTGGCCACAACTGTATGTATAGGGCTGTACATAAGGGCAAAAAAAGTGTTTGGCATGCTGCGCGCCACTGTGTTTCTCCTTTGCTGCTACAGATGTATCATGCGCTGTCTTAAGGTACCTTTAGGGTACCTTTACACGCCGCGACGGCAGGCTGGATACATCCCGCTACAGGCTACAATTGTAGCTTATCGCGTCAATATCGCCTGTAGTAGCGGCGTCTGAAGACGCGACGCTACAGCCGGCGACAGATACATCTGTTTCCTAGCTCTGCTCATAAACAAGTAGCTACAAAGCCGATTGTAGCGAGCTGTATCGGCGTGTAAATAAGCAACGGAAGGAAACTCTGGACACCCGGCGAAGTAGCTGCACTGTAGATAGGGCGTGACCCAGGCTCCGGGATACCGCGCCCCTACAGCGATCATTGGAGGAAGCTCCTGCCTGACGATTGGTAGTCGCTGCATAGGGAGGCATATTTAAGGAGCTGACCAGTCACACTACACAATCGCTCGAGCGTGCTGTATTTCTCAGCCTCCTGCGATGCCTGGCCAATCAGGATGATATTGCGCTGTCCTATCATCGTACGGACGACTCGTAATCCAAGATTGTGGCACGCCTATGTGCTGTCTCTGCTGTACCAGGTCCGCCCATAGTAGCTTGTTGCAGCGGTGTGTATATGTGATACGCTGAGCTACAGCTGGCTACTTGAGACACCCGGCGGTGTATCCAGCTATAGATGTAGCGTGGCGTAGCGCACCCTGTCGCGGCGTGGAAAGGAGATGCGTTGACCGTTTGTAGCCGTTTGAGCGTGCTCGTGCACGTGCACGAGAAGTAGCGCGATGTATCCAGCCTGCCGTCGCGGCGTGTAAAGGTACCCTTACACGCCGCTACAACTGGATGGATACAAGCAGCTACTTCACGTGCACGAGCACGCACAAACGGTTACAAACGGTAAACGCACGACCTTTACACGCCGCCACAAGGTGCGCTACGCTATGTTACATCTATAGCTGGATACACCGCCGGGTGTCTCAAGTAGCCATCTGTAGCTTACCTTACCTCATTTACACACCGCTACAACAAGTTAATATGGGCGGACCTGGTGCAGCAGGGACAGCACATAGGCGTGCCACAATTGCTGATTACGAGAATTCCGTACGCTGATAGGACAAAGCAAGAACATCATGATTGGGCAGGCATCGCAGGAGGCTGATTAATACATGACGCTCGAGCGATTGTGTAGTGTGAGTGGTCAGCTCCTTAAATATGCCGCCCTATGCAGCGACTACCAATCGTCATGCAGGAGCTTCCTCCAATGATCGCTGATGGGGCGCGGTAACCCGGAGCCTGTGTCACGCCCCAGCTACATACCAGCTACATAGCCTGGTGTCCACACATCCCTTCTGTTCCTTGTTTACACGCCGATACAGCTCGCTACAATCGGCTTTGTAGCCACCTGCTTCAGAGCAGTGCTCGGAAACAGATGTATCTGTTGCCGGCTGCCTCCTACCGTCTTCACACGCAGCTACTACGGGCTATAATGGCGATGCAAGCTACATTTGTAGCGTGTAGCTGGTTGTATCCATCCTGTTGTAGCGGCGTGTAAAGGTACCTTAAGGGTGGAGGCACACAGGCGCAAGAATCGCAAGAAACTCGCATTGCACTCGGACCAGTATCATTAAATGATACTGGTCATGTCAGTGCGTATTCCATGCACTGAACTCGGATTGCGAGTGAAATGCGAGTCCAATCGCAGCATGCTGTGATTGAACGTGATTTCCTTGCGCGAGCGCCCATTGTAAGTATATGGGTGCGAGAAAATCTCGCACCCATACAGCACACTGTGCGATAGTAACACGCGTGTGCGTACTTACAATGTCTTCAAACACTGATGTTGTCAAAGCAGCGGTGATAGGTTAATGTGTCGGCAACCCAGCAATTTCAATCAACTTTCACCGCTGTGACAGCAGCAGTGAAAGCTAATTGGTTAAATTCGCAGTAAATGCTTTCCATGGTGCTGAAATGTTAGCAGCTGTAGAAATCCAGCCGCTACCACTTCAGCACCATAGAAAGCATTTACCGCGAATTTCAAACACCGCTTGTGTTTGAAAGTCCGTGCTTTCCATGGTTCTGAAGTTTTATCTTCAGCACCATGGAAAGCATTTACCGTTTACCAATCAGCTTTCACCCCTGCTGTCACAGTGGTGAAAGCTGATTGGTGGCTGTGCCGGCAATCTGGCAAATTCAAACGCCGCTGCTGTGACAACAGCGGTGTTTGAATACACCAGTAAATGCTGTCTGCATCAAAAACGCTCCCTTTTTGATGCATGACAGTGTACCTCTACCCTAATGCTGATTATCTGTGGTCTAGTCTTGATGCTGCTGTAACTTAAACTATGTGAAATTCCCTCTAGTACTGCATGAGTTAATGCCAGTTTTATTGCCTGGTGGATGTGAGGTTAATGTGTGAAGGTACCATTACACGGGGAACTCAGAGGCGTGGTGAAGTTGCAGCAACATCGTTAGTGCGTTGCTACGTGTAACAGGGTGATTTCAACGGCGATAAGTTGCTTGAGTGGAGTTGCCTGGTTTCAGAACATGTTCTGAAACCAGGCGATAATGCTCTGGCGATCTGGCAGAATCACCCAGTGTGACACCGCAACAGCGATGTTGAAAGCAACATCCCCTATTCACTGCAATGTTAATGATCGCTCGCTGGGTTGAGTTTAACCCTTGCAGCGATAGTTGCTTTCAACATCGCTGCTGCGTTGCCGGCAATGTCTCCTCATGTAACATCTCCACAGCAATCTGAGCAACGTTCCCAAAACGTGCGCGCTCCCGTGAGTTGCCAGCGATGTTTTCCCGTGTAACGGTACCTTGAGTCTTCTCCCCCTAGCCTTCAATTAGCCTCTCCTTACATCAGGTTCTGCTGCTGATAAAGTTTAACTCTATATGGCCTGTTTCACACATCTGTGAAACCACGGACGTGTGAGACAACACAGTTTGTGGGCGGGGTGTGGATCTATGTGTCACGAATCGTGTGACACTTGTGTGCTATCCGCCTGTCACTGCATACTCACCTCCCTCCAGCACCGCTGCTCCTCTCACGTCTTGTCCGCTGTTTGGCTCAGTGAAGTGAATATTCATGAACCTAATGAGTGATCCCAGAAATGAAAGGAACTGCCAGCGCTGCAGGGAGGGGAGTATGAAATTCTTTGTTTTAACACTTTCAACTTTTGTCCGTGGTCTGTGCACACGGATGTCACAAATGTGAACATCCGTGTGCAGGACGTTTTGGAGCAAAAGCGGTCTGTGATTCTGCAGAAAAACGGACATGTCGCCGTGTGGAGCCTGCCCGTAACTGCCATTCCTTCACCAACATTTCCACTACACTTTGACAAGATATGCAACATGTTACATGATACTTCAGGTTGGGGTCGGGGCCCTGGCTACCCTTAATCCTCCAGTGATGACAGCTGGGGGTAAGGACAGCTGGCAGTGATGACAGCGCGGGGTAGTGACAGCAGGGGGGTGATGACAGTGGGGGGTAGTGACAGTGGGCAGTGACAGGTGGGCAGTGATGACAGATGGGGTAATGACAGTGGGCAGTGATGTCAGGGGGGTAGTGACAGCTGGGGATAGTGACAGCGGGCAGTAATGACAGGGGGGATGATGACTGGGGGTAGTGACAGCGGGGATGATGACAGTGGGGGTAGTGACAGTGGTCAGTGATAACAGCAGGGGGTAGTGACAGCGGGCAGTGATGACAGCAGGGGGTAATGACAGGGGGGCAGCGATGAGAGTGGAGGCTAGAGACAGGGAGGCAGTGATGACAGCGGGGATAGTGACAGTGGGCAGTGATGACAGCTGTATGTGATGACAGCGGTGGGTACTGACAGCAGGCAGTGATGACAGCGGCAAGTGATGACAGCAGGGGGTAGTGACAACGGGAAGTGCTGACAGCAGGGGGTATTGACAGGAGGGCAGTGATAACAGCGGGGGGTAGCGGCAGCAGGCAGTGGTGACAGCGGACAGTGGTGACAGCAGGGGGTAGTGACAGTGGACAGTGATGACAGTGGCGGGGTAGTGAGAGCGGGCAGTGATGACAGCAGAGAGTAGTGACAGCAGGGGGTGATGACGGGGAGCGGTGATGACAGGGGGTGGCAGTGATGACAGCGGGGGGCAGTGATGACAGCAGAGAGTGATTACAGTGGGCAGTGATGACAGTGGGGTGGAGTGACAGCGGGCATTGAAGACAGTGGGGGGTAGTGTCAGTGAGCAGTGATGACAGCGGGGGGGTAGTGACAGTGGGGGGAGACGACAAGTGAAGTAATGAAAGTGGGGCATGATGACAGCGGGCAGTGATGACAGCAGGCAGTGGTGCCAGCAGGGGATAGTGACAGCGGGAGTGATGACAGGTGAAGTGATGACAGCGGGGGGTGATGACAGGGGAAAGCGTGCATCAGAATGTGGACGGCTTGTGCTGCAGCACCGCTAGCAACCATATTCCCATACTCATCATTTGTGTATTTACTGTAAATATGGCTCCACACCAGAAGTCAAATTTGTGTGACTCGTGGACATCTGGAACAGACGGGATAGCGTGATTATGTAAGTAGATGACTACCACCTCCCTCATCTTTCAGAGTGTATTTCTGAGGACAGGGGGGTGGTAGTCACAATATACGATACTCCAGGGTCTGTACTATAATCCACAGATCCTCCATAACACAATTTCATCCACAGACCCCCCTATAACAGAGCGTCATCCATTTTAATAAATGTTTCTGCACACTATTTGCCTCAAAATATTTATTCTTTCTAATTTCCTCCTCTAAAACCTAGGTGCATCTTATAAAACGAAAAATACAGTATTTTATTCAGTGTTTTTCTTGTTTTTAGTACAGAAATATCTGCTATAAAAAACACATGTGCACATACCCTAAAGCCTCATTCACACAGTGTTTGTGATCCGTTTTTTTGTTGATCAGTTTTTGGTGCAGTTTCTGTAGCAAAAACGGATCCTCTTTTTGCAAAAAAGTAACACAAATACATCATCCGTTTGTTGCTTTTTTTGCTCCATTTTCAGGGGACACAGACAAACAAACAGACAGCTAGAGAAACACACATTCACTTTCTAACAATCCACCATCCACGGCGATCCTGCGGTTAGCCCCGGCAATGTCTTCCTCTTTGGCATCGGCAGGACCTGTGGATACAATACTGACAGGACCTGGCCGTGTGACTCTCGGCTTGAGAGAGAAAATTAAGCGTTTGATCCATTTTTGGTGTAATTTTAAAAAACATCCAGTGTGAACACAGCCTAACAGTAACATTTGGCACATCAGTCTACGGCTCTTAGGCTAGGGTCACACTTGGGAGCCTGCATCCGTTAGCAGGATGCATTAATGGATCCGTTTCTCTTCTTGCCATTTTTATGGCAGATTTTTCCATTTTTAGTGCATGCATTTCTCATAGACTCCCATGTTAAAAAAAATGCATGCGTTTTTGACAAAGCAGGAAAAAACGTTGCAAGCCATGTTACTATGTTTTAATGGATTTTGCACAACGGATTCTGTCAACCGCATTGCACTTGTGAAATTCGTTTTTTGCATTGGAGTCTAGGGGTCAGTTAATGGATCCTTTTTTCTACATGTAACCATGGAAAAAACTGATCAGTTTAGCGGATGCATGACGCACTTGTGACCCTAGCCTTACCCAACACTGGAATGTGTATTTACCATTCTTAAAAAGTTGCACTTGTGTATTCGTGGCTAATTTATCATTATGGTGCAACATATATAAACATTCAACGGCAAAGCTGAATTGTCTCAAGGTACCGTCACACAGGGAGATATCGCCGGCGATGTTGCCGGCAACTGAGGGGCGTGGCCAGGTTGCGGCGACATCGCCGGAGAGTTGCCTCATGTGACAGGGCGATAATCAGGGGGAAAATCGCCTGAGTAACATTGCCAGGTTTCCCAACAATGTTGGGAAATCTGGCGATGTTGGTCAGGCGATCATGCCAGATCGCCCTGTGTAACGCGGCAATCAGCAATGTTGCGGGCGATTCCGCCTATCTACAACATTGCGAGTTATCGCTCGCTGGGTTGCTGGGCAACCCAGCGAGCGATAGCCGCGGCAACTAGCCGGCGACATCGCCGGTAAGTTGCTCCGTCTGACATCTCCCCGGCGATGTTGTCAGGGATGCGCGCTCCCGCGATCGCCGGCAACATCACCGGCGATATGTCCCTGTGTGACGGTACCTTAAGGGCCCCTTTACACACACCAACTTCTGTGACCAACTTCTGAACAGATCTCTGGTTGCAGTGAAATCATGGACACATTTTTCCATTTGTACACAGCCACAAAATAGAACAATGGCATTGTTCACACACATGCGTTTTTTTGCCCATCCATGCGTTTTTGGGCTGTTAAAAAAAACGCAGGTGCGTTAACGCAGGGTACATTTGAGTGTACATGCGTTTTTCAGCTCAATTTGCGTTTTTGTCCCCCAGTGCAAAAAACGCTGCATGCAGCGTTTTTGGGTGCTGTAAAAAAACGCATGCGTCCAAAAACGTGGCAAATCCTTTCAGACACACAAGGGACATTTTTTAGCACTCTTAAAAAAAAACGCAAGTGCTTTTAAGAGTGCTAAAAAAAACGCAAATTGAGTGTGAACAATGCCAATGTGTCTATGATTTCACTGCAACCAGAGATCTGTTCAGAAGTTGGTCACAGAAGTTGGTGTGTGCAAAGCGGCCCTTAGACAAAAAGTTGGCACAAATTATTCCATATTTTATAAATGTGGGAAATTCTCTTCGGCCCCTTTCACATCTCTGCGTTTGCGTCGTTTTGCTGCGTTTTGCTTCATTTGCGTTTTTTCCGCGTTTTTACCGCAAAAAATGCATGAAAACGCATGCGTTTTTGTCCCCATTGATTTTAATGGGAACGCATGAAAAAACGCATGCAAAAACGCATGTAAAAACGCATGTGCGTTTGCAAAAACGCAAAACGCATGCGTTTTTGCAAGCGCAGCTCAAAATGTGGCAAACAACGTTTTGGGCTGCGTTTCATGCGTTCCCATTAAAATCAATGGGGACAAAAACGCATGCGTTTTCATGCGTTTTTTGCGGTAAAGACGCGGAAAAAACGCAAATGAAGCAAAACGCAGCAAACGCAGAGATGTGAAAGGGGCCTTCATTTTATAAAGAATTAAGTATGTTAACCCTTAAGTAAGGCCGGTTTCACACTGCAGTTTTTCCCTGATCGGGTTCGATCAGGTTTGTGTGCCAAAACCAGGAGAGTCTCCAAAACACAGAACAGGTGTCAATCTTTCAATGGCATTGTTCACACTCAATTTGCGTTTTTTTTAGCACTCTTAAAAGCACTTGCGTTTTTTTAAGAGTGCTAAAAAATGTCCCTTGTGAGTCTGAAAGGATTTGCCACGTTTTTGGACTTAGGGTAGGGTCACATTGAAAACATAAATTGCATTCACCGCATCCGGATCCGGATGCGGTGAACGCAATGGCGGGCACACACATTTTTTTTCAAAAATGTGTGCTGAATCCCGCACTGCGGTCACCGGATGGCTCAGGATGTGTAATCCTGAGCCATCCGGTAACTGCCGAGGTTGCGGTTCCCGGCTATTGGCGGGATCCGCAACCTTAATAAAGAGTTAAATTGTTGATCTCAATGACTTGTTAAGGTCTGTAGGGGGGCTTAGACCCCCCTACAGACCGGCCGACCACTTATACAGTGTTCTTGTACAATTTGTCAATGGGCACGGGCTCTTCGGAGCAAAGTGCCCTCCCCCCCCCCCCCGTATCACTATACAGGGTGCATACACCCCTGTATTACAATGATGCATTAATCATGTGTAGTCCAAAAAGGATTTGATTACTCGCAATGTAAGTTCATACTTACATGCTGTTGTAGGCAGAGTCCAGCGAAATCCATAGGCGGGGCTGTGTGCAGCAGCCTCCGCCCGCTCCATGTTGATGGCCGCCCCTCTGGCCGTAATCCACTGTTGTGAGGGCGGATACGTCGTTAAAGGGGCGTGGCTAACCTCGGCACATAGTTAGCCACGCCCCTTTAACGACGTATCCGCCCTCACAACAGTGGATTACGGCCAGAGGGGGCGCCATCAACATGGAGCGGGCGGAGGCTGCTGCACACAGCCCCGCCTATGGATTTCGCTGGACTCTGCCTACAACAGCATGTAAGTATGAACTTACATTGCGAGTAATCAAATCCTTTTTGGACTACACATGATTAATGCATCATTGTAATACAGGGGTGTATGCACCCTGTATAGTGATACGGGGGGGGGGGGGGAGGGCACTTTGCTCCGAAGAGCCCGTGCCCATTGACAAATTGTACAAGAACACTGTATAAGTGGTCGGCCGGTCTGTAGGGGGGTCTAAGCCCCCCTACAGACCTTAACAAGTCATTGAGATCAACAATTTAACTCTTTATTAAGGTTGCGGATCCCGCCAATAGCCGGGATCCGCAACCTCGGCAGTTACCGGATGGCTCAGGATTACACATCCTGAGCCATCCGGTGACCGCAGTGCGGTCCCAGAAATGCTGCGAAAACTGCTGCCTGCATGATTTTAAACGCAGGCAGCAGTGCCGGATCCGGCCACCGGATGGCTTGTGAAGCCATCCGGTGTTTTGCATAGGCTCCTATGAGGAGCGTTTCCTGGTCCGGTTTTGAGCTTTTTTAAAGCTCAAAACCGGATCAGGATTTAGTTACAAAAACGGAAATGTGACCCTGGCCTTAGTCATTTTTTCATTAAAAACGCATGCGCAAACGCATGCGCAAACGCATACGCATGCGTTTGCGCATGCGTTTCCCATAGGGCCCCATGTTAAAAAAAGCATGCGTTTTTTTACAGCACCCAAAAACGCTGCATGCAGCGTTTTTTGCACTGGGGGACAAAAACGCAAATTGAGCTGAAAAACGCATGTACACTCAAATGTACCCTGCATTAAAGCACCTGCGTTTTTTTTAACAGCCCAAAAACGCATGGATGGGCAAAAAAAACGCATGTGTGTGAACAATGCCAATTATAGTTTTTCTTTGCAAGTTCCTCTCCTGGTTCCTCTCCTGGTTTTGGCACACAAACACTGATCGAACCTGATCAGTGAAAAAACTGCAGTGTGAAGCCGGCCTTACACTATTTTTGCTGAAAACAGTTTAATCTTTTTATTTTACTGCATAATCATATTTCACATAAATTTAGGTGAATCAGGGATTCTAATCCCATAACACCTAAAAAGACGACAACTAGACAACACAAACAGTAAAAGGTAAGAATGTGTCAGTCTATATCATTATACACAGTTTTGTTCTCTTTATACCTCTCTGTATCACAATAAACCATATATAGCACTATATATCCCCCATCCTCCCTCTTACCTGTCACAGTCTGGCACACCTTCAGGCACAGAGCACAGATAATGGCCAGGAACATGTCTCTTCTCCCCGTCATCTTATTCCTATAATGTGCAAATCCTGAATAAACTTTGTAGATTCTGTTCCCAATACTAGAACAACCAAGAAGAAGTCATTACAGCGTGTTCTTCACTTTCTACCCAATGAGATCACGAGAGCAGTGTGACCTCACAGTCTCTGGGTAGACTTATTCTCCTACACATCACTTAGCCTGTGTGTTATGTTGCACTCACATCTGTGTATATAATCGGTGAGTGCAATCCGATAAAACATCAGATTACACTTCCAACAAGGTTAAACCATATTGTAATGCCCATCTGCAAATTTTTCCTCAACAAGAAATAGCAGGAAAATGTTCAGCATGCTGCATATGTCAGTGTACAAGGGCGTAACCAGAACAGGTGCAGGGGTTGTAATCACACCCGGGCCCTGGAGCCTGGGGGGCCCCAAAAGTCTCTTTGGCCTATAGGAAAAGACTAATGCAATTAAAGTTTTTCAATAATTGGGGGCCCCAGTAAAGCGTTCGCACCAGGACCCATGAGCTTCAAGTTAGGCTGCTTTCACACTGCGTTTTTTCACTGATCAGGTTCGATCAGGTTTGTGTGCCAAAACCAGGAGAGGAACCAGGAGAGGAACTTGCAGAGAAAAAGTATAATTGAAAGATTGACACCTGTTCTAGGTTTTGGAGTCACTCCTGGTTTTGAAACACAAAACCTGACCTGACCTGACCTGACCTGACCTGATCTGACCGCAGTGTGAAACCAGCCTTACGCCACTGTCAGTGTATCTCGCTGAGATTCTCCCAATGCAAGTGATTGGGTGCAAAAAAAAAAAACAGACAGCACATGGACAACACACAGAATGAGTTTTTGGCTACGTTCACACATTGCGTATTTTGCTGCATAATCAAATTTTTTTACTGCATCTTTTTCTGCGCTTTTTTACGCACGCTTTTTGCAGTGACAACGCAATTGTTAAGACACAGCCCAGCCAAACCAATGGGTTTTGCCAAAATCCATTCACACACTGCGTATTTGTGCTTTTTTTTTACACGCGCGCTTTCACTGCAAAAACGCGCGTGTAAAAAGAATCAACATGTCAATTCTTTCTGCAGTTTATCTCTGCGCTTTTCCATTGCCCCCATAATAAATGGGCTCTGAAAAAGTGCAGAGAAAAATGCAGAGAAAAACGCAGAGAAAAACGCGTGTTTGATGCACGACAGTGATGCAAGTGTAATGCATGTTTTTTGTGTTTGTGGTTCGAGTGTGCTGCGTGTGGGTGAGTGTGCGTGGCTGTATGCATGTGAGTGTGCTGCGTGAGTGCGTGTGTGGTGTGTGTCACTGTGATGCTGTCCACAGTTCTGAAGCAAACTTCAGGACCGCGGATAGCATTTGCCGGTAAATTTAAACTCTGCGGCTGTCAAAGCCGCAGCATTTGAATTTGGTGCTTTGCCGGTACAGTTAAAAATCATCTTGCACTGCTGTGACAGTAGCGGTGCAAGATGATTAGTAAAAACAGAAGTGAAGTCAAAAATGTAAAAATCCCGGGGTTTCTCGCCATATTAACCCCATCTACAGCCTCTGTGTGGTATTTCAGCACAGAGGTTGCATATGCGGTTAATAAAAGCCAGTGTGTGCAGGGTTAACCTGCTGTTTGTGTGGTGCCAGCATGTGTCCAGGGAGTGTCCACACTCCCTGGACACATAACTAGACCACAGAAAAAAACAGTAAAACAAACGTGTGGAAGAACACTGCTATAAAATGGTAATAATAAAAAGCAAGTGCTTAGTAAAAAACTGTATCAAAAACAGGGTACTTAGTTAATACGTTTTTTTGCAAAAAATGTACGCAAGCCGTTCCACCTCGCCACGGTGACCCTTATCAGAACAGTCCTATCTAACTAATTTAATACCTGATCCTGTATAAATATACCTCATGGATGCAGGGTGAAGACGGGCCAGAAACCAATATGGATACAGTGCAGCAGACAGCACTTTATGTGCCTGGCTCCGAAAAGGAGGGTGGGGCACTCCCTGTCTTGCTAAACAAGAGAATAAATGAAAAACTGCAACTGAGCCAGGGCACAACGTGAACGGGGCTGTAGGACTGCGTTCACACCACCACATAACTAGACCACACGTTTGTTATACTGTTTTTTCTGTGGTCTAGTGGTTTCTGGCCCGTCTTCACCCTGCATCCATGAGGTATATTTATACAGGATCAGGTTTTAAATTAGTTAGATAGGACCGTGCATGCAGTGTTCTGCTTCAAGCACCGCATGCGCAATGTGGTGCTTGAAGCCTAAAGAACGGCGTGGGTGTACTGATGTCACCCGATCCCGGAAATGACGTGAATCGCGTCATTACATGCACAGCCATCGCCGTGCAGAGCAGGGAGGCCCTGCATAGACCATGAATAAAAGATCACACCCATTAGGGCGTGATCTTATGACAAACAGGGCACATAATGAACACAACCTAAGGACTAATTATAATCCCTAATGAGTAAGTTATAAAACGTTTTTATGCACTTTCACAGGATGCTTTTAGGAGACAAAAGAAGTGTGAGATTAGTGATGGGATGCTGCAGGGACATGTTTTGGTAGCTTAGGAGGCGTTCTGGAGGTGACAGGATCCCTTTAATTACTGCACTTGGCTCAGTTGGTGAAACAATTACTAGCAGGGCTGGTCCCTCACTATACTGTACCAATCCCACCCCTGAATCTACATTAGCACTTTTTCACAAACAGGACAAATAAGCACCCTTGGTATGCAATCTTTCTCTCCTTGTAGTGTGTGTCACTTTTTCCTCCCTGTAACTTCTCTATCCTCTATTACTTTCCATTGTCTTCATTGCACTACTATAAATGATTCCTTGTGTAATAAATAAAAAAACTTTATTATTGCATAGAACACTTGTGTGGGCCTCAGTAGTGCTATACAACAAGTATGGGCATATATACACTCATTCTTTTTTTCATGATTAAGATACATGTTACATGACTATCTAATGCCCTACCACCCCTATATATTGTAAGCTTGCAACCTTTAGTACAGGGGTCCCCAACTCCAGGCCTCGAGGGCCGCCAACAGTGCGGGTTTTCAAGATTTCTTTAGTATTGCACAGGGCTTGGAATCATTACCTGTGCATTTGATCACATTATCACCTGTGCAATACTAAGGAAATCCTGAAAACCTGCACTGTTGGCGGCTCTTGAAGCCTGGAGTTGGGGACCTCTGCATTAATGCCTTTCATGTGGCACTAAAGCTGTTTAATGCTAGGGTCACACATGCCTATTTCACATGCGTTTTTGGAGACCTGCGTTTTCAAAAAACGCATGTAAAAACGCACCCATAGGCCCCCATGCAAAAAACGCATGCCCCAATAGCAAAAACGCATGCCCCAATAGCTAAAATATATGCCTAAAGTGCCATGCATTTTTGGCATGTGTTTTTGTGCTGTGCTTAAGTGAGGAGCTGGTACCATTTAGTGCCATATAAAAACACGTGCGTTTCCCATAGGGCCCCATGTTAAAAAAACGCATGCGTTTTTAAAAACGCACCAAAAAACACAGCTTGCAGTATTTTTTTGTGCGGATTCAAAAATGCATGCAAAAACGCAGGGTGTTATAAAACACCTTAAAAAACGCATGCAGAAATGGAAAAATGCATGGAAAAACGCATGCTTTTTTTAAGGCACCAAAAAAACGCATGGCATGTGTGACCCTAGCCTAACCTTGTATTAGGAAAAAAATAATTATTAAAAAAAAAATGCTAGCAAGGGTAAAGCAGATGGCTGGAGCCTGCAGACCACAGCTGGTGGCTTTTCCTTGGCTGTTAATTCAAAACAGAGTTCATCCCACCTTTTTTTTCCAAATTGTTTATAAATAAAAAGAAAATTTGAAAAAACCTGGCGTGGGGTCTCCTTATTTTTGATTACCAGCAAAGATAAAGCCAACAGCCACACAAGGAGTGAACACAGGGTGGGAGTTGGCTAACTGAATCCACCCTCCAGATTGCCAGCAAGAGAAGAGAGGCAAAAGCCAAAAGATTTCCAGACGTAGCAAGACGGATGAATGCCAACTTCCAATGAGAGACCAGGAAAGACAAGAACAGAGAGGTGCATGAAGCTTGAAGGTGCATACAAGAACGGCCATACCATGGATTTATTTTCTTTTGTCAAACTGGGAAATAGCCATTCACCGCCTGACAAGGAAACATCAAGAACAGTGATGGAATCATGATCAGCAACCAACATGGCATTAAGGTCAGATGGAAAGAATACACAGAGGAACTCTATGCCACCGCTAACAATGACCTCTCGGTTGGACTCTCTGTCCAAGACGACCTAGAGCCGGATCTGCTGGATAGTTAAGTGGAATGGGCAATGAAACAATTACCAAACAACAAAGCACCCGGTATCGTTGGAATTCCTGTAGAAGTGCTGAAACCGATCCCAAGAGCAGCGATAGCAGCACTATGTCAAAAGATATGGAAGTCATGCTCATGGCAATGGGAATGGAAACAATCAATCTTTATCCCGTTACCAAAGAAAGGTGACCTGAAAGACTGTGCAAACTATAGAACTATCGCCCTAATCCCACACCAGCAAGGTGGTGCTGAAAATCATCCAAAAGAGAATGGGCAACATCCTTGATTGTGAACTTTCAAACATCCAAGCTGGCTTCCACAGAGGCAAGGGAACCCAAAACCACACTGCCAGCATAAAATGGATTATGTAGAAGGCGAGGGAGTATGAGAAGGAGCTCCATCTGTGCTTCATTGATTACACCAAGGCGTTTGACTGCGTTGAACATGACAAGCTCTGGAAATTGTTGTATGAGCTTAGAGTACCTGCACGCCTGATCAAATTGATCAGGTCACTCTACGACAACCAGGAAGTTACAGTATGAACCAGATTTGGGGAGACAGAGTATTTTAAGATAAAAAAGGGCACAAGAGAAGGCTGCATCCCTGCACCTTTCCTCATCAACGTCTACGCGGAAGTGATCACGAGGAAACCCAACTTGAATGAATCATCAGTTGGCGTCAGGATAGGCGGAAGGTTCATTAACAACCTGAGATACGTAGAGGATACCACCCTTTTGGCCGAAAATGGAAAGGATCTAAGGAAGCTGACATTGGTTTGCATCTGAATGTGAAGACCAAAATAATGACTACCGCCAGCAAGAAGGTAAATTATGTGGAGAGCACAGTGTTGGCATTATTATGTGGGGGTACAGTGGTGACATTATTATGTGGGGGCACAGGGGTGACATTATTATGTGGGGGCACATGGGGACATTATTATGTGGGGGCACAGTGGGGACATTATTATGTGAGGGCACAGGGGTAACATTATTATGTGGGGGCACTGTGGTGACATTATTATGTGGGGGGGCACAGTGGTGGTATTATTATGTGGGGGGCACAGTGATGGTATTATGTGGAGAGCACAGTGGTGACATTATTATGTGGGGGCACAGGGGTGACATTATTATGTGGGGGCACTGTGATGACATTATTATGTGGGGGGGCACAGTGGTGGTATTATTATGTGGGGGGCACAGTGATGGTATTATGTGGGGGCACAGTGGTGACATTATTATGTGGGGGCACAGTGGTGGTATTATTATGTGGGGGGCACAGTGATGGTATTTTGTGAAGAGCACAGTGGGGACATTATTATGTGGGGGTACAGTGGTGACATTATTATGTGGGGGCACAGTGGGGACATTATTATGTGGGAGCACAGTGGTGACATTATGTGGGGCACAGTGGGGACATTATTATGTGAGGGCACAGGGGTGACATTATTATGTGGGGGCACAGGGTGACATTATTATGTGGGGAGCACAGTGGGGACATTATTATGTGGGGGGGGCACAGTGGTGGTATTATGTGGGGGGCACAGTGATGGTATTATGTGGGGGCACAGTGGGGACATTATTATGTGGGAGCACAGTGGTGACATTATGTGGGGGCACAGTGGGGACATTATTATGTGAGGGCACAGGGATGACATTATTATGTGGGGGCACAGGGGTGACATTATTATGTGGGGGCACAGTGGGGACATTATTATGTGGGGGGGGGCACAGTGGTGGTATTATGTGGGGGGCACAGTGATGGTATTATGTGGGAGCACAGTGGGGACATTATTATGTGGGAGCACAGTGGTGACATTATTATGTGGGGGCACAGTGGGGACATTATTATGTGAGGGCACAGGGGTGACATTATTATGTGGGGGCACAGTGGGGACATTATTATGTGGGGGGCACAGTGGTGGTATTATGTGGGGGGCACAGTGATGGTATTATGTGGAGAGCACAGTGGGGACATTATTATGTGAGGGCACAGGTGTGACATTATTATGTGGGGGGGGGGGCACAGTAGTGGTATTATTATGTGGGGGGCACAGTGATGGTATTATGTGGAGAGCACAGTGGTGACATTATTATGTGGAGGCACAGTGGTGACATTATTATGTGGGGAGCACAGTGGTGACATTAAGTGGGAGCACAGTAGTGACATTATTATGTGGGGAGCACAGTGGTGACATTATTATGTGAGGGCACAGGGGTGACATTATTATGTGGGGGCACAGTGGGGACATTATTATGTGAGGGCACAGGGGTGACATTATTATGTGGGGGCACTGTGGTGACATTATTATGTGGGGGGGGGCACAGTGGTGGTATTATGTGGGGGGCACAGTGATGGTATTATGTGGAGAGCACAGTGTTGGCATTATTATGTGGGGGCACAGTGGTGACATTATTATGTGAGGGCACAGGGGTGACATTATTATGTGGGGGGGGCACAGTGGTGGTATTATGTGGGGGGCACAGTGATGGTATTATGTGGAGAGCACAGTGTTGGCATTATTATGTGGGGGCACAGTGGTGACATTATTATGTGGGGCACTGTGGTGACATTATTATGTGGGGGGGCACAGTGGTGGTATTATTATGTGGGGGGCACAGTGATGGTATTATGTGGAGAGCACAGTGGTGACATTATTATGTGGGGGCACAGGGGTGACATTATTATGTGGGGGCACTGTGATGACATTATTATGTGGGGGGGCACAGTGGTGGTATTATTATGTGGGGGGCACAGTGATGGTATTATGTGGGAGCACAGTGGTGACATTATTATGTGGGGGCACAGTGGTGGTATTATTATGTGGGGGGCACAGTGATGGTATTATGTGGAGAGCACAGTGGTGACATTATTATGTGGAGGCACAGTGGGGACATTATTATGTGAGGGCACAGGGGTGACATTATTATGTGGGGGCACTGTGGTGACATTATTATGTGGGGGGGCACAGTGGTGGTATTATTATGTGGGGGCACAGTGGTGGTATTATTATGTGGGGGGCACAGTGATGGTATTATGTGGAGAGCACAGTGGTGACATTATTATGTGGGGGCACTGTGGTGACATTATTATGTGGGGGGGCACAGTGGTGGTATTATTATGTGGGGGCACAGTGGTGGTATTATTATGTGGGGGGCACAGTGATGGTATTATGTGGAGAGCACAGTGGTGACATTATTATGTGGAGGCACAGTGGGGACATTATTATGTGAGGGCACAGGGGTGACATTATTATGTGGGGGCACTGTGGTGACATTATTATGTGGGGGGGCACAGTGGTGGTATTATTATGTGGGGGGCACAGTGATGGTATTATGTGGGAGCACAGTGGTGACATTATTATGTGGGGGCACAGTGGGTACATTATTATGTGAGGGCACAGGGGTGACATTATTATGTGAGGGCACAGTGGTGACATTGTTGTATGGGGCAGTAAGAGGAGCGCTGTTTTTGTACTATGCAGCAGGGGCAGTAATAAGGACACATACAGCAGCAGTAGCTCAGTATTGGGGCATCAGTAGAATGAGGAGTTTGTCCTGTTTGGGAATAGATGGGGACGGGGCTGGAAATGTGAGAAGTCAGATGTGTCTGTGTTGTAATTGATCTAGATGGCTGGAGATTAGGGATGGGCGAATCTACTCGCTAGGACTCGTTACTCGGCGAGTAGTAAGGGACTCGCAGGACTCGGTACTCGGCGAGTTTCCCAGTGATTACTCGCGAGTCCAATGCAAATCAATATCAATCCTAGTTTTGTCAGAAACGCTGACAAAACTAGGATTGCCATTGTTTGCATTAGACTCGCGAGTAATCACTGGCTACTGTGCCAGTGATAGCAGGGAAACTCGCAGATAACTGCTGTTTCTTTGCGAGCCGAGTCCAGCTGTCTTCTCTGTGCAGCTCCAGGGTCCTAGAGCCCGCCTGCTGCCTGATGTAGCAGTGCTGAGATTGTTCTCAGTCTGCTCATTTCCTGTGTACAGACATGAATGTCTGTGCACAGAGATGATGTAGCAGTGCTGAGATTGTTCTCAGTCTGCTCATTCCCTGTGTACAGACATGAATGTCTGTGCACAGAGATGATGTAGCAGTGCTGAGATTGTTCTCAGTCTGCTCATTCCCTGTGTACAGACATGAATGTCTGTGCACAGAGATGATGTAGCAGTGCTGAGATTGTTCTCAGTCTGCTCATTCCCTGTGTACAGACATGAATGTCTGTGCACAGAGATGATGTAGCAGAGCTGAGATTGTTCTCAGTCTGCTTATTCCCTGTGCATAGACATCTATATTTATGCACAGGGGATGTAGCAGAGAGGACATTGCGTTTTGGACTGCGTCGGACGGAAGAGGATTTTTTTAATTAAAGATGGAGTCCCTAATGGCTTTTTTTTTTATTTCTAATAAAATTTTTTCCTTGTGTTGTGTTTTTTTTAAAACAATTTAATAGAAATTCATGGTGGTCATGTCTAATATTGGCGTGACCGCCATAAATTTCGGGCTTAGGGCCAGCTGATAATACAAAGCTGGCCCTAACCTCTTTATTACCCAGCGTGCCACCGCTACCAGGGCCGCTGGAAGAGCGGGGTTCAGCGCCAGAGGATGGCGCTTCAATGAACGCGCCATCTTCTGGGGCGGCTGCGGGCTGCAATTTGCAGCGGGGGGTGCCCAGAAAGCTTGGGCATCCCTGCGCTGCGGATTCCAGCCCCCAGCTGCTTAGCTGTACCTGGCTAGACATAGAAATTGCGCGGAGCCCCACGCATTTTTTTTTAATTATTTCATGAATTTCAGAGTCAGAGTCTCAGAGTCAGAGTCTCAGAGTCAGAGTCTCAGAGTCAGAATCTCAGAATTTCATGAAATAATTAAAAAAAAATGCGTGGGGCTCCGCGCAATTTCTATGTCTAGCCAGGTACAGCTAAGCAGCTGGGGGCTGGAATCCGCAGCGCAGGGATGCCCAAGCTTTCTGGGCACCCCCCGCTGCAAATTGCAGCCCGCAGCCGCCCCAGAAGATGGCGCGTTCATTGAAGCGCCATCCTCTGGCGCTGAACCCCGCTCTTCCAGCGGCCCTGGTAGCGATGGCACGCTGGGTAATAAAGAGGTTAGGGCCAGCTTTGTATTATCAGCTGGCCCTAAGCCCGAAATTTATGGCGGTCACGCCAATATTAGACATGACCGCCATGAATTTCTATTAAATTGTTTTAAAAAAAACACAACACAAGGAAAATTTTTTATTAGAAATAAAAAAAAAAGCCATTAGGGACTCCATCTTTAATTAAAAAAATCCTCTTCCGTCCGACGCAGTCCAAAACGCGATGTCCTCTCTGCTACATCCACTGTGCATAAATATAGATGTCTATGCACAGGGAATAAGCAGACTGAGAACAATCTCAGCTCTGCTACATCATCTCTGTGCACAGACATTCATGTCTGTACACAGGGAATGAGCAGACTGAGAACAATCTCAGCTCTGCTACATCATCTCTGTGCACAGACATTCATGTCTGTACACAGGGAATGAGCAGACTGAGAACAATCTCAGCTCTGCTACATCAGGCAGCAGGCAGGCTCTAGGACCCTGGAGCTGGGGCAGCCAGAACACAGAGAAGACAGGATCTTATCTGTGCGAGTCAGCGATTACTTACAAAGTAAACGAGCAATGCAAATAAATGACAAAACTAGGATTGCTTCAGGCTGAAGCTTCCGAGACACATCTGCGATTTGTAAATCTCACACTACTCGCTATTACTCGCTTCCCCATTCATTAACATTGGACTCGCTAGACTCGCAACGAGTAGCGAGTCCTGGGCTCGGACTCGCTAGAGTCAAGCGATTCCGAGTAATTTAGGATTCGCCCATCACTACTGGAGATGTTTTCATGTCGGTCTGGGGACCTAGAATGGGGCAACATAGGGGCCCAGTATGGAGGAACATAGGGGCCCAGGATAGAGGAACATAGGGGCCCAGAATGGAGGAACATAGGGGACCAGTATGGAGGAACATAGGGGCCCAAGAGGGGAGACAATTATTACTATATGGGGGCCAGAATGAGGAACATACATTATTGGTTTATGGTGGCTAGTGGGGACATATTTACTGTAGGGGCCAATTAGGGGACATGATTACTGCTATAATTATGATATAATTTACTTTTGAGAATACTATTTTCCATGAGGGGAACAAAAGGGAGGTCCTGTTACTGTGCGATGTGGCACTATGCCACTTTTTTCGTCATTTGATGTAGTGTAGTGTAGAAATCTTTGGAAAAGTGTGTAATGTGCTCTGGAAATGATCAGTTATGGCTACTTTACACACGGCTACATTTGTAGCTTATCCACAGGTAACTAACTGGCTGCAGTGAAATCATGGAGACATTATTCCATTTGTACACAGCAACAAGATAGAACCATGTATCCATAATTTCACTGCAGCCAGTAAGTTACCTGTGGATAAGCTAGAAATGTTGCCGCGTGTAAAGTGGCCATTATTGATAACTGTTATTTTCTGCAGGGATGAGTCCTGGCTAGAAGACGTCTGCACCGCATGAGGAAGAAAACTGAAGATGAATGACTTCACCTAGAGACAGCACTGGTGAGTATGTGTATGTCTATACATCTATATGTGTATGTCTATACACTATATAGAGAGCTCCTGTGTATAATGTCACCGGTGATCATTGTATTATCTATTCACACACAGAGTTCCTGTGTATAATGTCAAAGATGATCTCTGCATCACCAGTACACTGACACTATATAGAGAGCTCCTGTGTATTATGTCAAAATATATCTCTGCATTACCTGTACACTGACACAGAGTTCCTGTGTATAATGTCACCAGTGATCACTGTATTTCATGTACACTGACACTACATGCAGAGCTCCTTTGTACACTGTCACTGATGATCACTATATTACATGTACACTGACACTATATACAGAGCTCCTTTGTATAATGTCACTGGTGATCACTATATGCAGAGCTCCTGTTTATAATGTCACTGCTGATCACTATAGTACATGTACACCGACACTATATACAGAGCTCCTTTGTATAATGTCACTGGTGATCACTATAAGCAGAGCTCCTGTTTATAATGTCACTGGTGATCTCTGCATTATCTGTAAACTGATAGTATATACAGAGCTCCTTTGTACACTGTCATTGGTGATCACTATATTACCTGTACACTAGATACTATATACAGAGCTCCTATGTATAATGTCAACAGTGATCACTATTATGTGTACACTGACAATATATACAGAACTCTTATGGTACCTTTACACGCTGCTACCAAAGCTTAGAAAGCACTGGGTGTCGCACGTGCACGAGCGCGTATCAATGGTCCCTAGCGGCACCTGATACCGCATTTAAACGCCGCTACAAGGTGCTCCACAGTAGGTATTTTCGATCCCTGGAAGTACCGACGGGTGCCGCAGGTTACCTTCTGTGGAGCACCTTCCCTGATTTACACGCCACTACCACAAGGTAATATGGGAGGACCTGGGGCAGCAGGGACAACACATAGGCGTGCCAGAGTTGTGGATTACGAGACGCTCGTACGGTGATTGGACAAAGCAATAACATCATGATTGGCCAGCCAGCGCAGGGAGGCTGGCTAATACATGACGCTATAGGAAATGTGTAGTGACTGGTCATCTCGTTAAATATGCCGCCATGTACAGGGACAGCCAATGGGTACACAGTACTCCCCACCAATGATAGCTGATGGGGCGTGGTATACATGACGCTGTAGCACGCCCCAGGTAACTCAAATACCGTACCTGTGCCCCGATTACACGCCGCTGCCATAGGGGTTATACCTGCTTGTTTTTGAGCAAGGCTGAAAGACAGGTGTTCACGAGACAGGACGGTGTTACCTGAATTACATGCCGCTACCTCGCGGTGTTTTGAAGGTAAAAGGTACAATTGTCTCCGACACCCGGTGGTTTCTAACCTTCGGTAGCGGCGTGTAAAGGTACCATAATGTATAATGTCACCGTTGATCATTGTACTACCTGTACACTAGACACTATATACAGAGCTCCTGTGTATGTCACTAATAATCAATGTATTACCTGTACAATGACTCAATATACAGAGCTTTTTTTTAATTTTCATTATTATAGTATTATTGGTCACTATGTAGTGTGGCATTATGTACTCTAGTCATGGTGTGGCGGTATTCATCCCTTGTATGTTGAATTATTTGGTCACTATCTGGTGGAAACATGTGGTCTTGTCATGATGTGGTAGTATATGATCATAATTCGGTGGTAGTATGTGCTCTGGTTATGGTGTGGCTGTATTTGTGCCTTGTATGTACCATTATTCGGGCACTATGTGGTGGTAATATGTTTTCTGGCCACGGTGTGGTGGTATTTCTCCCTTTAATGTGGTATTATTAGTCTTGTATAGTGGACTGTGGTCGGTCATTTGTTTTTTTTTCTGATATCAATAAAGGCCCCTTTACACGCCACCACTGAAAGGTAGCAACTGCCTGGCATTGGGGATATTTATGCCTGTTGCCATGAAATTGCTACGAAATGACGGCGTCTAAATAGGGAAGTTCCTTCCTGTGTCCTGCAGTTGACTCAGATACCTGTTGCTGAGCCGTGCTCAAAAACCGAAGGCAACAGAAAGGCACAATTGCCATGGTAGTGGCGTCTAAACGGGGCACAGGCATGGAGGTTTCGTCGCCTAGTGATTTCACAGGGGCGTGCCACAGCGTCATGGATACCACGCCCCATCAGCGATCATTGGTGGGGGCTACTGTGTTACCATTGGCTGTCCCTTCACAGGGCGCCATATTTAAAGTGCTGTCCATTCACATTACACAATTGCAATGGTGTCATGTATTAGCCTTCCTGCGCAGGCTGGCCAATCATGACGCTAATGCATTGTCCAATCAGCATATTAGCGTCACGAAATACACAACTCTGTCACGCCTATGTACTTGCGGCGCGAAAGATGTACGCCCATATTCCTTTGTGGTAGCGGCATGTAAAGCGGGGAAGGTATTCAACAGGAAGTAAGCCGCAGGAGCTGACGGAACTTCCGGGGAACAACCTTCAGTTGACAACGCAATGGCGACGTGTATATGCGGCATTAGCGATCGGTATCCGTTAAAAACGTGCGCGTGCACGTGCGGTGGATACCTGTTGCTAGCCACAGTGGCGGCGTGTAAAGGTACCTTAAGGGAAAAAGTCTTTTTTTCCCATAGATGTTAAATACTTGGATGTTTAACCCCTTCCTGTCCTGTGACTATTACACGGCAGCAGAGATGCACTTACAGAGGTTCTCTGGAGAAAGCAAGTAATCATCCTTTCTAAGGCCACTTGCACAGTGAGTATTTAGTGAGATTTTCCCCTCAGTATTTGTAAGATGAAACCAAGAGTGAGTGAGAAATGCAGAAAAAAAATCTCTGATTGTTCCACTCCTGGTTTTGTCTTAGGCTGGCTTCACACCACGGTACAATCAGGTTCGGGGCTGTCCGGGGTGACCCTGACAGCCCCGGACCCGATTTCCAAACAGAACTGGAGGGCAAATATGCCCTCCGGTCCGGTGTGCAGCCGGATCCTTATAATTGCAGCCGCAGCTGCTGATTTTTCAAGATCGCAGCTAGCAGAGAGCTAGCCACAGTCCTGAAATAACAGCAACGTGCAACCGAAGGTGTCCGATTCCCGGATCCTCCCAGATCGGCGCAATCCGGCCCCATAGGCTTCCATGCAGAGAGCTGCTATCCGGCTCCATAGGATACTATGGATAGGATTTCGCCGTGGTGTGAATGATGCACCCCCAGGCTATAGGATACTCGGGAACCGGGCCGGTGCTGTCTATCTGGGGTATCACGGTAGTCGTGACCCAGTTCCGTGGCCTGGGATCAGTCCAAAAAAGGGTTATATACAGGGGATTTGTCGTGACACCACCCGGGGTATGTGGTTAATAGAACCACCGCTACCGGATTCCTGCTGGGGACGGTGACTTGGGGCAGTGAGGATGGTAAGCCCTCCCCAGGTAGGGCTGAGGGTACCCAGGGCTGGTGTAGTGGTAGTGGAGGCATGTAATGAGGGTTTGTGCTGGGTACAAGTCACTTACTTTGCTGCTTCCGCTCTCCACAGTACTGGTTGTCTTAGTGCTGGATGTGGTGCTCCAGCCAGTGTGCAGGGATGACAAGCTGTAGCTCCTCAGGCGGGACTTCTCTGCGACGCTGCAAGTAAATACTCTCAGGCAAGTGTGAGCTTACTGGGTACTTTACTTGATCTTTCCAAGCAGTTTACAACAGTTCACGCAGTTTACAGTTCTTTCGGTACAGTTCACACACTTTACACTTCAGCACTGCTCTGGGTTACTCCAACTGTGCAGCTCCGGTAGCGTTTCTGTGTTGCTCCCTTAAAGTCCTTTCAGGCCCTTCTCTGAGTATAAACGTAGTACCTCACCCCCCGGGTTCTGTCTGGTCATCGCAGACTCACGGGTGAATATATTTCTCTTGCAGTCAGGGTCACCAGTCCTAGTATGACGGCTATGTTCCTAGTTCGTGCTGGAAAGTTAGGCTGCAGCACATAAAGTTTGTGCCCCCCACCAGTGTGTCTCGTGATTAGGGTCTGGAATCCCCAGTCACTTCTTCAGAGCCGGTTTTCTGGTGTCGGCCAACCCTCCAGTGTCCCAGGTTCAGGTATTTGGGTACACCAGGCTCCTTCTGTCAGTCACTGTTTCTAAGGGTGCCTCTGGCCAGCTAAGATGTGTGCTGCTGCCGGGCCCTTGTCCTCCCACCTTCTGCTGTGGGGTCTCTTTCCCCTTCCCATCGCCTCCAGGCTATGGAGCGGGCTTTCTCTGCTTGGGTCTGCGCCTCACAGGATTCTGCGCCTCCAGGGAGCCCGAAACTGTCTGGGAAGTCTCTCTCTGTTCTCACTTCTACTGCTTCTTCACTCTTTCAGCTCCTGTTCTGCTCTACCCCTGTGGGTTCCTGGGTTTTTATTGTGTTGGTCTCTCTACCCACTTTGTCAGTGTCCACCTACGTTCCACCCACTTTGCTACACCCGCTACCCCTTGCCCAACTTAGAGTCCTACACGTAGGGTCGGAGTTTGTGCAGTGTGGGTGTGTTTTCAACCACCTTACTTACCTAGCCTCACTTCCCTCTTGTGGCCACCTGGTTGCAGGGGCGCCACATTCCCCCGGAGCTAAACCAATGTGTCCGCTGACACTCCTGTAAGCTCAAAATATTTTTTTATGCAAACATAACAATAACATAAGTATACTTGGGTCTTCCTTTCCGGGAGGTTCTTGCTTAAACATAACGTTGCATGTAAACAGTTAACTGGGGTTTCTTCTCTGGCCGTAAGTACTGTAGGCCCCCTGGCCCTCGGGTCACCATATAATGTGGCCAAGGTCTGAGGGCCGCTTTACACACACAGATATCTGTGACCAACTTCTGAACAGATCTCTGGTTGCAGTGAAATCATGGACACATTGTTACATTTGTACACAGCCACAAAATGGAACAATGTGTCCATGATTTCACTGCAACCAGAGATCTGTTCAGAAGTTGGTCACAGATATCTCTGTGTGTAAAGCAGCCCTTACTCTCTGTCACTAGCACCTTACGCCACACTCTCTATTAACCCCCTATGCACACGGGTAAATTCACATTATCTTAAACATTTTCTGCATGAGTCTAGTTTTCAAAAGTGCTTACTCCAAAGTTCAAAAAGTTCAGTTTCAGAGTCCAAATGCTCAAAGTTCTGCATTGTTCAAAATATCAAAAAGTCTCTTTAAATCAACAAAGCATATAAAGCAATAGTGGGGAAGGCTACACACACGTTCAGGATAGGGATGGGGACACCAAGGGTAACATCACATTCTCACTTACAAGTTCTGATGATGTTGTTGTCCTGGGTTCAATCACTCCGTCTTCTTTTCTTCTGATCTTCCACGGTGGAATCTCCTGTCGCGCACAGTCTCTGCGGTTTGCTGTTCTGGGGCCGCTGCATTTGTAGGATCCGGGTACGCATCAGATGCGGTTTTCAGCTGCTGGCTCTCTCAGGGACAGTCTCTTTACACGCATGCCATTCAGACCTCGCTCTCCTGTTCTGCCACCAGCATCTTAGGATCTCCCCGCTCACCTCCTGCGTTGAGGGCGCTGGAATCATTGGCTCCGGCAGGCCTGGGCAACTCTCCTCCAAGGTCCCCCGTAGGTCATCCAACCTCATCGGCCCTGCACATGCTTCTGCAGGCTGGGGTGCTGCTCCGCGACCACCCGTCCGTGTGCCGCTTCCTTCTCTGGGGACTCGCTCTTCTCCTCGCCCAGGTTCCTCCATCGGACTCTCGCTGCCATGGGCCCATCGGGATCGGCATTAATATAACCCTCCTTGTATCCAACTCCGGGTACTGTACCACGTCCATCCAGATGTCTACATAAGGTGGCCGCTGTACTCCTAGTGGTTCACTCTGTTCCTCCCTTCCTGGGGCTTTGCCAATTCTTGCTGCTTCGTCGGCCGACCCGCCCTCAGGTGGGGCTACATGTGCTTGATTGGCATTGCACTCCCCTGGAATGGCAGGGGCGGGATCTTCTTTTCCCGCTCCTGCTGGCTTGACCCACGATAAGGGGCACTGGCATGCCCCGCGCCATGCACATCGCGTCAGTCTTTTTGGGCCGCCATTATGGGGGACATCTTTGCAAAGTCTTATATAATGGGCACGGTATCCTGTTCGTGAAGCCATAAAACTGATGCACCCCCAGGCTATAGGATACTCTGGAACCGGGCCGGTGCTGTCTATCTGGGGTATCACAGTAGTCGTGACCCAGTCCCGTGGCCTGGGATCAGTCCAAAAAGGGGTTATATACAGGGGATTTGTCGTGATGCCACCCGGGGTATGTGGTTAATAGAACCACCACTACCGGATTCCTACTGGGGACGGTGACTTGGGGCAGTGAGGATGGTAAGCCCTCCCCAGGTAGGGCTGAGGGTACCCAGGGCTGGTGTAGTGGTAGTGGAGGCACGTAGTGAGGGTTTGTGCTGGGTACAAGTCACTTACTTTGCTGCTGCAGCTCTCCACAGTACTGGTTGTCTTAGTGCTGGATGTGGTGCTCCAGCCAATGTGCAGGGATGACAAGCTGTAGCTCCTCAGGCGGGACTTTTCTGCGACGCTGCAAGTAAATACTCTCAGGCAAGTGTGAGCTTACTGGGTACTTTACTTGATCTTTCCAAAGGAGTTTACAACATTTCACGCAGTTTACAGTTCTTTCAGTACAGTTCACACACTTTACACTTCAACTGTGCAGCTCAGGTAGCGTTTCTGTGTTGCTCCCTCAAAGTCCTTTCAGGCCCTTCTCTCAATATTAATGTAGTACCTCACCCCCGGGTTCGGTCTGCTCATCGCGGACTCACGGGTGAATATATTTCCCTTGCAGTCAGGGTCACCAGTCCTAGTATGACGGCTGTGTTCCTAGTCCGTGGTGGAAAGTTAGGCTGCAGCACATAAAGTTTCTGTCCCCCAAAGGTGTGTCTTGTGATTAGGGTCTGGAATCCCCGGTCACCTCTTCAGAGCCAGTTCTCTGGTTTTAGCCTAGCCCTCTAGTGTCCCAGGTTCAAGTATTTGGGTACACCAGGCTCCTTCTGTCAGTCACTATTTCTAAGGGTGCCTCCGACCAGCTAAGATGTGTGCGGCTGCCGGGCCCTTGTCTTCCCACCTTCCTTCTGCTGTGGGGTCTCTTTCTGTCTCTTTCCCCTTCCCGTCACCTTCAGGCTATGGAGCGGGATTTCTTTCCTTGGATCTGTGCCTCACAGGGTTCTGTGCATCCAGGGAGCCCGAAACTGTCTGTGAAGTCTCTCTCTGTTCTCACTTCTACTGCTTCTTCATTCTTTTAGCTCTTGTTCTGCTCTACCCCTGTGTGTTCCTGGGTTTTTATTGTGTTGGTCTCTCCACCCACTTTGTCAGTGTCCACCTACGTTCCACCCACTTTTCTACACCCGCTACCCGTTGCCCAACCTAGAGTCCTAGGCGTAGAGTTGGTGTTTGTGCGTTATGGGTGTGTTTTCAACCACCTTGCTTACCTAACATGAAGGCAGCCTTTCAAACACTGAAGTAAAAATCTCAGGAAATACTCAGTGTGTGCACGTGGCCTAAGAACAAGTGATAAGTTATTTAATGGTGGGATTCTGACTGCTGAATGTGCAACTTCTATGCCCATTACGTGTCCATAAAAATAGTAAAATATCCAGCACAGAGTCCTGAGATCTAGATCCTTAAAAATTAATTTTATTAAAAAAAAAAAAACATTTAAACGCACATATTAAAACACATTAAAATCATTCTCTTTAAATACGGTCCTTAGTGATAGGTTGTTTACTCCCCATTAGACTGGAGCTCATGACCAGCTCGACCACTGATCCGCTCATCACCTCAGTGGCTGTGAGCGCTGGGTTTGACTTTTTCCGGAAGCCCCAATGAGAATGATGAATGGAGCGGCAGTCACATTACCGGCCGCTGCATTTTATAATGGGGATAAAAGTGCCACTTCCTTCTGACGGTGCGGCTCCACTGGTCGGATTCCACTAATAAATAAGTTATCACCTACCGAACCCGTGGATCACTGATAACATACTTCCACCAAAGAATCCCTTTCATGCAAATTACAATAATTGTAAATCACAGTTATGGTGAGCGCACTGTGATGTGCAGGAGCCGCCACTATAATGGGTATAATGGCTAACAGGTGTTTACATATAGCTGAAGGGTGGGTGGGCCCCTGGAGTCAATTTCTCTGGTGGGCCCTAGACACTCCAGCCCTGTGGCCGGCGGAACCCTCCCCCGGGGTGCAGGGAGATCGGGTCCCATCCTCCTGTGCCTCGTAGGCATACTTACCGGGCCCATGCTCCCACGATGTCCACTCCGTCCGCAGCAGCTCCTCAGCATGTTTGCCCTGCCTCCTCACTTTCTGGCTGTGGGGGGAACGCGCATAGGGCGCGCGCCGCTTACAGTGAATGTAAAGGGCCAATACACCCTTTTTCTGACACCACCTCTCAGCCAATCGCTGAGAGGCTGGTGGGTATTTAAGGCCCTCACTTCCTATGGAAGGTGCCTGGGCAACCTCATTCTTAATGTAGTTGCCAGCTTAGGTCCCTAAGCAGCGCTTGCATTTTGCATGCATATTCTAACATTCTAACGTACCTTATCTTTGCTTTCAGTGCTGGACCTCTCCTCCTGTCTATCTCAATCACTGATCCATACCGCACCAACTGATCCCTGGCAGCAACTTGGATCCCTCCAGCAACACTGAGCCTCTTCCTTGCTTCCCTCCCCAGTGCCTTGTTTTCCGTGTCCTGCACCACCCGGTATCACTATCTCCTTGGGTCAGACCCACAGGTTTGCTAGTTCATTGGATCCTCCTTAACTGCACCAGGACAATCCCTGTATTGGGGTTCCGCTTTTTGGTGTTCCCATGGGGAACCGCAGTGCTCTGGCCCTGTGGACTTCCCTTGGGGGTTAATTATTGCCTTTTTGTTTAATAAACTCTGTTTCTGCATCTGACGTTCTTGTCCGGCTCGTTTATGGTATCGGCTTCTTCGGCATCTACAATGTTCTACTGGGTTCACTATTCAGCTCCAACTATGGTGGCGTTACATGCGGTTTTAAAGGCACATTTTCTTCAGTTATAGTTTTCGGGTTGGTCGTCAAACCTTGTGTGACCGGTGTTGGTGAGTTCACGGCGAATCATGTACCTCGCAAAGTTGGACATGTCTGTTCTTTCTGACCTTTGGGGCACATTTGCTGGTTGAGTAGCGCTGTTTGCATGGTTTGTAGCTTCTTGGCTCAGGAATGTGGTAAGGTACGGAGTGGCACAGGCATTTAGACCAGCAACCAGTTTGTTATATACAGTCTCTGTTGTATGCGGGGCTGGAACTACGCAGTTGTTAGAAGTGTAGTGCCTTGCCAGCATCTTCTTGCTGCTTTAGATCAGGCAAAGAATGAAAGATCCTTCCTTTTTCAGCCATTGTGCACAGGAATGCAAAGGTGGGGCTGTTCTACTCCTAATTGCTGGGGAGATTGACTTACAATGTTGCAATTCCTAAAGTGAAGTACAGGCAGAGTTTGCAGACTCTATGCAAGCTGCAATGCTGTGGCTTCACAATTAGCTTGATAGATGATCCTTTCTCTGGATTGCAAGCTGTATACTGTTTTTGGTAACAGGCTATCCTTTTCACTGTTCTGACTCTTCCTTGACACTGTGAATCTCCAAGCGTTCTAATCATCAGTCCTTTAGAGAATCGTTAGCTGTTGTACTCACATGCCAGGTGTCCTGTTCAACTCAACCAGCACTGACTTGTAGTATAGACCAGGAGAAACTTAATACAAGATTTGGAAGAAATCAGCTAAGTACAATGCAGCAGCAGGTGAAAAGGATAATCCTTACCGGGAAGTACACGCGTGCGATACAGACAATGGCTGCAGCAAACTGAACACTGAGGAAGAAGGGAGGAGCAAACTAATGCATCAAACTATGGGCAAGGCTTAGGGTCAAATTTCAGGGAGTAGGAAATCTACCTAGCAACAGCAAGTGCAATACATACAGTTGTGGCCAAAAGTATTGACACCCCTGCAATCTGTCAGATAATACTCAGTTTCTTCCTGAAAATGATTGCAATCACAAATTCTTTGGTATTATTATCTTCATTTAATTTGTCTTCAATGAAAAAACACAAAAGAGAATGAAGCAAAAAGCAAAACATTGATCATTTCACACAAAACTCCAAAAATGGGACAAAAGTATTGGCACCCTCAGCCTAATACTTGGTTGCACAACCTTTAGCCAAAATAACTGCGATCAACTGCTTCCGGTAACCATCAATGAGTTTCTTACAATGCTCTGCTGGAATTTTACACCATTCTTCTTTGGCAAACTGCTCCAGGTCCCTGATATTTGAAGGGCGCCTTCTCCAAACTGCCATTGTTAGATCTCTCCACAGGTGTCTATGGGATTCAGGTCTGGACTCATTGCTGCCACCTTAGAAGTCTCCAGTGCTTTCTCTCAAACCATTTTCTAGGGCTTTTTGAAGTGTGTTTTGGGTCATTGTCCTGCTGGAAGACCCATGACCTCTGAGGGAGACCCAGCTTTCTCACACTGGGCCCTACATTATACTGCAAAATGTGTTGGTAGTCTTCAGACTTCATAATGCCATGCACACGGTCAAGCAGTCCAGTGCCAGAGGCAGCAAAGCAACCCCAAAACATCAGGGAACCTCCGCCATGTTTGACTGTAGGGACCGTGTTCTTTTCTTTGAATGCCTCTTTTTTTCTCCTGTAAACTCTATGTTGATGTCTTTGCCCATAAAGCTACTTTAGTCTCATCTGACCAGAGAACATTCTTCCAAAACATTTTAGACTTTCTCAGATACGTTTTGGCAAACTCCAGCCTGGCTTTTTTATGTCTCGGGGTAAGAAGTGAGGTCTTCCTGGGTCTCCTACCATACAGTCCCTTTTCATTCAGACGCCGACGGATAGTACGGGGTGACACTGTTGTACCTCGGACTGCAGGGCAGCTTGAACTTGTTTGGATGTTAGTCGAGGTTCTTTATCCACCATCCGCACAATCTTGTGTTGAAATCTCTCGTCAATTTTTCTTTTCCGTCCACATCTAGGGAGGTTAGCCACAGTGCCATGGGGTTTAAACTTCTTGATGACACTGCGCACGGTAGACACAGGAACATTCAGGTCTTTGGAGATGGACCTGTAGCCTTGAGATTGCTCATGCTTCCTCACAATTTGGTTTCTCACGTCCTCAGACAGTTCTTTGGTCTTCTTTGTTTTCTCCATGCTCAATGTGGTACACACAAGGACACAGGACAGAGGTTGAGTCAACTTTAATCCATGTCAACTGGCTGCAAGTGTGATTTAGTTATTGCCAACACCTGTTAGGTGCCACAGGTAAGTTACAGGTGCTGTTAATTACACAAATTAGAAAAGCGCCACATGATTTTTCTAAGGGTGCCAATACTTTTGTCCACCCCCTTTTTTATGTTTCGTGTGGAATTATATCCAATTTGGCTTTAGGACAATTCTTTTTGTGTTTTTTTCATTGAAGACAAATTAAATGAAGATAATAATACCAAAGAATTTGTGATTGCAATCATTTTCAGGAAGAAACTGGGTGTTATCTGACAGAATTGCAGGGGTGTCAATACTTTTGGCCACAACTGTACATCGAAGAAAGTACATTGTTCCCATTCGTGGGACACAACAGAATTGCAGATGTGAAGAAAAATGTCGGCAGGTGCTTTGGATTGAGGAATCCCCTCTTCTCCCAATATTGTCTCCTCACCCATAAATGTCTCCCAACACATTTCCCCACACTGCGTGCTCCCCAAACTGTGTCCTCACACATTTCCCCCTACTCTCCATACTATTTACTCACACATCCCCCCTTCCCATTGTGTTTCTGCATACTGTCCCCTAATAAGATTGCCCATGACAATAAAACTCCAGCTTCTTCATTTCCATTGGAACCCTTATTGTATTGAAGTTCACCTCTTCTCTGGGGCAGAAGACTAACAGCAGCATGTGTGGCGCCCCACATAGTCAGGCATCACAGTGGGGTATTGCACCCGTAAAATAGGTGTAATTTCCCCAGCTGCAGGTGGATACTAGGTTGGTGGGTGGAACCCATTCCTGCACTCCCACATTAGGAAAGGAGTGGGAGGTTACCTGGGAGGGAGAGTTAGTCAGTGGCTCACCTCTAGGGGAGAACACAGGAGGTCACAGAGTCAGAGGAAAGAATAGTCAGACAATGGACGTCTGAGAGAGCGGAGCAGTAGTCGGAGGAGGAGAAGGAGTGTGGAGCGAGGCAAAAGGCTTACGCAGACAGCTCCAAGCTGATCTGGAGGAAAGGAGAAAGAGGGTCCTGAGGGGATCCTGGAATAGGGCGCCCGACGTACGGAGTCTTGGCCCTAGAGAGAAAGGGGAAACCCCAGTGTGGAGCGGCCATACTCCAGGGGATTCTCCTGCCCACCACGGGGACGCCGGGCCCGAGGATCCGGCCAAGGTCTATCTTTGCAGTCAGCAACCTGCTGCTGTGGTCCGTCTATCGCCACAGCACCCTGCCAGATGGAGCAGTCTGCCTGCTTCCTCACCACGAGGGATGGGACCCCCAATGCTACCTACACAGAGCCATTGGGTATAGGCTCATCCTAGGTGGGGAAGAAAGGACACGGGTTCGTCAACTAAGGTTACCACGTGTTCCACCATACCACCTGGTATCCACTTGCAGCCACCCGTAGAGCTGCCTGTTTGATTAACATCTTGCTGACTGTGAACTTTGTATCATGCTGCGGAATGTTTTACAGTAAATTACCCGGGAGAAAGTGACTTTGCTTCTGTGTGGTTATCTCCTTCAACCTGCTTGTTTTCAGGAACGCTACCCCGGAGGCACAGATCTACCTGTAGGGAGCTTTGCCATCTCAGCCGCGTTACCATCGACCTCAGGAGGACTGTGGCGGCGCTGGTGACCCATCACCAGGTACTACAGGTGGCGTCACATGACAAACTCTAATCCCCTGTACATACACCCCTTATTTAAGTGTCACCCAGGACACGGGCTCATCCCGTGACATCCCTGCGAGAGCACCCACCGAGCCTGATAACCGAGTACCCCAGGGCCTTGGGCTCGATACATGATCAGCTGATCTGCCAGTCGTCAGTGCTTCAAGTATACTTCGCTTGAAAGACAGCACAGTTCAATTCAGGGAGCCAGCGTGATACAGAATCTCTAAGCTGGCTGTCAATTTGACTGCTGGCTCAGAGAATGGCCAAAATACACCCAGACGTAAGGGGTGAGAATGGGGGGGGAATGGGGCAAAGTGCAGGAGACACCTTGACCCACCTCATCATGCAGCACCTGAGGCAATTGCCCTGCCAACTCCCTCTCCCACTAGATATGCCACCACTGCTGTCCATTATTTTTCAGTCCAACCTGTTGTAAATAACACTGGGGAACACAATTTTTTAGGAGTTAGGTCAGACAACTGTTCTTAATTAATTTCTGGATTCAGCATCCAAACATTATCTCAGTTTTTCTCTATCACGTCAAGTTTATGAACTATAGGATTTTTGTCTTCTCAAAAATATGTAAACTACTGTACCTAAAAAGTGTTTTTTTTTTTTTGTTTTTTTTTAAATAGTACAAATATGAACAAAAATTGAAATATATAAGAAATAGGCATGACAAATGTGTTTTTTAACACAATCATGTTTTTTACAAAGGATATATATATATATATATATATATATATATATATATATATATATATATATATATGTATATATATATATATATATATATATATATATATATATATATTGCAAGTATTTAAGGTAAAAATGTACATTTATAGCCTTTTCTGGAGTGTTTAACTTGAGGACAATCACGTTTGATGCTCCAGCAATAGTCAACCATCATATGTACATCTCATTTACCCTGGTAACGGTCTTCCATAACCTTCAAATCTTGGTGAAATCGTTCACCTTGCTCATCGCTAACAGCACCAAGATTTTCCGGAAAGTTGGCAAGATGGCAATGCAGAAAATGTAGTTTAATACTCATGTTGCAACCAAGCGCTTTGTAGCTCTCCAATAGTTTCTGAACAATTTTTTTGTAATTACTTGCACGTGTATTTCCAAGAAAGTTCTTGACGACGTCTTTGAATGATAACCCAGCATTCTTCTCAAGATCTGACATAGTCCCGGTGAAATGTTCATCTTTGATGAGCTGTCGAATTTGTGGACCATCAAACACACCAGCCTTGATTTTTTCAATGGACAGTCCAGGAAGTGCCAACATGATATACTTAAAACAGTCGCCGTCAGTTGGCAATGCTTTTACAAATTGCTTCATGAGACCTAGTTTTATGTGCAGAGGTGGGAATAGTATATTCTTCCTGTCAACAAGTGGCTGATGTAGAATGTTAGGATCTCCAGGTTTAAGACCAGATCTTGGAGGCCAATTCGACTCAACCCAATGCTTTTCTCGAGCTCTGCTATCCCATATACAGAGAAAGCAGGGATACTTTGTGTACCCACGTTGCTGACCAAGAAGGAAGCAAACCATTTTAAGGTCAACACAGATGATCCAATTGTGTGTGTCATATTTCAATAACTCAATAACTCTCTTTACATCTCCATGTTCTTCACGAAGAGAGACAGAATGCCCAATAGGGACTGCACCGAATAAATTGCCATTGTGTAGAAGGACACACTTAAGGCTGTGGTCACAGTACCATTTTTCACATGCGTTTTTGGAGACCTGCGTTTTCAAAAACGCATGTAAAAAACACACCCATAGGCCCCCATGTTAAAAAACGCATGCCCTAATAGCCAAAAAGCATGTGTGACTGTCCCATGCGTTTTTGGAGCATATCCAAAAACGCATGCGTTTTTTAATAAGGGGCCTTATGGAAAACGCATGCAAAAACGCATGTACAATTAGTGCCATTCAAAAACGCATGCGTTTCCCATAGGAGCCCATGTTAAAAAACGCATGCGTTTCCGGAAACGCATGCGTTTTTTTAACATGGGCTCCTATGGGAAACGCATGCGTTTTTGAATGGCACTAAAAGGTACTAATTGTACATGCGTTTTTGCATGCGTTTCCCATAGGAACCCATGTTATAAAAACGCATGCGTTTTCTACAAAAACGCATGCGTTTTTCAAAACGCACAAAAAAATACTACAAGCACTATTTTTAGGTGCAGATTCAAAAACGCACCCAAAAATGCAGGGAGCCATCACACACCTTACAAAACTCATGCTGACATGAAAAAATGCATGAGTTTTGTAAAATCATTAAAAAAAACGCATGGCAACTGTGACCACAGCCTTAGACTCCGCTTTGAGCTATCAATAAACAGTCGCCATTCATTTGGATTGTACATTGAAAGCCCTAATTCTTGTAGTAAACCAGGAATATTATGTCAAAACACAAAACCGCTGTCACACTGAAAGTACTGCAAAAATGTACTTTCTCTAGTACGAAAGTATGATACCTTTGCTCCTTGTTCAAGTAACTGTTTCTCATTCAGCCTTGATGCTAGTAATTCTGAAGCTTTTTTGATAAGCCCAATTCACGTGCTAAATCATTTAACTTGTGCTGATCAAATCCCTTACGAACTGAATCCTTGTGAATTTCAAATTCTGCATCATTGCTGTCACTGTGTTCGTCAACATCACTCAGAACTTCTAGAGATGGCAGCTGTTCGAAAACTGGCACTGGAATTTCAGCTGAATGAGGTCTGATAGCTGACGGTAGATTTGGATATTCTGTTTTACTTTTATTTTTCCTGCTAAATCCTGATGTTTTCACTAAACAGAAGTAACACTCTGTGGAATTACTTTTTGCTCTCTCCACACCATGGGGATACCAAATGCTAACTTTTCACGTGTTCCTTTGGTCCACATCCGTAAACTCTCGACACACTGCTTGCACACTATGTGAGGGGCCCATGGCTTATCTTGATCACTGAGTTTTACTTTAAAATATGCAAAATATGCTTGTTTGACAAATGCACTGATGTTTGCCCTTTGAACTGGAATGGTGAAAACACCACAAATATAGCAGAAGGAGTCAGGGTTGTTTAGGCATTTACGACGAGAGGAAGAAGGAGCAGACATGATCTGAAACAAAGGAAATATGTACATATGTAAATAAAACACTGAGATGGAAAGTTACAAGCTTTGAAAACTAACAAAGAAAAAAATCATAAAAGATATATAAATTACAACTAAGGGGGCGTGGCCTGCAACTGCTCCATGTAGGACACATCCCCTGGAGCTGCTGTGCCTTACTATAAGCAACAGAGATTTATGCCTTTATTAAGGCAACAAATCTCATCACAGCAACGTGACCCTAACTATAAACCCTCCAGGACCATTTTGAACTTGTATGTGGAAGATTCCTTCTACCCTTCTGCACACTACAGGGAGATGGTAAGGACCTGAGAGGAAAGTGGGGGCCATCTTGGAATGCTGAGCAGGTAATCTGTGGCCATATCCTAGGAGATCCGCCTGGACGGCTCCTCTCTGAATACCCTCTATCTCCACTTTCGCTGTCGACTTCTATCTGCCACCACGCCGGAGGGATCGGAGACCTGTGTTGTTACCTGGCGAGTTCCCAGTCTCCAGTCTCCTGTCATCATTGCTGTGTGAACAGCGCAGCAGAAATCAACTTACCGGAGTTAACTCTGTGATGTTGAGGTGAGGGGAGCTGCCTGTTGCTGTCCTGCTGCTGACCTGCGTCTCCTTTGGTTGTTGGAGCGGAGTCTCCCTCCTGATCGCAAGGAGAAAGCTCCCGGCGGAGGGATACGGCTCGGCCATTGTTCTAACACTGGTGGGTGATGAGGGAGTGAGGTGAGGAGAAGATCACAGTCTGTGAGTGGAAGACATCGAGTCCACGGTGCTAGATTGTGAGGATTCAGTTCTTATCAACTATTTAAGTACTATACTGTTTAATAAGACCTATAATATCTAACAAACAACTGGTGCTGTGTGATACTGGGGGAAATACAGGAACTATTTGTTTACTGCAATACATGTGTTATTGGAAGAGCGGAAGCTCACTTCTTCCCCAAGCCACATCACTCCTTGATAACAGTGTCACACACACTGGGTCTACTGAGGAGGAAATTTGATCATATACTGACACCTTCTGGCAACTGTTGGTATTGATTTGACAAGGGATTTCTGATTCTACTAGCAAGTGAGATTGACGAATCTCCGACGCGCCCAAGCCACGCGGAAACGGCGGACGAAGACCGAAGAATATATTCTTTATAGCAGTCTCTTATATATGTTCAAGTGGTCTTCTATTTTAATTAATACTATTACTCCTGCTGAATTTCTACCCTTGTACTCAATATCGCATATACTCAGTGCATGGGATAGTGACATATTGGCTCTCTATGTACCTTTCATCTGTTTGGGAGTATATGTCTGGTAGATATTGTACCTATTGACATTGTACTTTTGCTATTTCCAGTACGTGCTCCACAGGGTCATTGCGTCACTGAGTCAGTTGTCTTGTTACATAGGGAGACAATAGTGTGTTCACTGGTCACCTATACTCTCACCTAAGAAAATCTCTGGTTCTTACTCTTACTGGTGAGGATTTCGTTGACTAGATATAATATGCCTTCCAAAGTTAAATATCCTCAGAACAGAACGTCCTTTACTGACTCGACTACTGACTCTATCACAAACTCGACTCCAACGACCACTACTCTTACAGAACAGGAAATTATAGATATTAAGAGGATGGAGACAGGAACGGGCCTACAGCCAAGGGACGACATGACTAATGATCTGATGATTTTAGAGAGCCAGCAGTCTATACATAAGCGCAAAGATAGAGACACTCCGACTAGACCCAAATCAGACGACACCCACAAAGATGGCACATATTTAGGGGATGAATTTGCTATGAAAAGTCCGGCTAGACGCCGCACTAAAAGAGGCGATTCAGAAGTGGACCCATTACTAGTGATGAGCGAGTACTAAAATGCTCGGGTGCTCGAAGCTCGGGCCGAGCATCCCGAGATACTCGTGTACTCGGCCCGAGTAACGAGCCCAATGTTATCCTATGGGAGACACGAGTATTTTTATGAAATGACTGCCGGCTGCATGGAAAAACCCTCAAAATGTCACAAAAGTCTCAGAAGAGTGCTGAAATGACATGGCAACACCATGGGGAAGACCCCTGGAAGCATTTCTCACTCAAAAGTCACAGCTGTGAACAATGTTGTCCGAGTTTCACGCCAATTTTACGGAGTGTCCAGAAAACCTTCCAAAATGACACCAAAATGAATATTTAGGGTGGAAATGTTAAGGGCACATACCCAATAGTGAGATACAGCTGGTGTATGTCACTTTTTGTGATTACATGAAAGATTTTACATGAAAACATTGTGCGACACTCCGATGACCCTGACAAGAGACGTACATGAAGCCCTGTCTAGAAATAAAGTGCCCATTTTGAGGAACTGGGTCTATTGTAGTATCTTCCTTTGCAAGGGCAGTCCAAAATTGGGAGGTTCACCAATGCCCCTGGATACAGACATGCAGGATGGCCTGAAAACAAGAACTGGGTATATTTTAGTATAGCCCTTTGGCCAGGGCAGCCAAAAATTGGAAGGTTCAACAATGACCCATGCTTACAGACATGTAGTAGGGCCTGTAACCCTCAAGTGGGTGTATTGTAGTATAGCCCTTTTGTCAGGGCAGCCAAAAATTGGGAAGTTCAACAATGACCCATGCTTACAGACATGTAGTAGGGCCTGTAACCCTCAAGTGGGTGTATTTTAGTATAGCCCTTTGGTCAGGGCAGCCAAAAATTGGGAGGCTCCTCTTTGTCCCTGGATAGAGACGTGCAGGAGGGCCTGTAACCCTCAAGTGGGTGTATTGTAGTATAGCCCTTTTGTCAGGGCAGCCAAAAATTGGAAGGTTCAACAATGACCCATGCTTACAGACATGTAGTAGGGCCTGTAACCCTCAAGTGGGTGTATTTTAGTATAGCCCTTTGGTCAGGGCAGCCAAAAATTGGGAGGCTCCTCTTTGTCCCTGGATAGAGACGTGCAGGAGGGCCTGTTAAGAACTGGGTGTATTGTAGTATAGCCCTTTGGTCAGGGCAGACAAAAATTGGGAGGCTCCTCTTTGTCCCTGGATAGAGACGTGCAGGAGGGCCTGTTAACAAGAACTGGGTGTATTTTAGTATAGCCCTTTTGTCAGGGCAGCCAAAAATGTGGAGGCTCCTCTTTGTCCCTGGATAGAGACGTGCAAGAGGGCCTGTTAACAAGAACTGGGTGTATTGTAGTATAGCCCTTTTGTCAGGGCAGCCAAAAATTGGAAGGTTCAACAATGACCCATGCTTACAGACATGTAGTAGGGCCTGTAACCCTCAAGTGGGTGTATTGTAGTATAGCCCTTTGGTCAGGGCAGCCAAAAATTGGGAGGCTCCTCTTTGTCCCTGGATAGAGACGTGCAGGAGGGCCTGTGACCCTCAAGTGGGTGTATTGTAGTATAGCCCTTTTGCCAGGGCAGCCAAAAATTGGGAGGCTCCTCTTTGTCCCTGGATAGAGACGTGCAGGAGGGCCTGTTAAGAACTGGGTGTATTGTAGTATAGCCCTTTGGTCAGGGCAGACAAAAATTGGGAGGCTCCTCTTTGTCCCTGGATAGAGACATGCAGGAGGGCCTGTTAAGAACTGGGTGTATTGTAGTATAGCCCTTTGGTCAGGGCAGACAAAAATTGGGAGGCTCCTCTTTGTCCCTGGATAGAGACGTGCAGGAGGGCCTGTAACCCTCAAGTGGGTGTATTGTAGTATAGCCCTTTTGCCAGGGCAGCCAAAAATTGGGAGGCTCCTCTTTGTCCCTGGATAGAGACGTGCAAGAGGGCCTGTTAACAAGAACTGGGTGTATTGTAGTATAGCCCTTTTGTCAGGGCAGCCAAAAATTGGGAGGCTCCTCTTTGTCCCTGGATAGAGACGTGCAGGAGGGCCTGTTAAGAACTGGGTGTATTGTAGTATAGCCCTTTGGTCAGGGCAGCCAAAAATTGGGAGGCTCCTCTTTGTCCCTGGATAGAGACGTGCAGGAGGGCCTGTTAAGAACTGGGTGTATTGTAGTATAGCCCTTTGGTCAGGGCAGACAAAAATTGGGAGGCTCCTCTTTGTCCCTGGATAGAGACGTGCAGGAGGGCCTGTTAACAAGAACTGGGCGTATTGTAGTATAGCCCTTTTGTCAGGGCAGCCAAAAATTGGGAGGTTCAACAATGACCCATGCTTACAGACATGTAGTAGGGCCTGTAACCCTCAAGTGGGTGTATTTTAGTATAGCCCTTTGGTCAGGGCAGCCAAAAATTGGGAGGCTCCTCTTTGTCCCTGGATAGAGACGTGCAGGAGGCCTGTAACCCTCAAGTGGGTGTATTGTAGTATAGCCCTTTTGCCAGGGCAGCCAAAAATTGGGAGGCTCCTCTTTGTCCCTGGATAGAGACGTGCAGGAGGGCCTGTTAAGAACTGGGTGTATTGTAGTATAGCCCTTTGGTCAGGGCAGCCAAAAATTGGGAGGCTCCTCTTTGTCCCTGGATAGAGACGTGCAGGAGGGCCTGTTAAGAACTGGGTGTATTGTAGTATAGCCCTTTGGTCAGGGCAGACAAAAATTGGGAGGCTCCTCTTTGTCCCTGGATAGAGACGTGCAGGAGGGCCTGTTAACAAGAACTGGGCGTATTGTAGTATAGCCCTTTTGTCAGGGCAGCCAAAAATTGGGAGGTTCAACAATGACCCATGCTTACAGACATGTAGTAGGGCCTGTAACCCTCAAGTGGGTGTATTTTAGTATAGCCCTTTGGTCAGGGCAGCCAAAAATTGGGAGGCTCCTCTTTGTCCCTGGATAGAGACGTGCAGGAGGGCCTGTAACCCTCAAGTGGGTGTATTGTAGTATAGCCCTTTTGCCAGGGCAGCCAAAAATTGGGAGGCTCCTCTTTGTCCCTGGATAGAGACGTGCAAGAGGGCCTGTTAACAAGAACTGGGTGTATTGTAGTATAGCCCTTTTGTAAGGGCAGCCAAAAATTGGGAGGCTCCTCTTTGTCCCTGGATAGAGACGTGTAGGAGTGCCTAAAAACATTTTTCCCATTGAAAAGGAGCGGGTCTCCTGTCGTTGTAATGCCCATTCTAACAGAATGGGCTCAAAAATTTACCACTGCGGGTATACCTCAAACAAGAGCCTAACTATTCTAACGGTCATCATGGTGTCACATGAGGAGAAGGAGTAGCAGTCCAGCGATTAGCCAAAGTCCGGAAGTGTGTACCCATGGGTGAGTGGAGGTACATGTCAAATTGAAATAACAAAATTAAATTCAGTTGTCATTTGCTGGTGGTGTGGTGAAGTCTGGCCCAATCCAACCCTTGTTCATCTTGATCAGAGTGAGCCTGTCCGCATTTTGAGTTGACAGGCGGGTGCGTTTATCAGTGATGATTCCACCTGCTGCACTGAAAACACGCTCTGATAAAACGCTAGCGGCAGGGCAGGCCAGGACTTCCAAGGCGTAGAGAGCCAATTCATGCCACGTGTCGAGCTTGGAGACCCAATAATTGAAAGGCACCGAGGAATCTCGCAGTACAGTTGTTCGATCTGCAAGGTACTCCTTCAGCATCTGCCCGAACTTAGCATTTCTGGTGGCACTACCCCACACCTCAGGGGCTGTGGTACGTGAGGGGCTGATAAAACTGTCCCACATCGTAAAGACAGTTCCCCTGCCTCTGGCGGATTGGACTTGTGCCCCTCTCGGCCGTACGCCTTGGTTGTCCATCGAATCCTGACCTATGCCGCTAGCGTTTTGTGAGGGGAATGATTTCACAACTTCCATGACTATGGCCCTCTGGAACTGCTGCATTTTGGCTGACCTCTCCGCCTCAGGAATGAGAGACATAAAGTTCTCCTTGTAGCATGGGTCTAAGAGTGTTGCCAACCAGTACTGATTGTCGGCCAAGATGTTCTGAACGCGAGGGTCACGAGACAGGCAGCTTACCATAAAGTCAGCCATGTGCGCCAGACTCTTAACAGCCATCACTTCAGTATCCAGACCAACACGATGACTGAACATGCTGTCCTCCTCCTCCTCATCTCCTCTGTCCTCTGGCCAGCCACGCTGAATCGAGGGTATGACTGGTGTGCATGTCATATCCCCAATTTGGCCTGAGAGTTGCTCCATGTCTTCATCCTCCTCCTCCTCCTCGTCATAGTCCTCCACTACACGTTGTGATGACATGAGGCTGGGCTGTGTGTTTTCACCCACACCCACTACAGTTTCTTGCTCTAAGTCATCGCGCTCGGCCTGCAATGCATCCTCTTTTATTTTCAGCAGAGACCGTTTTAGAAGGCACAGTAGTGGTATGGTGACGCTGATAATGGCGTCATCGCCGCTCACCATCTTGGTGGAGTCCTCAAAGTTTTGGAGGACGGTGCATAGGTCCGACATCCATCTCCACTCCTCAGGTGTTATGTGTGGAGTTTGACCCATTTCCCGACGGCTTAGGTGATGCAGGTAGTCCACAACTGCCCTCTTCTGCTCACATATCCTGACCAACATGTGCAGCGTTGAATTCCAACGCGTGGGGACATCACACACCAGTCTGTGGGCCGGAAGACGCAAACGGCGCTGAAAGCTGGCAAGGCCGGCTGAAGCAGCAGGTGACTTGCGAAAATGTGCAGACAGACGCCGAACTTTTACCAGCAGGTCAGACACCTCCAGGTATGACTTCACAAACCTCTGAACCACCAGGTTGAGCACATGGGCCACGCATGGAACATGCGTCAGCTGCCCTCGCCTCAAAGCTGCCACCAGGTTCCGGTCATTGTCACACACGACCTTTCCTGGCTTTAGGTTCAGAGGTGTGAGCCAGTGATCTGCCTGCTGTTTCAGAGCTGTCCACACCTCTTCTGCATTGTGGGGTTTGTCACCTATGCAGACTAGCTTCAGCACAGCCTGTTGCCGCTTTGCAGAGGCAGTGCTGCAGTGCTTCCAGCTTGGGACAGGTGTGGAGGGTACAGTGGATGAGGATGCGCAGGAGGAGGAGGAGGAGGCTGAAGAGCATGACATTCCGGAGCTGTAGAGTGTTGGTGAATCCCTGACAGAGGTAGGGCCTGCTATCCTTGGTGTGGGAAGGACGTGTTCCGTCCCTCGCTCAAACTGGGTCCCAGCCTCCACAATATTAATCCAGTGTGCCGTCAAGGAGATGTATCGGCCTTGCCCACAAGCACTTGTCCACGTGTCTGTGGTTAGGTGGACTTTGGCTGAAACAGCATTGTTCAGGGCACGTGTGATGCTGTTGGACACGTGGTTATGCAATGCGGGGACGGCACATCTGGAGAAATAGTGTCGGCTGGGGACCGAGTAACGTGGGACAGCAGCCGCCATCAGGTCGCGGAATGCGTCCGTCTCCACCAGACGGAAAGGCAACATTTCTAGCGCTATGAGTCGCGAAATGTGAGCATTCAGGACTGTGGCATGTGGGGCATTGGCAGCGTATTTGCACCTGCGTTCAAATGTTTGCTGAATGGATAATTGAACGCTGCGCTGGGACAAAGACGTGCTTGATGGTGGTGTAATTTGTGCTTCGGCAACTTCAGGTGCAGGACCGGAGGCTTGTTCGCGGCCAGCATGGACAGGGGATTGGCTTGCATGCACAACAGGCGAAGACGTAGCAGTGACATCAGCACGCACCGCTCCTCGACTCTGTGGTACTTCCCACAAAGTCGAGTGCTTGGCTGACATGTGCCTGATCATGCTGGTGGTGGTCAGGCTGCTAGTTTTCGTACCCCTGCTGATAGTGGCATGGCAGGTGTGGCAAATGGCCTTTTTAGATTCTTCTGGAGCCAACTTAAAAAACTCCCAGACTCGGGAAGACCGAACATTTGCACAGGCACCTTGAGTCGTGTTGTTGTTCCGGGGAACGGTTGCCTGCCTTCTGCCTGCGGACGCAACCCTGCTTCGTACTGGCTGTTGGGATGCTACGCCTCCCTCCCCCTGTGCACTGCTGTCCTCGCTCTGCATATCCTCCTGCCATGTAGGGTCAGCTACTGGATCATCCACCACGTCGTCTTCCTCTTCCGCACCCTGATCCTCCTCCTGACTTCCTGGCAATTGTGTCTCATCATCATCCACCCCTTGTTGAGACACTTTGACAACGTTCCGTTCGTCATAACGCGGCTGCTCAAATATTTGGGCATCTGTACATACCATCTCCTCATGACCCACTTCAAGAGGAGGTGGCGACAGGCCAGATTCTGCGAATGGATACGTGAACAGCTCTTCCGAGTGTCCTAGTGAGGGATCTGTAATGTCCGTGGACGTGTACTCGGCCAGGTGGTAGGAAGGAGGATCAGGTTGGGAAATGTGCGGTGCAGTATCACGGCTACTGACAGTTGACCGTGCGGAAGACAGAGTGTTTGTGGAGGTGCCCATCTGACTTGAAGCATTATCCGCTATCCAAGTAACAACCTGTTGACACTGGTCTTGGTTCAACAGTGGTGTACTGCTGCGGGCCCCAAGAATTTGGGACAGGACGTGCGAGCGAGGAGATGTGGCCCTTTGTTGTTGCGAAATTAGTGCTTGCACACGACCTCGGCCTCTGCCTGCACCACCATCACGTCCACTTACTTGTTCCTTGCCAACGCCTTTGCGCATTTTGCCTGTATAGAGTGACAACTGTCTGGTGACTGTTGAGGTCACAGGAGATTAGGATTTTAGTTCCCTAACCTAAATAAAGGTATGACGTACAACAGTGTGGTGACTGTTGAGATGACAAGAGTTAGGATTTTAGTTCCCTAACCTGTATAAAGGTATGACGTACAACAGTGTGGTGACTGTTGAGATGACAAGAGTTAGGATTTTAGTTCCCTAACCTAAATAAAGGTATGACGTACAACAGTGTGGTGACTGTTGAGATGACAAGAGTTAGGATTTTAGTTCCCTAAACTAAATAAAGGGTATGACGTACAACAGTGTGGTGACTGTTGAGATGACAAGAGTTAGGATTTTAGTTCCCTAACCGAAATAAAGGTATGACGTACAACAGTGTGGTGACTGTTGAGATGACAAGAGTTAGGATTTTAGTTCCCTAACCTGAATAAAGGTATCACGTACAACAGTGTGGTGACTGTTGAGATGACAAGAGTTAGGATTTTAGTTCCCTAACCTAAATATAGGTATGACGTACAACAGTGTGGTGACTGTTGAGATGACAAGAGTTAGGATTTTAGTTCCCTAACCTAAATAAAGGTATGACGTACAACAGTGTGGTGACTGTTGAGATGACAAGAGTTAGGATTTTAGTTCCCTAACCTGTATAAAGGTATCACGTACAACAGTGTGGTGACTGTTGAGATGACAAGAGTTAGGATTTTAGTTCCCTAACCTAAATAAAGGTATGACGTACAACAGTGTGGTGACTGTTGAGATGACAAGAGTTAGGATTTTAGTTCCCTAACCTAAATAAAGGTATGACGTACAACAGTATGGTGACTGTTGAGATGACAAGAGTTAGGATTTTAGTTCCCTAACCTGTATAAAGGTATCACGTACAACAGTGTGGTGACTGTTGAGATGACAAGAGTTAGGATTTTAGTTCCCTAACCTAAATAAAGGTATGACGTACAACAGTGTGGTGACTGTTGAGATGACAAGAGTTAGGATTTTAGTTCCCTAACCTAAATAAAGGTATGACGTACAACAGTGTGGTGACTGTTGAGATGACAAGAGTTAGGATTTTAGTTCCCTAACCTAAATAAAGGTATGACGTACAACAGTGTGGTGACTGTTGAGATGACAAGAGTTAGGATTTTAGTTCCCTAACCTGTATAAAGGTATGACGTACAACAGTGTGGTGACTGTTGAGATGACAAGAGTTAGGATTTTAGTTCCCTAACCTGTATAAAGTTATGACGTACAACAGTGTGGTGACTGTTTTGATGACAAGAGTTAGGATTTTAGTTCCCTAACCTGTATTAAGGTAGTACGTACACCTGTCTGGTGACTGTAATGGTTTCAAGAGAGGATTTTAGTCCCTAACCTGTATTAAGGTAGTATGTACACCTGTCTGGTGACTGTAATGGTTTCAGGAGACGATTTTAGTCCCTAACCTGTATTAAGGTAGTACGTACACCTGTCTGGTGACTGTTTTGATGACAAGAGTTAGGATTTTAGTTCCCTAACCTGTATTAAGGTAGTACGTACACCTGTCTGGTGACTGTAATGGTTTCAAGAGAGGATTTTAGTCCCTAACCTGTATTAAGGTACTAAGTACAAGAGTGTGGTGACTCTAATGGTCACAGAAAAGCTTGGATTCCAATCTGTATCATCCTGCCTATATCCTCCTAGATTAGTCCTGAGAAGGACTGTTCTGGTCACTGGAAAGCTTGGACTCCGATCTGGATCACCCTGCCTATGTCCTCCTAGATTAGTCCTGAGAAGGACTGTTGTGGTCAGCAGCAGTTTGCAGCCCTGATCCGGATCTACCTATGAGGGCCGCAAATCTGTCCCTAATCAGCAGCAGACACTCTCCCTACACTCACTGTCTGGAAGGCTGTGTGCCGAGCACAGCGCGCCGGGAGTTATAAAGGTTCGGTGACGCTGTGCAGGGCGGCCAATCACTGCTATGCCACAACTAACAGGGCTGTGGCATTGCAGTGGTCTGCCAGCCAATCCCTGCACGTGGGCTGGCTCTCAAAAGAGCGCCAACATGCAGAGATGACGACCACGAGCACAGCACGAGTATCGCGAGATTACTCGGTGCTCGGCGAGTCGCCCGAGTACAGTGATACTCGTGCGAGTACCGAGTAGTGCCGAGCATGCTCGCTCAACACTACCCATTACCAAATCTTAGTGTCGATCGGCCCATGGATAAAAGCTTCTTTGTTAGTCTCTTTAATGAGATGAAAGAATCTTTAAGGGATGACCTCTCAGAACAATTCGACGAAATGAATCATTCAATGGCCTTTTTGGTCTCTAGACTTGATAGACAAGAGAGAGCAGTTGAAGGACTACAAGACGACACTAAGACAATACAAAAAGATCAGGACTTGATGAAAGCAGAAATAAAGTATCTTAAAAACAAACTGACTGACAGGGAAGATAGGGATCGGCGCAACAACCTTAAGTTTAGGAACATACCAGAAAAGATAAAAAATACGGATCTCAGGTCGTACATCAATAATTTGCTAAAAGTAACTCTTCCTGCTTTACCAGATGTTCAATATTCCCTAGAAAGGGCTCATCGACTTCCCAGACCACCTCGACTATCCAGTGACACAACCCAAGGGATGTAATAGTAAAGTTTTCGTTTTACCAAACGAGGGAACTACTGACAAACTTCTTATGGAAAAACAACTCACTTCCCTCCCCCTTCGAGAACATCAAAATTTTTCAGGATGTCTCGAAGGAGACTATGCTAAAACGTAAACTTTTAAAACCAATTACGGACGTTTTACAAAGGAAGCAAATTTCATATAGATGGAATCGTCCTGCCAACGATGTCTCCTTCGTCCATAACCAAAAATCTGTACTGATAGATGAGGTGTCCACAGGTCTTAAAATCCTCAAAGATCTCCGCATATCTGACACTTGATCACAGGAGGCTATTAATGTGTATATTTAACTGTTACTAAGGGTTCCATTCAGGCACATAGGCTGAACCTTTAGCCTTTCGCGGAAGTTGTCATCGCATAGTCCCTTCCGCTGATTCGTTCAATTTTATATATATATTAGTTATATATTAGCTATTGGTGTTAGTTAACCAACTGTTATTATTCTCTGAAGTTTGTGAAATGTTATTTACAGATTTGTTTTTTTTAGTTAATTATCTTTACCTACTCATTCCCCAAACTCCCCCTCAATGGACAGCTCATAATCGCAATTTTAAGCAGAATTTTGACTATGGCTAAAAAATTTGTATCTTTCAACGTCAAGGGCCTACATTCGCCGCAAAAGAGATTTCTGATATGGAAAGATTTAAAAAATTTAAATATTGATTTGGCTGGTCTTCAGGAGACAAAATTCTCCACCTTAAACCCTCCCAAATTTACTAATAAAAATTACCCACATATCTTCCTTGCTTCTGGTGAGAAGAAGAAGGCTGGGGTGGCAATCATTATTAAAAATTCTATTGAAGTTGAAATCTGGAAACAAATCTCAGACAAGGATGGACGCTTCATAATTTTATTGTGTAAACTTGATAACATTGACTACACAATAGTTAACCAATACGCCCAAAATACAGGTCAAATTACATTTCTGAAGAAATTAATAAAAATTGTCCAGGGAATTAAGAAAGGTCACCTTCTTATCTTTGGAGATTATAATGCGGTCCCCAACCCATTAATGGACTCATCAAACAAAAATAGAAATGCCAATACCTCTATTGATTCTTGGATGAATGGGGAAGACCTTTATGATACCTTTAGGTGCATCAACTCTTCGTCTGTTGAATTCACTCATTACTCAGATGCTCACAAATCTTTTGCTAGAATAGATCTACTCTTGACTGATATTCGATCATTGCAATATATCAAATCTATTAGAATTTTGCCCAGATCATGGTCTGATCACTCCCCACTTGTCTTTGAACTTAACCAATGCAATCCCCGTTCTGACAGGAATTTGTGGAGGGCGAACTCCTTTCTATTTCATCACCCACAATATAAGATAGAAATCCAAAGGGCGATAGATCATTATTTCCGTGAAAACGACATTGATAATATTTCACTATCCACATTATGGACTGCTCATAAAGCGGTTATCCGAGGCCAACTAATACAATTTAATAATAGACTAAAACGAGACAAAATAAGCAACTCAGAAAACATAATTAAACAAATCAAGAACTTGGAATCAGTACAGGAACAAACCCCCACTGAAGACACACATAAGGAAATCCTCAAATTGAGGGTTCAACTTACCGTATATACTCGTGTATAAGCCGAGTTTTTCAGCCCAAAAATTGGGCTGAAAAGTCCCCCCCTCGGCTTATACACGAGTCACTATACGGGGTGAGTGGGGTGGGGGCTCTGTCCGGGTGCTGGGGAGGCAGGAGGAGGCGGGGGGAGGCTGCTGTATGAGCGGCCCCGTCACGTGGGGCCGCTCATTACATATGCACTGCATCCCCCTGTCAATCAGCGGCAGGGGGAGCAGTGCATATATGTGTATATTGCCCCCCAATCTGCTGGCACACGTCCCCCCTGTTGTAAGGCCCCCCCTGCTGAATACTTACCATCCCTGGTCTTCAGCAGCACCCCGGCGCCGGTCCTCTGTGCTCCGGTCCTCCGCGATCCCGTCCTCTGTGCTCCGCTCCACGGCTGCATCCGGGTTCCCCGCGCGTCGCCGACGCGATGACGTCATTGCTTCTGCGACGCGCGGGGAACCCGGATGCAGCCGTGGAGCGGAGCACAGAGGACGGGATCGCGGAGGACCGGAGCACAGAGGACCGGCGCCGGGGTGCTGCTGAAGACCAGGGATGGTAAGTAATCAGCAGGGGGGGCCTTACAACAGGGGGGACGTGTGCCAGCATTTGTGTGGGGCTGCAATACCACTGGGGCTGCTGTATACTGGGGCTGCAATACCACTGGGGCTGCTGTATATAGGGGCTGTATACTGGGGCTGCAATACCACTGGGGCTGCTGTATATAGGGGCTGTATACACCACTGGGGCTGCAATACCACTGGGGCTGCTGTATATAGGGGCTGTATACACCACTGGGGCTGCAATACCACTGGGGCTGCTGTATATAGGGGCTGTATACACCACTGGGGCTGCAATACCACTGGGGCTGCTGTATATAGGGGCTGTATACACCACTGGGGCTGCAATACCACTGGGGCTGCTGTATATAGGGGCTGTATACACCACTGGGGCTGCAATACCACTGGGGCTGCTGTATATAGGGGCTGTATACACCACTGGGGCTGCAATACCACTGGGGCTGCTGTATATAGGGGCTGTATACACCACTGGGGCTGCAATACCACTGGGGCTGCTGTATATAGGGGCTGTATACACCACTGGGGCTGCTGTATATAGGGGCTGTATACACCACTGGGGCTGCAATACCACTGGGGCTGCTGTATATAGGGGCTGTATACACCACTGGGGCTGCAATACCACTGGGGCTGCTGTATATAGGGGCTGTATACACCACTGGGGCTGCAATACCACTGGGGCTGCTGTATATAGGGGCTGCTGTATACACCACTGGGGCTGCAATACCACTGGGGCTGCTGTATATAGGGGCTGCTGTATATACCACTGGGGCTGCAATACCACTGGGGCTGCTGTATATAGGGGCTGCTGTATACACCACTGGGGCTGCAATACCACTGGGGCTGCTGTATATAGGGGCTGCTGTATACACCACTGGGGCTGCAATACCACTGGGGCTGCTGTATATAGGGGCTGCTGTATACACCACTGGGGCTGCAATACCACTGGGGCTGCTGTATATAGGGGCTGCAATACCACTGAGGCTGCAATACCACTGGGGCTGCTGTATATAGGGGCTGCTGTATACACCACTGGGGCTGCAATACCACTGGGGCTGCTGTATATAGGGAGTGCAATACCACTAGGGCTGCTGTATATACCACTGGGGGCTGCTGTATATACCACTGGGGCTGCTGTATATCATACTGCTGGGGCCTGTATACCACTGCTGGGGGCTGCATACCTGTGCTGGGGTCCACCCTCGGCTTATACGCGAGTCAATAGATTTTCCCAGGTTTTGGGGGCAAAAGTAGGGGGGTCGGCTTATACACGGGTCGGCTTATACACGAGTATATACGGTAGCCAAATGCTCACGGCAGACTACGACAAATACATACGTATAATGAAGGGGAACTTTTATAATCCTATGAATAAACCCAGCAGACTTTTCGCGAATAGAATTAAAATTCACAGAAATAAGACAAAAATACTCCAAATAAGAGACAAATCCCATACAACACTTAAAAATCCCACAGATATCTCTAATGTTTTTGCCGATTTCTACCGTACCCTTTATACCTTAAAAGAAGATCCGATGTTGCCCCAACCTTCTATGCCACATATAGATGCCTTCTTAAATTCTGTTGACCTCCCATCCCTGTCTGAAGTTGATCTTGCCCTATTAAACTCTCCGTTTACGGACGCTGAGGTATTGGAAACAATAGCCTTGCTTAAGAAAAACAAGTCCCCGGGTCCTGATGGTCTGCAAAATGAATATTATGTCACCTTCCAAAACTCTCTTGCTCCTTTTCTTACTAAGCTTCTTAACTCTACTTTTGTCAATACACAAGCTATCCCGGCAGAGATGCAGGAGGCTACTATCGCAGTTTTATATAAAAATAAGGGAGATATTGAGAATGTCTCGAATTATCGCCCTATCTCATTGTTAAATACTGACCTAAAAATTATAGCCAAAACGATAACCTCACGTCTTCAGACAGTTACTCCGAAGCTTTTGCAGAGGGATCAGGTGGGCTTTGTTCCCAGACAAGGTACCTCAGACGCCACCAGATGTGCCATCACCTTGTTACACTATATTGAAAAATCTAAAACCCCTGCTATGTTAATCACTGTCGACGCTGAAAAAGCGTTCGACAGGGTTCATTGGGGATATTTGTTCAAGACATTACAAAAATTTGGTTTTGAAGGTAATATTCTTAATGCAATACTATCCCTCTACTCCTGTCCCTCTGCAAAGATAATGACCAATTCAGTCCTTTCGGATAAAATTATACTCAACAATGGTACCCGTCAGGGTTGTCCCCTCTCTCCCACCCTCTTCGATTTATATATAGAACCATTAGCTGAAAAAATAAGATCCAACCACTTAATTAAGGGTATTTCTTTACATGAGCATAATTACAAAATTTCACTATTTGCTGACGATGTTCTCCTCACCATCTCTGACCCCATCAACTCTATGGAACATATCTTATCCACTATATCTCAATTCTCAGAAATTTCTTATTATAAAATAAATTTAAACAAAACTCAAACGCTCCACTTAAATATAAAACCCAAAGTCTTGGAAATTCTTAAAAGGAAGTTCCCGTTGTCATGGGACAGCAAATCCATGAACTATCTTGGTATCCAATTAATTACTCCTATCTCAACGATTATGGATGTTAACATGAGCGAAATCTTCAAAACCCTGCAGTCAGACGTCTTACATTTGGCTAAACTTGAGATCTCCTGGCTAGGTAAAATTGCAGCTTATAAAATGTGCCTTCTTCCTAAACTATTATACATTTTCCGTTCGTTACCTCTGCTGATTCCAAAGAAATGGCTGCAAAAATTGCAGTCCCAACTAGCGGCTTTCATCTGGGCAGGGAGGAAGCCAAGGGTGGCCAAATTAACCCTGGAAAAAAGTAGAAGCCATGGTGGGCTTGCTGTCCCAAACCTGACTTCCTATTATCAAGCAAATTTGGTTAAACTTAGCCAGACTTGGTGGGTGAGAGGGGAGGGGCCGGTTTGGCTCACGGTTGAGGAATCCTCATGTTTACTAACGAGACTTCACCTGACGACCATTGCTCATTTGTGTGACAAATCTAAACCTCTACCGGAATTACCCACTGTTAAATCGGCGAGTCAAGCATGGCGGTTACTTCAAAAAATCTCCATCAAAACATATCCTTTGGTTTCTCCCTCCTGGATGAATGTTGATCTTCTTGAACATTTGTCCCCGAGGATTAAAATTTCTTCGTGGATTGAATCGGCAATACAATTCGTTTTAGATATACTAAGTGATGATCAGAAACTTAAAGCCTTTGCACTATTGCAGAAAGAATTTCAGCTTGAACACTCGGAAGAAAATACTTGGAAAAAAATTAATAAATTAATTAAAACTCGCAAACTAACTTTTTATCTACCCTATAATATTGTTCAAATGTTCAAATTTCCTCGAGCTCTAATATTTTGGAAGACAAATCACATATATAGACACTTCTCCCAAGACTCTACCATTCAACCTACACCTAATATAGCTACTTGGGAAAAAGAACTGGAGATATCTATATCAGTAACTGACTTACAGCGCAATCTTGAAATTATATACCGTTATATACCATGTGTTTCTCTCCTGGAGACTCATTACAAAATTTATACTAGATGGTATTACACCCCAGCTAGGCTTGCTAAGATCAGCGACAACAATTCGGATCTTTGTTGGAGGAATTGCACAGATGTTGGTGGTCTGACTCACATCTTCTGGGGATGTGCTGTGCTTAAGTCCTTCTGGTTTGAAGTGGAGTCGCTAATTAACTCACTAACTAGTCTACACTTAAAATTAAATCCCAACCTAGTACTACTTCTTTTGGGCTTGGAGGCATTCCCGAGGGTACATAGACCAATCATCGCACATATCCTCCTTGCTGCAAAACACACTATAGCTATGAAATGGAGAGATCCCCTTCCTCCCACTATTGACAACTTGGCCGAATCAATAGCTCGTCATAATGCTTATGAGTATGCATATGCCATGACGAACAATTTATTGACTAAGTACAAGTTGAAATGGGATGCTTGGAACCTTCATGTAACCCCTAATGTGGATTGTGGGCCTTGACATTGGATTGACTATTAGAAAATAAGAGTAGAAATCCTTACCGCCATGGTTGATTATTTTGAGCTGTTCATACTACAAATCGATGCCACAATACCATAATCTTCCCTTCCCTTGTTTGTCCTCCTTTTTATTCCCTTTCTTTTCTTTTAAACTTATACTTGTTATGATGGAAAAAAAAAACTGTACGCATTTATTACAACACACTAGTAAGTAGACAATTTGTACAGGTCGATACCTCTCAGTTCTCAAGATTCATAGCCATTTCAACATTATCTTGCCACTCATGTGTTAGAAATAAGGCTGAATGAGTATTGTGACATACATGTATATAACATTATCTCTTTAAGTTTGAACTGATGTAGCTACTTTCGATGTGTCTATTATTTTGTTTTAAAAAAACATTTGAACATAAAAAATAAATACGGTAAATTACAACTAAGCGCCCAATGTAAAGAGAAAAGCTATCTCAAATCCTATTTATTCCTACTATGATAATTTTTTTGTGTAAAGATATTGATAATTATGACGTATTGGGAGCTGCACACACCTCTCACCACACTGTCTCAGTTGTGACTACTCTTACAAGTTGCCACGTAGCTCTATATGAGTCGAATTGTAATCAGATAACAAGTCTTATTACAGATATCAGTGCAATTGTGCTTCTCTGGCAGGTAAGTTGTGGAGGAAAAACTTGACGTGCTAGAAAAAAACTGACTACATTTTTGGAATCAGCATGACAATTTTACTATAAATCAGCTCAAAAACCTAACTCAACAGAAAAGTTTTTTCAAATTCTTCCCCAGTGTAATCATTCGACTTTTAACCAAGACTTTGTCACCTACTGAGCCATCAATGAAGTGCAAGTGAGGGAACAATGGAGAGAGATATTTGTTCCGCTATGGTTCCCCTGTGGATTTTAAAGGACACAGATAAATTTGAGGGTGATATCCCTATAGTTCTGTATGTGTCATTGCCGATCTACAACCTATAATAGATTTAAAGGATCCAATTGGTTTATTTGTAGCTCTTGGTCCTAACTAACAGCTAAGGAATTAACCCCAAAATGTTTGTGTTACTGCAAAAATGTACAAGAAAGCATTTTTGTTGGCACATTGTGTGTTCAGGGAGGATGTAGACGAACTCTAGCGCACCTAGTGGAAGTAGCAATGCGTTTCGAGTGATTGCCCCTCTCACTATGCAGAAGAATACAAAGTATGGAATTTGATCTGACTGTATGACAGGCTAAGACGAGGGCACAGTAATTGCACAGGACAGCGGTTGGTAGAATGTGACGTTCCGATCTTCCATTAGTGACCTGCACGTCTGTGCTGAGCTCTCCCCGGTAACAAGTGATGACTGTAATTCTCTGATTTCATTGGTTGTAGAATTGCAATGTACAGTCCTGTAGAGCTGAAGAAGAAATCTGCAAGTTATTAACCAAGTATATTCTACTATACAGTGAGAGGATCATCCAGAGGAGGCTGCTCTCTGTAGAATGGGGGCTCTTCCTATTCCTGAGACATTTGTATCCCTGCTCCTCTGCTGTACACTGCTGACATCAGACCTCACACTGTGCACTGGATCATCAGGTGAGTGATTTATCCATGGACCTATAATAATATAATATGTATTCATTTATATAGCACTATCAATTCCATAGCACCTTACAGACATTTGCAGCACTGTCCCCATCAGGGCTGAGAATCTAAACATACTATTAATCTTTGGAGTGTGGGAGGAAACCCACACAAACACAGGTAGAACATACAAACCTCCTTACAGATGTTGTCTTTGGTGGGAATTGAACCCAAGACCTCAGCGTTGCAAGACTGTAGCACTAACCACTGAGCCACTGCGCCGCCCATAAAATGCACAGAATTAAACGATGCTGAAGATGGTTTCTTATTCGGCTATTTTTTATTTTCTGATTTCTACAGGTTTTTCAATAAGAAAACATTCTAAGTATATAATACTATGCAGTCATGTGCCCTGTTGTGAATACACTTAAAAACGGATGAAAAAAATTAGAAGACTGGCACAAAAATGGGCATCAAAGTGGGTACTGATGTATGGTATTGAAGGGTTAAATGGCTTTGGGTCACTGATTTAACAACTGATACTCATACCTAGTGATGTCCCACATCAAATTCATGTCACTCCAGCCTGGCCCAAATGGGTTCTGGGCATCAAAACTGGCATCAAAGTGGGCAAATCACCCATTTTCACAGATTTTAATAAGTAACAGCTGTTTTTGAGGGGTTAAATGGCTTTGGGCCACTGATCTAACACATGATTTACATACATTGTGACATGAATTTAATGTGGGGCAACACTAGGTATGTAAATCGGGTGTTAGATCAGTGGCCCAAAGCAGAGACGGACCCAGACTGTAGTGGGCCCCAGTGCAAACATTTTTTTGGGCCTCCCCCCCCCTTCCCGGGGACTGGATGTCAGAATGATGCTGCGGGTGTTCGGCGCGGCTGAAACCCGACATCACCCACCCCCCCCCTCAATGTCAGGTCAGAATAATGCTGCGGGTGTGCGGCGCGGCTGAAACCCGACAGCACATCTCCCTCCCGGGTCATTCCATGTCAAGTGATCCAAAAATGAATATTTTTTTTCCCTGACGTCCTCAGATTTTTTACATTTTTTTTCTATATGAAGAACAACTTTATCTAATTACAAAAAAAAAGTTTTGAATTTTTTTCTTTATCAGTTAATTTTTTACAGATTTTTAAAGTTTTAAAAAAGTGCGAATTTTGCCCTGGTATGGCTTTACATTTTCTACCATATCTCGGGCTAGAAATAAGATAGAGAAACAAAATAAACACCAATCTACTCAGAACTGTCCAGGCTTTCATCAGATATGTCACAAGAGGATCTTTGTTAATATTTTACCCATGTGATCGCAAGCGCAAAACTTTAAAACGCATTTCCGAAAAATCGGTGCGTTTTAAATATTTCAAAAACAGCCCATGTGTCTGCTTTGCTCTTAGCCACATCTGTACCAAATTTCAAGTTGGGATCGCAATGGGATCATATTTTAACATATTTTACTAGTAATAGCGTCAATGGGTCATTCTATATCAAGTGATCTAAATATGAATATTTTTTTTTACCTGACGTCTTTAGATTTTTTTTTTTTTTTTCCTTTATGAAGTACTACTTTAGTTAATTACAAATTAAAAGTTTATAATTTTTTTCTTCATCAGTTAATTTTTTACAGATTTTTAAAGTTTAAAAAAAGGGTGAATTTTGGCCTGGTATGACTTTACATTTGTTTATCTCAGGCTAGAAATAAGATAATGAAGTGGGAGAGGCATCATTTTACTCAGAACGGTAACAGCTTTCATTTGAGATGTTACAAGACTATGTTTCTTTATATCAAATTCAAAGTATTGACGGGCAATTGTGAAAAAATGACTGATTGTGTTCTTGGTGATTTTTGAATTGACACTATAATAGTTAAATATTTTGCACTTAGGTCCAATGAATGCGTCCATGGGGTCAAGCTGGGACAGAGTCATCACAAATTAGCCTTATTTGCAGATGACCTGCTACTTTACATCTCCCAGCCCCTGGTCTCCATCCCTTCGGTCTTAATGGAGTTTGAACGGTTCGGACAATTGAGCAACTTTAAAGTGAATTGCTCCAAAACCGAGGCACTCAATATTTCTTTGCCTGGAGAATTGGTTTCTCATCTATCTAAACAGTTCCCATTTAAATGGAAAGTAGAAGCCATTAAGTACTTGGGAGTCCTTATACCAAAAGATCTTAAACAAATATTCAATTTAAATTATCAACCCCTTTTGACTAACGCGGAATCGGCATTTACCTCCTATAGACAATTAAAGCTATCCTGGTTCTGGAGAATAAACGTAATCAAGATGGATGTCTTGCCCCGACTCTTATATACTTTTCAGACAGTTCCTGTTCTATTGTATAGAGGCTTCCTCTCCAAAATGCAATCTATGATCCTTAGATTTGTCTGGGGGGGCAAGAGGTCCAGATTGCGAATGAATATCCTATCCTTGCCCAAGACCAGAGGAGGGGTTGGACTACCCAACATACGAGCGTACTTTGTGGCTTCCTCTCTTGTTAGAGCTCTAGATTGGCATTATCATGCGTCCTCCAAGAAATGGGTAGGGGTGGAGCAAGAGGGTTTGGGGATTCCGCTGAAACACTGCTTTGGATTTCCCCTAAAGACTCCACAGACCTAGTACCTTTGACAGACATGACCAGAAACACCTTGAAGGTATGGCACCTAGTGACGAAAACCCTCCGCTTAAACGACAGACTTAGCCCTTTGACTCCCCTTTTTTCCAACCCATCTTTCCCACCCAGATTTGACAGGCAGAGATTTTTATGTTGGCGGATTGTGGATGACACCCGAGTAGGACAGACTCTGTCCAGTGGTGGTTTGCCCCCGATGGCAGAGCTACAACTCAAAGAACCTACGAGACCTCTTAAGTGATTCGAATTTCTCCAATACAGAGCATACTTATATTCAGCTGACCACTCTTGCAGGGTAAGATTGACGCCCCAACGTATTGGAGAGGTTATTCCAACTGGAGGCTCCACCGAGGCGCAAAATATCAGTTCTATACCAGGCCTTAGGGTCCATGAGAGAGCAGGGCACCCTTTACTTCCAACGTGCTTGGGAGAGGGAATTGGGGTGTAGCATTTCAGAAGCTAATTGGCAGAAATGCTTTATATTTACTCACTCACTAGCTAGCGCTTGTTCTGCACAAGAAAGAAGCTATAAGCTGCTCACTAGATGGTACTTGTGCCCGACGACACTCCGGAACATGTTCCCTGGAACCCCTGATACCTGCTGGCGCTGTGGGGAAGAGAAGGGTACAATGATACACATTTGGTGGAGTTGTGGGGAAATCCGGCGGTTCTGGTCTGAGGTTTTCAATGCATACGCCCGGATAACAGGTAAACAAGCCGAATGCTGCCCAGAATCGGCAATGTTATCCATTTTTCCAGGTCCTATTGGGCTACAGAAGAGGGATATTCTCCGCTTTTGCATCTCGGCTGCTCGTGCTGTGATCCCGAGGTTCTGGAAATCAACCCGGGCTCCATCTCTACTTGATTGGTTCAAAGAATTGATGGACATATATCGAATGGAGGAGCTCGCAGCTGATGCGTCGGGATCTCGGAACAAATTCTTAGGGATTTGGGTTGAATGGATTCTTTTTCACGACTCTGCAGAATTTAGGAGTATCTTTTCCAGCACAGATAATATGGCTCGACCTCTGGCTGATGGGGAGCCAGTGGGATGAGTACCCTTTCTCCTTCCCATACCTCACCCGTCCCCCCCCCCTCCTTTTTTTCTTTTTTTCTTACGTGGCTTTTCTTTCCCAGTATAACTTTTTCTAATGGTTTTTGTTTCTCTTCTCTCTCTCTTCTTTTCTATCTCTCTTTTCTTCCCATCTGATACATTCAGTCTAGGTATTTCCTTTCTACACCTCTACCTTCAGAATTCTAGTGAACATTAGACAGGTATCGTAAACTCTGAGCTGTGAGTAGATCATTAATATTTCGGCCTTCCTTTCCGGTACACCAGTCGATAGACTATTCCAACTAGGCCTCAACGGGTAATGACCCATTTACGTGGTCAACCTGTTAGAAGGGGCCAAGTGATAAAAATCATTCTGCTGGGGCTGCTTGTCCCCTTGACATCAGAACATCTCAAAACCCTGAGAAAGGTTGTATACTTGAGTGTTTGGAATTATATTTAGATTGTAGTATATATTGCACCAGAGATAAGCGCAAAAGTAAATTTGCAGCTTATCTTAAAGTTACTAATAACTTTGTGAATTCTCTTTTTGTATATTTTATATGTCTCAAGATTTTGTTAAAAGATTGAATGTATGTCTTTCATATGTTTTTTCAAAATGTAATAAAAATGAGATTAACCATAGTTAAATATTTTAAAATATGATCCCATCACGATCCCAACTTGAAATTTGGTACAGATGTGGCTAAGAGCATAAAAGACACATGGGCAGTTTTGGAAAATTTTTATTAAAACGTTTTTTTCGGAAATGCGTTTCAAAATGTTGCGTTTGCATTCGCATGGGTAAAAAATTAAAATTAACAAATATACTCTTGTGACATATCTGGTAAAAGCCTGGACAGTTCTGAGTAGAATGGTGTTTATTTTGTTTCTCTATCTTATTTCTAGCCCGAGATAAAAAAAAATGTAAAATCATACCAGGCCAAAATTCACCCTTTTTTTAAACTTTAAAAATCTGTAAAAAATTAACTGATGAAGAAAAAAATTCCAAACTTTTAATTTGTAATTAACTAAAGTAGTACTTCATAAAGGAAAAAAAATAAAAAAATCTAAAGACGTCAGGTAAAAAAAAATATTCATATTTAGATCACTTGATATGGAATGACCCATTAACGCTATTAATAGTAAAATATGTTAAAATATGATCCCATTGCGATCCCAACTTGAAATTTGGTACAGATGTGGCTAAGAGCAAAGCAGACACATGGGCAGTTTTTGAAATATTTAAAGCGCGCCGATTTTTCGGAAATACGTTTTAAAGTTTTGCGCTTGCGATCACATGGGTAAAATATTAACAAAGATCCTCTTGTGACATATCTGATGAAAGCCTGTATAGTTCTGAGTAGATTGGTGTTTATTTTGTCTCTCTATCTTATTCCTAGCCTTAGTTATGAGGAGAAACGTAAAGGCAGGCAACAGCGAAATTCACACTTTTTCCGAACTTTGAAAATCATTTTTAAAAAAAATAAATTTTTTAAAAAATTTTTCTCTTCACATTTTGCATTGTCTGACATGCTATTATCAAATAACAAAATCTCAAAAGAATTAAAAATATAGAGGTAATAATCATTGGTTCACTTGACATGGAATGACCCTCCCGGGGACTCACATTGAATGCTGGAGAAGCACTCCTGCGGCCACTACCACCCTCCTGTCAGAAAGGGGAACGGACCTGCCGCTGGAGCCTTCAGGGGCCCCCTAGCTGGTCGGGGCCCTGGTGCAGCTGCACCAGCTGCACCACGGTAGTTCCGCCCCTGGCCCAAAGTCATTTAACCCCTCAAAAACAGCTTTTACTTATTCAAATCTGTGAAAATGGGAGATTTGCCCACTTTGATGCCCAGAACCAATTTGTGCCAGGCTGGAGTCAGATAAATTTGATGTGGGGCATCACTAGGTATGTAAATCAGGTGTTAGATCAGTGGCCCAAAGCCATTTAACCCCTTCAAAGTGGGGACTGAAGTATGGTATTGATGCCCATTTTTGTGCCAGTCTTTTAATTTTTTTTATCCGTTTTTAAGTGTATTCACATGACTGCATAGTATTATATACTTGGAATGTTTTCTTTTTATTGAAAAACCTGTAAAAATCAGAAAATAAAAAATATCCGAATAAGAAACCATCTTCAGCATCGTCAGAATTAACTTCTATTGCAGTTTCTATAAGTATATGGAGGTTTTATAATATGATTGTGGTAAAACCTGAAGGAGGTCTATAAACAGTTTTTTAATGGGGTGTACTGAATTTTGTTAAAAAGACTTGAATGTTTTCCTTATAACTGAGGTTGATATCACACAGCATTCAACATGCATGTAGCGCACTTCCCCGCACTTCAGCTGTTATCACTGAGATTATTAACCCCTTCACCCTCGAACAATTTTCCATTTTCTGTTTTTTCCTCCCCTTCTTCCAAGAGCCATATCCAGGAGTGTAACTACAACAGGTGCAGGGATTGCAGTCGCACCCGGTCCTTGGAGCATAGGGGGACCCAAAAGTCCCTTATGCATATAGAAAAAGATATAAGTCTATTAAAGATTTGCAGTAATTGGGGGCCCAATTGGAGTCTTCACACGGGACCCATGAGCAGGACGAGTTGTACTTTTGAATGAAATAATTTATTTTACTATATAGTGTACAAGAAAATGGGAAAAAAATTCCAACTGCAGTGAAATTGGAAAAATTAAAGTGCAATTACACGTTTGTTTTTTTTGGGGTTTTTTATTCACCATGTTAAGTATATGGTAAAACTATTATGACAGTATGATGCCTCAAGTCAGTATGAGTTCGTAAATACCAAACATGTTACTTTTAGGGTACAGGCACACTGTCGTGCATCAAACACGGAGCGTGATTGATGCACGACAGTGATGCGAGTGCAGTGCTAGTTTGGTGCGAGTGTGGTGCGTGTTGTGAGTGTGCCTGGCTGTATGTAAGTGTATGTGGTGCGAGTGTGAGGTGTGAGTGCGTGTGTGTTGTTTTTTTTCTCTGCTGTCCATGGTCTTGATGGACCACGGAACAGCATTCCTGCTATCCCCATACAGTTACAATAATGTTTCATTGCAGTGACAGCAGCAGTGAAGCATTATTGTGTGTATAATTTATTATTTTTTGCAAAGTTACACTTATCAGCTTGATTTGACATGTTTTTACCATGTCGGCTGTTCAGGACTTCATTCTGCACTGTGCTACCGAGGGGGTTTTAATCCGATGAATAAGGGGTTAATCAGACACTGGTGTCATGACACCATCTGTCCAGGGGTTGTCCTTCCCCCCTGGATATATGGTGACATGACATGTGTCTGAATGGGTTAATTTTTCTGTAAACCAGGTTCAAGTGTATGTTGGGTGTAGAGATTACACAGAATAAGCCGGTGATTTGTGAGGAGCTGTCCATGGTGCTGAAGCCCTAGACAGCTACAGACCCATGTCTGTACATTTGTGTGCGCTTTTTTCAAGGCAGCTCAAAATCATAACAGTCTTTGATTCTGGGTGCATGAAAAAAACTGACACAAACGGATCAGTGACAAAACTGACACACGAAGGCCATATAGGAGCAATCCGTGCCCATAGGGATTCTTGGAAAGTCAAAATGGATCCATGGCTATCAGTTTTAAAACGGATAAACACGGATCCCAAAAAACACAGTGTGAAGGCAGTCGCATTGGTTAAAAAAATGCAGAAGTTTTTAAAGAAAAAATTGCACTTTTTGCACCATATTTCCATGACCCGTAGCGTTCTCATTTTTCCGGATCTGTGTCTGTGTGATGGATTTATTTGAGCTGAAGTTTCTAATGATATCGCATCTATCCAGAAATTGTATTTTCATCTTTCATTATTGCATTTTGTTGCAATGTTTTGACTACCAAAAAACGTAATTGGTGTTTGGACTTTTTTTCCGTTACACAGTTTACAGATCTGATTAATTGATTTTAGGTTTTAATAGATTGGGTATTTCTGAATGCAGCGATGCCAAACAAGGCCGCCATCAGGGGGTGACAGCCCTGCCTGGAGTCAGGGGTCCCGAGCCCAAGGGGGCCCGGCCGTGACTCCATGGGGTGTGGCCATAGGGAGCAGCTCCTCCGGGTCCTCCCCCTGCATGTCTTGCAGGGACCCAGACCCCCCACCCCCCTTCTATCACCGCCACCGGGCCCTGGAGTTGCAGGGAGAAAGTGCGGCAACTAGCGATTGGCGCCGCCATGTTCTTTGTGGCCGCCCGGCGCCCACTAACTGTACAACCAGTCAGTAAAGGTTGAGACTTCTACACAATGGCCGTGGATCTCCATTTGGCCGCGGCCATTTTGTTGAAGTCTCAACTTCTACCGACCGGCTGTAGAGTTAGTGAATGCAGCCGGCCACAAAGAACATGGCGGCGCCCACCGCTAGCTGCGCTTGCCGCAGGCCCGCAGCTACTCCCCTGCAGGCAGCTCCCTCCAGTCCTGCAGATGTGCCCTCCGGGCTCCGGCACCCCCGCTCCGCATCCACAGCTCCCCCAATGGTAAGGTATGGGGGGTCCGAGGGAGGGATGGGGCAATATATACAGAATATGGGGCCATATATAGGGAGGGAGGCTGTCGGGATATAGGGGGGCTGTGGGGCCATATATAGGGAGGGAGGCTGTCGGGATATAGGGAGGCTGCGAGGCCATATATAGGGAGGGAGGCTGCCTGGTGGAATATAGGGAGGCTGCCAGGACGGAGGAAGGATGGAGGGATGCAGTCAGGATGGAGGGAGGCTGTCGTTATGGAGGAAGGATGGAATAGGCTATTGGGATAGAGGGAGGCTGTCGGGATGTAAGGAACCATCTGGATTGATGGTTGGGAAAGCTTTGCACATAAATTGAGGTAATTTTTGGTGCTGTTCCAATTTTTCACTATATATGTAATGTATGTTTGGGTGGAGGCGGATCTAGGGTGGAGGCGGAGCCTGGGGGAGGCTGGGCGGAGTCTCAGGGGGGCCCCAAAATTTTGGCAGTCAGGGGCCCCGAAATTCCTAGTGGCAGCCCTGATGCCAAATATGTGTATTTTTTAATAGTTTTATTTTCAACTAGATGGCGGCCCGATTCTAAAGAATCGGGTATTCTAGCCTATGGTTAGCAGGGTACACGGGGGCTCAGTGGTTAGCAGACTATACAGCGGCTCAGTGGTTAGCAGAGTATACGGAGGCTCAGTGGCTCCTAGTCTGCCTCAGGGCAGAGTGCAGTGGTCAGGGGCACAGTGCAGTGGTCAGAGGCACAGTGCAGTGGTCAGGGGCAGAGTGTATTGGTCAGGGGCAGAGTGCAGTGGTCAGGGGCAGAGTGCAGTGGTCAGGGGCAGAGTGCAGTGGTCAGGAGCCCGATGCAATTGCATCGGGAGCGCAGTGAAATGAATTCTGTGGATACAGGCGGGTCAGTGGGTAGCAGAGTATACAGGGGGCTCTGTGGGTAGCAGAGTATACAGGCGGGTCTGTGGGTAACAGAGTATACAGACGGCTCTGAGGGTAGCAGATTATACAGGCAGCTCTGTAGGTAGTAAAGTATACAGGCGGCTCTGTGGGTAGCAGAGTATACAGGCGGCTCTCTGGGTATCAGAGTATACAGGCGGCTCTGTGGGTAGCAAAGTATACAGGCGGCTCTGTGGGTAGCAGAGTATACAGGCGGGTCTGTAGGTAGCAGAGTATACAGGCGGGTCTCTGGGTAACAGAGTATACAGAAGGCTCTGTGGGTAGCAGAGTATACAGAAGGCTCTGTGGGTAGCAGAGTATACAGGCGGCTCTGTGGGTAGCAGAGTATACAGGCGGCTCTGTGGGTAGCAGAGTATACAGGCGGCTCTGTGGGTAGCAGAGTATACAGGCGGCTCTGTGGGTAGCAGCGTATACAGGCGGCTCTGTGGGTAGCAAAGTATACAGGCGGCTCTGTGGGTAGCAGAGTATACAGGCGGGTCTGTAGGTAGCAGAGTATACAGGCGGCTCTGTGGGTAGCAGAGTATACAGGCGGCTCTGTGGGTAGCAGCGTATACAGGCGGCTCTGTGGGTAGCAGCGTATACAGGCGGCTCTGTGGGTAGCAGCATATACAGGCGGCTCTGTGGGTAGCAGAGTATACAGGCGGCTCTGTGGGTAGCAGAGTATACAGGCGGCTCTGTGGGTAGCAGAGTATACAGGCGGCTCTGTGGGTAGCAGAGTATACAGGCGGCTCTGTGGGTAGCAGAGTATACAGGCGGCTCTGTGGGTAGCAGAGTACACAGGCAGCTCTGTGGGTAGCAGAGTATACAGGCGGCTCTGTGGGTAGCAGAGTATAAAGGCGGGTCTGTGGGTAGCAGAGTATGCAGGCGGCTCTGTTGAAATACACTGTACTCAGTGTATTTGAAGTATGGCGCCATAGAGCGCGCCACTATTCTGATTGGTCGCCACGTTCAGCGGCTCTAAACTAGGACTAAATCACTGGCCCAGGTTGCAGGGAGGCATTTGCCCCCAGGCCAGTGATTTAGTCCTAGTTTAGAGCCGCCCCCTCAGTGAGAGCGGCCGCGCGGGACCCGTGATGCAGCAGGCAGGATGCGGGCGTCAGCGTGGAGGCTAACTGTGACCTGGGATTGGCGCGGCGGCAGCAGGCAGCTGGCAGGCTAGTGAAGCAGCGCCAGCACCCACATGCTCTTCAGTTGGCCTCTGTAGTGGTAGCACCCATCCCCCCGCTCTTCAGTTGGCCACCGGCTAGAAAAAGTCAACTACCCCCCAGGGCAAGATCTGCCAGCCAGCCCCCGCATGTGCATCGCTGATAACTTGTTTTCACCAAAAAATCCAAATTAATGCAAACTACAGTAATGATACATGGCAGTAATGGTGAGCGCACAGTGGTGTGCAGGAGCTGCCTGTGTTTTACAGTCCACGCTACACTATAATAGGTATAACGGATAACAGGTATTTGCATATAGCTGAAGAATGGGTGGGCCGGGTGGGTGGGCCCCTGAAGTCAATTTTCCTGGTGGGCCCCAGACACCCCAGTCCGGCGCTGTTTGCAATACGCAGGTCTTCCTATGTGCTGTTTATGCTACCTGCTTCTCCATATGGTGCCATTGAAGGGTTCTTCTACCCAATAAAATCTGAATATTTTTTGCATGCAGTTAAGTTTCATACTTCTTTGTCCTTCTAGTTTCTATGTTAGTTATATGGTAAAATTTACCTCATAAGATGATTATCAAGGTCAGTATGCAGAAAATGAACATGTATTTTTTTTTGTTATTGTTTTAATGCTATTTTCAGTGTAGCTTCTGTTTTAGACCCTGGGGGCCGGCCCTAGCTGTAAATGTGGAGAAGTGCTGTCCTACTGGTTTATTTAGTACATGTGTTATATCCCTGTGGGTGGGATGAAATAGATATGTACAACTTTTTGAATCTGCAGGCAAACAAATGAGGTTATTGGGGAGGATAATAGGCCTAAAGATTTTGGTAGAGGCCCCCTAGTGCCAGGAAAGCAGTCTATGAGGTAAATTCAAGATGTCTGTTTACAAAGTCACCCCAATTGAAATGTTTAAGAAATGTACCCCAGTATTTACATTTTTTTTTAATCAAAGTGTCCAATGATGGGAGATGATTTGTATGGGTATGTAAAGGATATGCATTATATGTGCTGTAGTCCTATGGGGGTGCATTATATGTCATTTAGTCCTATGGCGGTGCATTATATGTGCTGGAGTCCTATGGGGGTGCATTATATGTGATTTTAGTCCTATGGGGTGCATTATATGTGATGGAGTCCTATGGGGAGTGTATTATATGTGATGGAGTACTATGGGGTGCATTATATGTGATGGAGTCCTATGGGGGTGCATTATATGTGATGGAGTAATATGGGGATGCATTATATGTGACGGAGTCCTATGGGGGTGCATTATACTGTATGGAGTACTATGGGGGTGCATTATATGTCATTTAGTCCTATGGCGGTGCATTATATGTGCTGGAGTCCTATGGGGGTGCATTATATGTGCTGGAGTCCTCTGGGGGTGCATTATATGTGATTTTAGTCCTATGGGGTGCATTATATGTGATGGAGTCCTATGGGGAGTGTATTATATGTGATGGAGTACTATGGGGTGCATTATATGTGATGGAGTCCTATGGGGAGTGTATTATATGTGATGGAGTACTATGGGGGTGCATTATATGTGATGGAGTCCTATGGGGATGCATTATATATCATTTAGTCCTATGGCGGTGCATTATATGTGATGGAGTCCTATGGGGGTGCATTATATGTGCTGGAGTCCTATGGGGATGCATTATATGTCATTTAGTCCTATGGCGGTGCATTATATGTGATGGAGTCCTATGGGGGTGCATTATATGTGCTGGAGTCCTCTGGGGGTGCATTATATGTCATTTAGTCCTATGGCGGTGCATTATATGTGATGGAGTCCTATGGGGGTGCATTATATGTGCTGGAGTCCTCTGGGGGTGCATTATATGTGATTTTAGTCCTATGGGGTGCATTATATGTGATTGAGTCCTATGGGGAGTGTATTATATGTGATGGAGTACTATGGGGTGCATTATATGTGATGGAGTCCTATGGGGAGTGTATTATATGTGATGGAGTACTATGGGGTGCATTATATGTGATGGAGTCCTATGGGGGTGCATTATATGTGATGGAGTCCTATGGGGGTGCATTATATGTGATGGAGTCCTATGGGGATGCATTATATGTCATTTAGTCCTATGGCGGTGCATTATATGTGATGGAGTCCTATGGGGGTGCATTATATGTGCTGGAGTCCTCTGGGGGTGCATTATATGTCATTTAGTCCTATGGCGGTGCATTATATGTGATGGAATCCTATGGGGGTGCATTATATGTGCTGGAGTCCTCTGGGGGTGCATTATATGTGATGGAGTCCTATGGGGAGTGTATTATATGTGATGGAGTACTATGGGGTGCATTATATGTGATGGAGTCCTATGGGGAGTGTATTATATGTGATGGAGTACTATGGGGTGCATTATATGTGATGGAGTCCTATGGGGGTGCATTATATGTGATGGAGTCCTATGGGGGTGCATTATATGTGATGGAGTCCTATGGGGATGCATTATATGTGACGGAGTCCTATGGGGGTGCATTATACTGTATGGAGTACTATGGGGGTGCATTATACTGTATGGAGTACTATGGGGAGTGCATTATATTGTATGGAGTACTATGGGGGTGCATTATACTGTATGGAGTCTTGTGGGGTGCATTATATGTGATGGGGTCCTATGGAGGGATGCATTATACTGTAAGGAATACTATAGGGGTGCATTATACTGCATGGAGTACTACGGGGGTGCATTATACTGTATGGAGTACTATGGGGAGTGCATTATATTGTATGGAGTACTATGGGGGTGCATTATACTGTATGGAGTCTTGTGGGGTGCATTATATGTGATGGAGTCCTATGGAGGGATGCATTATACTGTATGGAGTACTATAGGGGTGCATTATACTGCATGGAGTACTACGGGGGTGCATTATACTGTATGGAGTACTATAGGGGTGCATTATACTGCATGGAGTACTATAGGGGTGCATTATACTGCATGGAGTACTATGGGGGTGCATTATACTGCATGGAGTACTATGGGGGTGCATTATACTATATGGAGTTATGGGGGTGCATTATAGTATATGGATGATTGTATGGAGCCAATTATACTAGACAGAAGCCATTTTAATATTTGGAGGGCTCTGTGGGGAAATGATAATACTTGGAGGGCTATTTGAGGGCTGTGTTGGGCGCCATTATACTGTGAAGAGGTGTAGGATCCATTACATTACATGGAGGGCTGTGTTGGGTCACAGTTGTGGATCATACTGTGTCGGGGTAGTTGAAGAGGGTACAGTAGGGTCTTCATACTGTGCGTGTGGAAGGTACTGTGGAGGAATTCACTGTGGAGGATTATACAGTGTTTGGGGGGCTTTCACGCTTGGGAGGTAAGGAAATCAGGTAACAGGTAGGTGAATTGGGTAAAAGGGGGTCAGGAGAGTCTAATCTGACCCTGATGCTGGGGTCCCTGGCTCGCCCTGATCTCGGAGGTACCTCTGATGGTGAGGAGTTCCGAGCCACCACCCTGTACCCAAAAACTCCTGATTAACCCTAGGCTGAGGGCCCCTACTTCCACCCACGGGTCAGGAATCACAGCTTCTCCCAAGGAAAGACTTTAGACCAGCAGCTAAGCATCAGCACAGCACCAAGACCTAGAGCACATAGCTATCAGCAGCATCTGACAGAAGAGAGGGAAGGCTATTTAAAGCCAGGGGGAGGGGATTCCAGGTGATTCACACATTAACTCCTGAACCAGCAATTGAACATAATAGTGACTGTGAAGGTTCTTGCCTCATGTGGTGTGCTTTAGAACAGCAACCATCAACCATGTAGCTCTAAAGGTACCTTTACACGCGGCAACTTTTCTACGAATTTCACTGGCAATTTGCTGGTCGCAGTGAAATCATGGACACATTGTTCTATTTTGTTGCTGTGCACAAATGTAACAATGTGTCCATGATTTCACTGCAACCAGTGAGTTGCTAGTGAAATTCCTAGAAAAGTTGCCGCGTGTAAAGGTACCTTTAAAGACAAACCACATACACAGCAGCATCCAACAATGTCAGCGCCATCTGAGCGCATGACAGGGGCACTTTTGTTGGTATCACACTTTATGGGGGCAATGAAAGGGAAACCTAGGGGCTCCAATTGGAGGAAAAGTACTTTGTAATGGCTGCAAAGTTGTAAGATATGTACCCCAGCCAAATATTTTTTCTTTTTTTTTTTGGAGGGGGGGGAGAAATTAAAACTTCTACAATGAGGTCCCATGATTTTTATGTTCACCCCCATTGCAGGATGCATTGTTTCTCTGCTTACACACCACGTTAAATGCCGCCCCTTGGTACATATAGGCCTCCAGCCATGTGTCTCCCGACCAGCGGTTGGTCAGTGACGCTCATCTCCCTTCCCACTCCCACATCCTTTGCTAAACCTAATTGGAAGGCCCTGCTATTAGCTCCGGACAGCCCAGTGTGCAGCGCTTGTGATTGGCTAAGTGTTTTGGGACAAGGAGCCATGGTCTGTTGGAGGAGACGCGCCATTTTACCTGCTTAGTGCAGTGGCGGCTTGTTGATGCTCGGACTGCAGGTCATTGTATATGGTGTGTGGACGGTGTAGCATGGTGGACAGGCCTGACTACTCCACATTGGAACTGCCCAGAGTTTTGTAGGTGTGTGCCAGAGATAAAAGGTTGGCAATCAGTGTTGCCTTCTGTGCTATGAGGATGCAGAACTTTGTCTGTCTACAGGACCACAGCTCTGCCGCCATCATTGTGTGTCTGCCCACTTGTGCCAAATCTGTCATTGCCATTAATGTTCCTTGTTCTGGATTCTTCTGTGAAGTTCTTGTATGAGTGTGATGGCGCTGACGTACTTGTATTTGGGAAGGGGGGACGCCGCTTTAAAGTTCGCTTCAGGCAGCAGAGAGGCTAGGTTCACCCCTGGCAACAAGACACTGTGCCTGTGTTCTCTCTAGGGAGGTATTGTGTCCTATATCATCTTCTTTACACTAGGGAGGTGGCTGGGGTATGGACTGTCCATTCAAGGCTGCGCAGTGGCCAGGGCTTGCCCTTACACGCAACTACTACAACAGCCCCGTGCTGCCCATCTAACGCATGAAAGTTATGACTTAGCTATATGTCATCGGTCAGCAACACCTTGTTGACGATCACATATGGTGTACATTATATGTCATGAAGGGGTTAAAGCACCACTCCAGCATTTTTTTTAATTGCAGTGCTGTAGTGTTAAGTCCCCTGTTATCAGCACTGTTCTAATCGGTCTCCAGCAATTTGTGACCTTTTGGCAGCTCCTGTGTTTCATGGAGCGCTTCAGAGGTCACAGGTCAACACATCTCTATGGGAGTCTCATTCTAGCCTCGTTCTGGCTCTCATAGAGATACGTTGGGAGCTTGTGATATATCTTCTGACTTCCAGTCAGAAGTTACAATCAATAGTTTTCAGCACTCTTAGCCTGACCAAGGGTAAATGTTCTCACCCTTACAGCAGGGCACATCCCTCCAACCGAGTCATCCTGGAGTATGGTGACTTCAATATAAGGCTAGGGTCACACTTGGCTGCGTTCTTGAGGACGTTTTTGGCAGCCTGCGTTTTTGCTGTTAGGTCTGGAGCAGCCTTTAAAAATGCAAGCAAAAATGCATGGTACCATTTAGTGCCATGCGTTTTTGCATGTGTTTCCCATAGGGCCCCATGTTACAAAAACACATGCGTTTGTGAAAATCACCAAAAAAGCACCAAAAAACTTCTCATGAGATGTTTTTTGGTTCTGAGCCAATAAATGCATCCAAACAACGCATGGCACTTTGGCCATGCGTTTTTTGCATTGGTGCCTATGGATGCGATTTTGCAAGAGTTTTTCACAAAAGACAAGTGTGAAAAACGCATGGAAAAAATGCATTCACAACACAAGTGTGACCCTAGCCTAAGACAGCGCTCCACACGGCCAGTACATTCCAAAAAGATTCTTTATTCCACCATGTCAAACTGCTACATTTTGGCCCACCATTTTGGACCTTGTCACGTATGGTTGTGTGGAGCCCGGAGTGCTGTCTTATATTGAAGTCAGATGTTACAAGCACAGGATGGCGCTACTGGACCAGAGCCGCATTGGTAAAATCTGAACTTGCAGTATACTGAGTATATGATGGGGCCAGGTATTAAGATTTAAAGAGCAACTCCAGCAGTTAGAAAACAGCTAGATTGGTACTTTATGTTATGTACATGGAAAATGCCTTTGAATTGCACAGAAATATTATTCATTATTTATGTTGGTAAAATAACTACAATATTAAGTTAATAAATGAGTTCTATAAGGAATTACAACAACCCCTGATCATGATCATTTCTGTTACTGTCATTCACTTGTGCTGCTCAGCTGTAGAATCATTACAATAGTGATTAGTAGAATGTCCAGCAGAGGGCGCTCCTAGGTGCCTGCACCACAGCACAGACGTCTTCCCTGATGACGTTTTCCTCTGCCTCTGGGTCTGGATCTGTCTACTCTGCCCCCAGGTGATAATAATCTCAGGTGACTCCTGACATCCCGCGGAGGTTGTACTGACCCCTGAACCCTGCGCTGTGCTATCACCTGATCATAATTCTCTTCTCATTCACAGATGTCAGAGACTTCGTATACTCATTCATCGCTGAATGTCACTTTCTGAACGGGACGCAGCGGGTGGAGTATCTGGAGAGACGCATCTACAATCAGGAGGAGTTTGTTTACTATGACAGCGATAAAGGGAAATACATAGGGAAGACGGATATCGGGATATTCAATGCTGAGAGATGGAACAGTGATAAGGATATAATGGAAGACAGGAAGAACGCGGTGGAGAGATTCTGTGTACCCAACTATGGCTGGTTACAGGATTTACAAGTAACAGAAAGAGAAGGTTAGACCTCTGTATATAGTGTATTATACAGCACCCTTCCACCCTCCTTATGCCATGGACTTCTATGGCCCCCACCCTGGACCTGCCCCCACCCACCTTCCTTACTACCCCTGCCCAACATCCCCACAGTCCCTATCCCTATTCCCTTTATACAATTGCTTTGGCACAACTGATGTGTATTTAGTCCTGCCAATAAAGCTTCTTTGAATCTTGAATCTTGAATCACATATTACATGGAGGATATAGAGGAGATATAATAATAATATACACAGTATCACTGGTGACCGGGGGTGAGACCTCTATATATAGTGTATTATACAGCACATATTACATGGAGGATATAGAGGAGATATAATAATAATAATATATACCGTATCACTGGGGACCAGGGGTGAGACCTCTGTATATAGTGTATTATACAGCACATATTACATGGAGGATATAGAGGAGATATAGTAATATACACAATATCACTGGTGACCAGGGGTGAGACCTCTGTATATAGTGTATTATACAGCACATATTACATGGAGGATATAGAGGAGATATAATAATAATATACACAGTATCACTGGTGACCGGAGGTGAAACCTCTGTATATAGTGTATTATACAGCACATATTACATGGAGGATATAGAGAAGATATAATAATAATATACACAGTATCACTGGTGACCGGGGGTGAGACCTCTGTATATAGTGTATTATACAGCACATATTACATGGAGGATATAGAGGAGATATAATAATAATATACACAGTATCACTGGTGACCGGGGGTGAGACCTCTGTATATAGTGTATTATACAGCACATATTACATGGAGGATATAGAAGAGCTATAATAATAATATACACAGTGTCACTGGTGACCGGGGGTGAGACCTCTGTATATAGTGTATTATACAGCACATATTACATGGATGATATAGAGAGATATAATAATAATATACACAGTATCACTGGTGACTGGGAATGAGACCTCTGTATATAGTGTATTATACAGCACATATTACATGGAGGATATAGAGGAGATATAATAATAATAGACACAGTATTACTGGTGACCGAGGGTGAGACCTCTGTATATAGTGTATTATACAGCACATATTACATGGAGGATATAGACGAGATAGAATAATAATATACTGTGAGGTAGCGCTCGCTGAGGGTATTACAGGACACTCGCTTGACAGCAGAATTGACGCACACGGCGATGGATTCTTTACAAAAGTTCATCCGGTTTGTTCTAGACTTCTTAAACCATACTCCATAACACAAACATGAGGCTTTCCTTCAGCTTCAACATAAATGTCCATATATCTCCATAGTCCATTTATCTCAATCATAATGAATAGATTCCTGTGCAGGTTGAGGTACACTTCTTCTCCCTAAGTGTCCCAGGGCAGTATTCACACGTCTCAATGGACTTTCATACACAGTCTCAATGGATTATCAGCAGTACATCAGTGGAGCACTCCCAGTGTCCATTCACCATCTTCAGTCAGTGAATACTCAGTACACAGGCCGTCTCATTACTTACTGTGATTTGGGCCGTGTTCACATTGAACTCTTCCGGTGCTCCCAGCAACCTCACACAGAGAGGTTCAAACAGAACCTCTCACGCTGCCTGCTCTGCAGTTGTCTCATCCAGAATCTCAGACTCATATCATGTGTCCTGCACCTTTGCAGGCTTGTGGAAGACTGCCTCACACAGCACTGGGCAGGCTAACATCCTGCCTGACAAACCCACAGCTGCAACACAGTGGTAATCAGCACCTCTCACTCATGCAGACACTTAGCTGCCATTAGCCCTGTGTATACCAACTAGGCCCAGCAATCACCCAGATTGCTGCAGGCCATGTGAGTCATACCAGTCACCTGCTATAGTGTTGGCATGCCTCACATACCCCCCCTCCTTGTTCAATCCCACAGAGGGTGAACACAAGATACACAGGAGCATTATAACCCACAGGGTAAAGTGGGTCCCAGCACTGGACCTTTGCACTGCACAGCTCCTTGAACAGGAGTCATCAACTGTAGCCCCTTCCTCAGGGTCCTACAACCCGTCAGCGGCACTGACTGTTTCCTTGTACGGAACCCTCTATCAGACATTGCAATGTCACCTGTCCTAGTGAAAAGTTCGTCAGACCTCCCCCGCCCCCTGCAGTCAATACAGTGGTGCGAGTCACTTGCCTCTGTGTCTAGGGTCAGGTCTAAAGGTGGGTTTACACGTCGCGATATCGGGCCGATATCGTATCCAACGACGCGGGAGCGCGCTTTTTGAGCGCGCTTTTCCCTGCATCGCATCTGCGGTTTACACAGCGCGATATCGGGATCCAACGTCCCGACGATGTGTATGCCCCCCAAACCAGGAACGACCATTTAACATGGGAGTGAATGGGTGACGTGGCAGAACACATCGGAGTTGGGCTGTCACACAGCACAATCCGGCTCCAATCTCCATTCAATATCGGACCATTGGAGAGCACGCTCATTCAATCCCCGATATCGCATTGACATCGTTCCTGCATCGTATTGGACGTTCACACCATACAACGCAGGAACGATATCGGCTCCAACGATCGAACCACGTGACTTTTCATTGAAATTGGACGCCGATATCGCAACGTGTAAACCCACCTTGACTCTTTCGTGTCCCGTACTCGATTGGGTCGTCTGATAGGGTCTCTCACACTCAAGGCACTGGAGGATTCACTACCTCTAAACCCACGCCCACTATCCTCGGGACGTCCTTGGAGGTCTCTCTATTAGCAACTTTCTTCATTGCCTACTCCAACTAGAGAACTATTACCCCCTTTGTGTCTTTTGGCTCTAGCTTCTGCCGTGACCATTCCATTCTTTGTAGGGCCCCTTCTTTGTTGGGGCTCACAATTTACAGGCGGTTGCCATTGTCTGCTGCTCAGGCGACGCTGTCTCTCCTCTTGCAGTCTTACAAGAGTCAGCTGTTCTACATCTCGCAGGTAGGCCACTCTGTATTCCATGAGCATCCATAGGTAACCAACACTTTCTGCTATTCCTATGGCAAAGAACGACACCATACCATTCTTGTCAGGTATCCAATCTTTGTGATCACGTAGTCCGCTCACTTTCACCACACCAGACTTCTTTACCATTAGTTGCATGGCTTGGCCTTTTCTCCCAATGAAGTTTCTCACCAGAGCATGAGGAACCTGGATGACTTCTTCCCGCAGACTCTGAGCTCTCTTCATAAGCTCCAGCTGTCTAAGCAGCTTCTTCAGTCTTCAACTGGACCATCCGCTCTGTGCGAACGCATCGTAAGTGCATGTCACTTAGGATAGCCACTCGCTTCACTGAGACTTCTGTTGTGGACAGGACCACCAGCCTTTTGGCTTCTGAAGTCCAGTGCACCTTACAGGCTCCCACGGCCTTCTTAAACTCTTCCTGCACCGACTCTCTGGTGCATTCTTCTCTCAAGTCCTCAGGTACATCTACGAGGCACTTGTATAGAGGAGTTTCTGTCATACTACTGGTTCCCTCCAGTTCCCCTGGCTTAGGTTTCAGGGCTAATGGACTTTCGGCTTCTTCAGCGCGTTTGCCCGGGAGGAACACTGGGCGCTCTACCTTCTCCAAGGTGGCTTCGCTCCTCATCTGGCATGCGACCAGGCGACTTTTGAGGTCAGAGACTTCCTCCTCTAGTTCGGCTACTCGCCTCTCAGCAGTTCGTCTTCGAAGCCCTTCCTGCTTCAACTGCTCCCCTTCTAGCAGCAGTCTCAGGGACCTCTCCATCTCCAAAACACCCACTCAATTCTCGACAGCCTGTCTCCACAGCATCTCTTGTTTTAGGTGGCCCTGGAGCATCTCTGTGAGCTCCCTTATTTTGGCTCCGACATCCACTGGACCAGCCAGGCTCGCATTACTCAAGGTGGTATTCTCTTTATACCTCCCTTCTCCAGTGGCTTCTTCTACTTCTGCATTTTCAACCTTTTGGGGCCCTGTAGCACTGCTGGTAACTTCGGCAGTATCAGTTTCTGCTTGTCCTGGGGTCTCCATTGCTTCACCTGCGACCTCTGCTATGTCACCTCTCTTGGGCATCGGCAGCCACATCTTCATCCCTCTCTTGGGTCTCCAAGGTGTCAGCTTCAGAAAGGTTCACGCCCTCCATCTCTTCATCCTCAGAGTCTCGGGAGTCGTCTACCTTCTCGGCCATGGTGCATTGTACTGCTATGAAGTCCTCTGTTGATAGTTCATCAGCTATCTGTTCAGACCCTGGAGACAACACCCCTTCCGACTTCTGGGCTGGTTCTCTGTCCTGGTCCTCTTGGTTGACTGTCAGTATACCGGAGGTTCCTACAGGCAACATCACCCCATCTTCCTTGATCTCCTCAGAATCTGGAAGGGAATTCATACCAGTAACAGAAACAGGGGATGGCAACTGGACTTACCCCACACTTTCAGATGGTTCAGCTGGCATGGCTTCTCTTCTTCCCTTGTGTTTCCGGCGATGGGAGGGTTTTGTGCCCTGGCTTTGCCCTTCCTTACTATACTCTCTCTGGACCTGTCAACACTGAGTTAGTTGCACTGGGAGTCATGAACACTTTCTCTGGCATTGCGGACCAAAAAGTCGCTAACTAACTTGCTCTCAACTGTCTTTTTAGCTACCACATCACTACCAGTCACAGTGTAGTTTGCCTCTTTACTCATCATGTTGCTAGGTGGGGGAGAGCCACCATTTTCTTTGGTCACCCCTAACTCTGGGCTGTCACACTTATGGGGTACAAACTCATTATTACACATAACTATATCACAGGCAACCCCTTTAACCCCCTGCTGTAACAGCGCCTCCTTAGGACTGTTTTGGTTCGTACCTGCGCAGCCAGACACAAGCCCTTGCTCCCACAAGTCCAAAAATAATTTAGAGTCCTGGCCTATTATGACTGGACATGCTAAGTCCGGGACTACGCCAGCATCGGGTTGCTCAAGATCATCGTCTGTCTCAAGGATCACTCTGCCCAGTGGGTACTCTTTAGTGACCCCATGACTACAGCATCCTTCTATTCGTTGTCCGGGCATCAGATGGATTTCAGGTGTGGCTCTCACTAGGGTAACTGACACACCCAGGGCTGGGTACTCGGATCTCAGGCTCAGTCCGGGGTGTCACGGGTGGCTGCCCGAGACCGTGGCCCTGGTAATCAATGAAAAAGGGGAAAAAATAAAGTGTATACAAGTTCGTGACGCCACCTGCAGTACCTGGTGATGCTCACCAGCGCCGCTACAGTCCTCCGGTGGTCGATGGTGTGGTGGCAATGATGGTGTAGTCCTCCGCAGGCAGGATTGGACCGCCGGGGCAGCGTTTCTGTGGAGGGAATCAATTTCTGCAAGGAAAGATGCAGCAGAGTCGATCAAGTCACTTCACCAGGTACTTTACTGAAACTTCTGCAAAGTCGTTACAGTTCAGTACAGTAGATGTTATGAGACAAATGGCTACGGGTGCTGCAAATGGAATTTCTGGTTGGTAGATGGATCCCTCACTGTGTGCCGTTCCCATTGCTTCTGTCCTTAGCCTTCCAGTGTCTGTGAAGTCTGACCTCATGAAGACAATCTGACCTCCTGCTGCTGCTCTTAGTCTCCCTTGTACCCATCGGGTGAACCTTTTAGTGTCCTTCAAAGGAGCATACTGCAGAACTAATTCCCCTCTTGTGGGCTCTTGGGAGTCAGGGCTGTATCTAAAGATATCCCTGGTCATCGGATTTCTGTGAGCCTTGTAGGTTCTCACAGGTGCGGGCTCCAGTACCCTGTTCCTTTCCTGGGGCAAGCTCTCTGGTTACTCTGCTCCCCACATTGAGTGAGCTCTCGCCTCGAGCTTCTTTCTCCTTTCTTTCCTTCTGGGATCTGTTCCATGGGCTCCTCAGTCGAGGTAGCTCTCCTTTCTTCCTCCAGGCCGGCTGCCTGGGTCTTTCCTTCTCGACTCTCACTGGTATACTCTCGACTCCAACTCCAACCAACTAACTCCTCACTAGTTCCCCCTGGAGGTCACGATATAACCTCCCGGGTTCCCCCCCACCTACTGTCTAGTGTGGGGTGTGAGTTCCTAGGGTTCCACCCACCGTCCATAGTTCCATTTGCAGTGGGGTGACTACACCGCTTTTATGGGTGTAGTATCCCTTTTGTGGCACTTACATAGTGGGGCGCCACATAACCAAGTTCCCCAGGTCTAGAATACCAGACACACATTGTCCATTCATTTTAACAGAACACACCCGTGACCCTAAGTTGAATGGACAGTCTATACTGCAGATTGAATATCGGTAAGAGGGGCCCCAGAGTTACCGGCTCCAGTTGATCAGCTCAGAGTTGGAATGTTCCGCTCCCTTTTGGACAAACAACCCTTTTTGGGTCTCCACCCCCTTTTGGGCAACCTTTAATTCCTGGGACTCAGCCCCCTTGTGGGACATTATCCCCTTCAGGGACACCTCCCCCTCTTGGGACGCTATCCCCTTTTGGGCAACCCAGTCTATAGTGGATATTGTCCACGGACACCCCACAACAAGTTGTTGGCGCTGCTACTGGCTCTGCAGCAGGTGTTCTAGGAGCTCCTCCATGCTGCCAGGCTTCTCTGGCTGCAATGAGACAAAAAAAAAAGGAGGGGCGCTTCAATGGGTAATACCTGGTGTTTTAGAGGGGAGGGGAGTAGATTACCACTAACCTTTCCTGGTTGTACTGCCTGTACAACCAGGATCTCCAGCCTGTGGTGTATTACTGCTCACCAAGCAGCCCAGCATTTCCTGGATGGCCGGATCCTGCGACAGTGACGTCCTCTCTGCACACCAATCCACCTGGCATTCAGCATGGCTCTCGCTGACAAATTTTCATGAGCCCACGACTCACAGCCAGTCGCTTGACTTCTCCCACATGGTAGCACAAGGCCCATTTTTTTTACTTTTCTTAATAATAACCCATAACCTAATTCTTAACTAATTTAAGAAATAAATTGACTCGAACACCTGCGTGGATAACAAAGGCCGTGATGTTTATTATGGGTAATAAAAAACATTAAAGATAAGTATCAATAAATAATGATAATAAACTTTTAAAACCATGTTCACTTCTTTATTAATAAGCGATCAGGCAGCTTACTGCCTATCATTCCCACTAATAAAAACATCACGACAAATCAAGAAAATAAGGGAAGGGCGGGTGGGTCTTCTTTCTTCCAGGATCCCGCTGAGACTGCAGCCGGCCGATCCTGACACCTGCTTATATAGAAAAAACATCTCTCCCCTCAGGGAGACTTAACCAATCACCAGGCTGTCAGGTATCTTACCTACACCTGACAGCCAATCACAGAAAGACTTGAAATTTACCTCAGGGCCTGGTCCCCATAGCAACCAGGCCACATCTGCCCAGATACTGGGATAACTATAGAATGACCAATCCTAACCCTCCAATAATAAGTATAGGGCCTGTGCGACCATATGACAGCCCTATTAGAAATATGTCTGTCTGCCCATGGTAGCACAAGGCCCATTTTTTTTACTTTTCTTAATAATAACCCATAACCTAATTCTTAACTAATTTAAGAAATAAATTGACTCGAACACCTGCGTGGATAACAAAGGCCGTGATGTTTATTATGGGTAATAAAAAACATTAAAGATAAGTATCAATAAATAATGATAATAAACTTTTAAAACCATGTTCACTTCTTTATTAATAAGCGATCAGGCAGCTTACTGCCTATCATTCCCAAACGGCTAAGCGAAACGCTTAGCCCCCCCCAAACAACACAACCCTTGCTCCACGCAGTTCTGTAAGCCAATATTAAATATATCATTCCCCACCTCCGAAAGATGAACCAAATCACTATTATACAGACCATGAGTATAATCCTCCAGGTCTACATGTCTATAAGAGAATCCTCCCACGAGATTCATAAATTTCTCCAAGGAACGATTGACTCGCTTCCTTATTTTGTCCATAAATTTGTGATCTGGCGTTGCCCAAATTAATCTAGGGATAACTTCCGAAAAAATTAGGATGGACTTGGGCAAAATGTTGGCAAGGACGGCAATGTCCCGACGCATAGACCCAATTAGGTCCAAAGTGCGGATTTTTCCTAAGTCGTTGCCAGACAAATGAAAAATCAAGATATCGGGAGATGGCCAAACAGAAAGTAAACGCCTCACCTCTTTTACCAAAGCATCCCAATGTAAACCCCTTATCCCGCACCAAAAAATGCGCACTTCACCTTTATCAAATGAAAGATTGTCCGAATACGGCCTTCGTTGGGCTCTAGCAAATGCCCGAGCGATATAAGAATGTCCCAAGATCCAGACCACAACCGGACCTGGGGAAAAAAATGGAAATAAACAACACATATTTTTAAAAATTGCACAAATGTGGGCGAATATACGCCTTATAGGACTTAGATTTCCAACGGCCAACTGCTTTAATCTTAGTGGAAGATAAACCCAAATTTGCTGCAGCTGTAGCAGCGCCTATTCTGAAGGAATGAGACGTCAATTTAAGGTGGGAAAGATTTAGTTTTGTTAAACATTTACGTAATATAGCGTTAAACTGGAAAGTAGTAGCAGGGGATCCATCCGAGTGGATAAACAATGCACCTGGAAGGTCAGAGCGAACTTTAAGCCAATTACGTAAATGCATAACTGGGCATAAATCACAACCTGCAATGCTATGTAGCGTTATCAAGCTACCCTGACGTAATTGGTCAGTTTTTGATTTACTAAGGAGCAGGGAAACGGATGATCTTTGCAATGCTACATTTTGTATTAAAATACCGGTTGGACAAGACTTCTTTATAGACATTAATTCGCTAACTCGAAACGCGCCAAAAAAGGCGCAAACAAAAGCAGTTTTAAATAGGCAAGATTCATAAGTGTCAAAACAGACCGACGGTAAAATGGACAAAAACTGTGAAAGTAAATCAACGGTGATTGGCCGCCTGACGTCTGAAAATGATAATTTCTTTCTCAGCCCTTTCATACATTGCTTCACTGCGAAATGAGACGACAGGGGGTCAATGCCGCGTAATTTTAGAAAAAAGGATACGCCTGCCAACATTTTTTGGATCGTAGAATAACCTAGGTTCTTATTTAATAAATATTCAATAAAACCTAACGCTAAAGAAGTATCGCTCTGAAAAAAGGAAACATGCATATTATTGCAAAATTTAACCCATTCAGACCAAGCTGAGTTATAACCTGCCCATGTGTTCACTGCCAGAGAATTTTGTATCAGGGACGAAGTCACTCCCATATGATCTCCCATAGACCCGGAGGGCAAGGATGCCCCTCCGCTGTTGATCCATGGACCAAATCCGTGAATAACCCCTTCTGATGAGACAAAATATCAGCGAGGTTATTAAAAAGACCAGTACAGAATTTTGCTTTCAACCATATATTATGGCTCATACATATTAAAACAATCCGTCGTAAAATTCTCGCAGAATAATGACATTTTGAAGACAGGGTATTGATAGAAAAAACTGTTCCCAAATGATCAGATAGCAAGGAGATCCTCTTATTTCCTAAATCTGGAGCCCATATGGACAGGGCAACCAAAATAGAAAATAACTTGAGCACTGTTGGTTTGCTAGTAATACCTTGAAGGTGCCATATATCAGGCCAAGGTGCTGATGAAAAAGAATTGCCAAAACTAACACTGTAACCATGAGCTTCTGATGCATTAAAAGATAGACTAATGGCGTCAGAAGATAAAAATTCTTCCTGACAGCAACTAATCCCATTATAATCAAATAAAAATTGCGACCATATTCTAAGGTCGTCTTTCAGGGGTGCAGTAAGCCTAAGGTGAGAAGTGGGCGATGACAAGCCTCTAGTGGCCTCATATAAACGACGAGAAAATACTCTCCCCATTGGCACTACTCGTAAAGCAAAGTTTAAAAGACCCAATAATGATTGAAGGTCCCTTAATGTGGTCTTATCCTTTGATAACATCATAGATATCATCAACCTAAGTTTGGATAATTTATCCAACGGTAAACGAAGTTCCATAGCCTTGGAGTCAATAATAATACCTAAAAATTGAATCTCCGTACAAGGGAGTACCGTCTTTTCATGGGCAATGGGGACACCGAAGTGAGAACATAGGTTTAAAAATTTAAAAACTAAAGAACTGCAAGCATCAGAATTAGCGGGGCCTATAAATAAAAAATCATCAAGATAATGCATTGCACCCCCCCTTGGCACTTCGTGTTGAACAGACCATTGTAAAAATGTAGAAAAATTTTCAAAATAAAAGCAAGACATTGAAAACCCCATAGGGAGGCATTTATCAAAATAAAAACTATTACCGAACTGAAAACCCAGGGAATTAAAACCAGACGGTAAGACAGGCAAAATTCGGAAAGCTGATTCGATGTCAGTTTTTGCCATTAAAGCACCAACACCGTACTGTCTCAAGAGCTCAATGGCACAATCAAAGGAAGAATACTGAACAGAGGCTTCAGACTTGCAGATCTGATCATTCAATGAACAACATTTTGGGTATGACAAATGATGGATTAATCTAAAGGAGCCAGGCTCTTTTTTAGGTACGATACCCAAGGGGGATAACCTGAAATTAGGGAAAGGAGGGGCAGAAAAAGGACCTGCTACCCTCCCTAATTCAATTTCTTTTTCGGATTTTTTTAAGAACGACATCCTCAAATCCAATGACGGAGGTCAAATTATCGACCCACGTACAGCCCACCCCGTGGTACTCAGGGACGAAAAACCCATCCCTGAAACCGCGGTAGAGCAAATCAGCACTCACTGTGTCTGGGTAGAGTCTTAGCCAAGGCACCATGTTTTCCAACTTCACTGGAGTCAGTGCTTTTGGAAACAACTTCTTTGGTGCCGGGCTGAACTTGCGACGGGTAACCGTGTTTTTTGAAACATTTTGAAAGGGGGTGAGCTCCTCCACAAAAGGAACATTCATGCTTGAACCTACAATTGGAAGACCATTTGCAGGTTGAATCATTAAAGGCATAACAGAAGCCTTTTTTAATCGTCTGGTTTGGAGAAGGTTGTCTAAGTATGGTATTCCTCTGTGGCAACATTAAATTGAGCCATAAGCCCACATCCTTGCTACCCCATTTCATGTTAGGGTGAACGGACAGCTTTTGGCGGAAAGACTCATCGTATGCACACCAAGCCATTCCGCCAAAATGTTTGAAAGCTTCGAGGATAATCTCGACATGCTGAAACAATCCTGAGCAGCACTGTGGTTGTCGTTCACCCAAAACAGAAGAAAAGATACAAAATGCATGTAACCAGCTATTAAACGATTTAAAGGAGCGCTTTTTATCCTCCCCCTCCCCCTTCTCTTTGGAGTTATCCTTAGAAACGGGGATAAGAGAAAAAATGTCAATAAATTCCCCGTTCCAGATTTTCTCCTTCACTGTATTAGGAAGATGAAAACCAAGCGGGGATAAATCGCAGGTCAAAGCCTCTTTAAAACATGTGTCAGAGACTCCACTCAAAGAACGAGCTGGAGCATTGCCCGCAGAGTCCTGAGGCTGAGACCCATGATCAAGCCCCGACCGAGGGAATAAATCACATACTATATTCTGTACCAACTGTTTGAGGTGATACAGACCCTCATCACTATGGGCCACAGACAGGGGTACATGAAAGTTCTCACCCTGTCCGGCGTGATGTGAAGGACGAGCATCTTCTTCAGACATCCTCCGCGTCTTCTGTCCTGGAGAACCGGTATGGGCCTTGCTGATATCCGAGTCTGAAGATCCAGACTCACAGACCCAGGCCGCCGCCACCGACTCTGTGTTCTTCTTGCTCGACCTCTGGTGGTGCCTCGCTGGGGATCTGTCTCCTGATGCTGATCCCTGGGCCGCCGACGCGCTTTTACGGCACCGGCGGCTAGACGGGTCACGGCCTCTCTTTACGGCCGCTCTAAGCTCGGGCTCCCTCTGGTGGCGGCCTCCGGTACTGCCCGCTGCTGATGCAGAGCGGCGGGGAGGAGACTTCCGCCTGGCAAGGGGATTCTTCCTTGCCGGAGCTGACGCGGCGGAACGGGCGGCCCCCTGCTTTTCCTTCCGCCGGATGCACAGCCTGATGGGAGACCTCCGCACAGCAGCAGCAGCAGCGGGTCCCTCGCTTTCAGGCTCCGGCTCCGGTTCAGCGATGGTCACAGGCTCAGATGGCGGCTCCTGTGACAGCGGCACCTGAAGACACTGCCGAAGCCATTCTTCTCCTCCTGGACCTCCTATCTTCTTCTGAAGCTCCTCAAGTAAGGCTTCCATCCTCTTCCTCTTCTTCTTCTTTCTTCCAGGATCCCGCTGAGACTGCAGCCGGCCGATCCTGACACCTGCTTATATAGAAAAAACATCTCTCCCCTCAGGGAGACTTAACCAATCACCAGGCTGTCAGGTATCTTACCTACACCTGACAGCCAATCACAGAAAGACTTGAAATTTACCTCAGGGCCTGGTCCCCATAGCAACCAGGCCACATCTGCCCAGATACTGGGATAACTATAGAATGACCAATCCTAACCCTCCAATAATAAGTATAGGGCCTGTGCGACCATATGACAGCCCTATTAGAAATATGTCTGTCTGCCCATTCTTGTAGTTGCCCCTAGCAACCAAACTTGTAGGCCTCATCCGTTGCCCACAGCAACACGGCTGCTACAATACCCGCATTCTCCACCATATGTAAGGTAGCGCTCGCTGAGGGTATTACAGGACACTCGCTTGACAGCAGAATTGACGCACACGGCGATGGATTCTTTACAAAAGTTCATCCGGTTTTTTCTAGACTTCTTAAACCATACTCCATAACACAAACATGAGGCTTTCCTTCAGTTTCAACATTAATGTCCATATATCTTCATAGTCCATTTATCTCAATTATCATAATGAATAGATTTCTGTGCAGGTTGAGGTACACTTCTTTTCCATAAGTGTCCCAGGGCAGTATTCACACATGTCTCAATGGACTTATTCATACACAGTCTCAATGGATTATCAGCAGTACATCAGTGGAGCACTCCCAGTGTCCATTCACCATCTTCAGTCAGTGAATACTCAGTACACAGGCCGTCTCATTACTTACTGTGATTTGAGCCGTGTTCACATTGAACTCTTCCGGTGCTCCCAGCAACCTCACACAGAGAGGTTCAAACAGAACCTCTCACGCTGCCTGCTCTGCAGTTGTCTCATCCAGAATCTCAGACTCATATCATGTGTCCTGCACCTTTGCAGGCTTGTGGAAGACTGCCTCACACAGCACTGGGCAGGCTAACATCCTGCCTGACAAACCCACAGCTGCAACACAGTGGTAATCAGCACCTCTCACTCATGCAGACACTTAGCTGCCATTAACCCTGTGTGTACCACTAGGCCCAGCAATCACCCAGATTGCTGCAGGCCATGTGAGTCATACCAGCCACGTGCTATAGCGCTGACATGCCACACAATACACAGTATCACTGGTGACCAGGGGTGAGACATCTGTATATAGTGTATTATACAGCACATATTACATGGAGGATATAGAGGAGATATAATAATAATATACACAGTATCACTGGTGACCGGCGGGTGAGACCCCTGTATATAGTGTATTATACAGCACATATTACATGGAGGATATAGAGGCGATATAATAATAATATACACAGTATCACTGGTGACTGGGGGTGAGACCTCTGTATATAGTGCATTATACAACACATATTAATGGAGGATATAGAGGAGATATAATAATAATATACTCAGTATCACTGGTGACCGGGGATGAGACCTCTGTATATAGTTTATTATACAGCACATATTACATGGAGGATATAGAGGAGATAAAATAATAATATACACAGTATCACTGGTGACTGGGGGTAAGGCCTCTGTATATAGTGTATTATACAGCACATATTACATGGAAGATATAGAGGAGATATAATAATAATATACACAGTATCACTGGTGACCGGGGGTGAGACCACTGTATATAGTGTATTATACAGCACATATTACATGGAAGATATAGAGGAGATATAATAATAATATAAAAAGTATCACTGGTGACCGGGAGTGAGACCTCTGTATATAGTGTATTATACAGCACATATTACATGGAGGATATAGAGGAGATATAATAATAATAATATACACAATATCACTGGTGACTAGGGGTGAGACCCCTGTATATAGTGTATTATACAGGACATATTACATGGAGAATATAGAGGAGATATAATAATAATATACACAGTATCACTGGTGACCGGGGGTGAGACCTCTGTATATAGTGTATTATACAGCACATATTACATGGAGGATATAGAGGAGATATAATAATAATATACTCAGTATCACTGGTGACCGGGGTTGAGACACCTGTATATAGTGTATTATACAGCACATATTCCATGGAGGATAAAGAGGAGATATAATAATATACACAGTATCACTGGTAACCGGGGATGAGACATCTGTATATAGTGTATTGTACAGCACATATTACATGGAGGATATAGAGGAGACATAATAATAATATACATAATATCACTGGTGACCGGGAGTGAGACCTCTGTATATAGTGTATTACACAACACATATTACATGGAGGATATAGAGGAGATATAATAATAATATACTCAGTATCACTGGTGACCGGGGATGAGACCTCTGTATATAGTTTATTATACAGCACATATTACATAGAGAATATAGAGGAGATATAATAATAATAATATACACAGTATCACTGGTGACTGGCGGTGAGGCTTCTGTATATAGTGTATTATACAGCACATATTACATGAAGGATATAAAGGAGATACAATGATAATATACACAGTATCTTTGGTGACCGGGATGAGCTCCCTGTATATAGTGTATTATACAGCACATATTACATGGAAGATATAGAGGAGATATAATAATCATATACACAGTATCACTGGTGACCATGGGTGAGACCTCTATATAGTGTATATACAGCATATATTACATGGAGGATATAGAGAAGATATAATAATCATATACACAGTATCACTGGTGACCAGGGGTGACACCTCTGTATATAGTGTATTATACAGCACATATTACATGGAGAATATAGAGGAGATATAATAATAATATACACAGTATCACTGGTGACCGGGGGTGAGACCTCTGTATATAGTGTATTATACAGCACATATTACATGGAGAATATAGAGGAGATATAATAATAATATACACAGTATCACTGGTAATCGGGGGGAGATACCTCTGTATGTAGTGTATTATACAGCACATATTACATGGAGGATATAGAAGAGATATAATGAGATTATACACAGTATCACTGGTGACCGGGGGTGAGACCACTGTATATAGTGTATTATACAGCACATATTACACGGAGGATATAGATAAGATATAATAAACATATACACAGTATTCCTGGTAACCTTGAGTGAGACCTCTGTATATAGTGCGTTATACAGCACATATTACATGGAGGATATAGAGGAGATATAATAATAATATACACAGTATCACTGGTGACCGGGGGGGTGACCCCTTTATATAGTGTATTATACAGCACATATTACATGCAGGATATATAGGAGATATAATAATAATATATACAGTATCACTGGTGACCGGGGGTGAGACTTCTGTATATAGTGTATTATACAGCACATATTACATGGAGGATATAGAGGAGATATAATAATAATATACACAGTACCACTGGGGACCAGGGGTGAGACTCCTATATATAGTGTATTATACATCACATATTCCACGGAGGATATAGTAGGGAGATATGATAATAATATACACAGTATCACTGGTGATCGGGGGTGAGACCTCTGTATATAGTGTATTATACAGCACATATTACATGGAGAATATCGAGAAGATATAATAATCATATACACAGTATCCCTGGTGACCACGGGTGAGACCTCTGTATATAGTGTATTATACAGCACATATTACATGGAGGATATAGGGGATATATAATAATAATATACACAGTATCACTGGTGACCAGGGTGACACCTCTGTATATAGTGTATTATACAGCACATATTACATGGAGGATATAGAGGAGATATAATAATAATATACACAGTATCACTGGTGACCGGGGGTGTAGACCTCTGTATATAGTGTATTATACAGCACATATTACATGGGGGATATAGAGAAGATTTATTAATAATATACACAGTATCCCTGGTGACCGGGGATGTGACCTCTTTATATGGTGTATTATACTGTACATATTACATGCAGGATATAGAGGAGATATAATAATAATATACACAGTGTCACTGGTGACCGGGGGTGAGACCTCTGTATATAGTGTATTATACAGCATATATTACATGGAGGATATAGAGGAGATATAATAATAATATACAAAGTATCACTGGTGACCGGGGGTGAGACTTCTGTATATAGTGTATTATACAGCACATATTACATGGAGGTTATAGAGGACATATAATAATGATATGCACAGTATTACTGATGACCGGGGATGAGACCTCTCTATATAGTGTATTATACAGCACATATTACATGGAGGATATAGAGGACATATAATAATAATATATACAGTATCACTGGGGACCAGGGGTGAGACCCCTATTTATAGTGTATTATACAGCACATATACCATGGAGGATATAGAGGGGAGATATAATAATAATATACACAGTATCACTGGTGATCGGGGGTGAGACCTCTGTATATAGTGTATTATACAGCACATATTACATGGAGAATATCGAGAAGATATAATAATCATATACACAGTATCCCTGGTGACCAGGAGTGAGACCTCTGTATATATAGTGTATTATACAGCACATATACCATGGAGGATATAGAGGGGAGATATAATAATAATATACACAGTATCACTGGTGAGCGGGGGTGAGACCACTGTATATAGTGTATTATACAGCACATATTACATGGAAAATATCGAGAAGATATAATAATCATATACACAGTATCACTGGTGACCACAGGTGAGACCTCTATATAGTGTATATACAGCACATATTACATGGAGGATATAGAGGAGATATAATAATATATACCGTATCACTGGGGACCAGGGGTGAGACCTCTGTATATAGTATATTATACAGCACATATTACATGGAGGATATAGAGGAGATATAATAATAATATACACAGTATCGCTGGTGACCGGGGGGGTGAGACCTCTTTATATAGTGTATTATACAGCACATATTACACGGAGGATATAGAGGAGATATAATAATAATAATATATACCGTATCACTGGGGACCAGGGGTGAGACCTCTGTATATAGTATATTATATAGCACATATTACATGGAGGATATAGAGGAGATATAATAATAATATACACAGTATCGCTGGTGACCGGGGGTGAGACCCCTGTATATAATGTATTATACAGCACATATTACATGGACGATATAGAGAAGATATAATAATCATATATACAGCATCACTGGTGACCAGGGGTGAGACCTGTGTATATAGTGTATTATACAGCAGATTTTACATGCAGGATATTGGGAAGATATATATTAAAAATATACACAGTATATCTGGTGACTGGGTGTGAGACCCTTGTATATAGTGAATTATAGAGCACATATTACATGGAGGATATAGAGAAGATATATTAATCATATACACAGTATCCCTGGTGACCAGGAGTGAGACCTCTGTATATATAGTGTATTATACAGCACATATTCCATGGAGGATATAGAAGGGAGATATAATAATAATATACACAGTATCACTGGTGATCGTGGGTAGACCTCTGTATATAGTGTATTACACAGCACATGTTACATGGATGTTACATGGAGGATATAGAGGAGATATAATAATAATATACCGTATATACTCGAGTATAAGCCGAGTTTTTCAGCACAAAAATTGTGCTGAAAAGTGCCCCCCTTGGCTTATACTCGAGTCAGTATATGGGTGAGTGTGGGGGGGCGGTGTCCGGTGGCTGGAGGCAGGGGGAGGCTGTAATATGAGTGGCCGGTCACGTGGGGCCGCTCATTAGTGCAATGCAATATGCACTGCATCCCCCTGTCCATCAGCAGCAGGGGGAGTTGTGCATATTATATTGTGCCCCCCCAGTGGTATATACTGGCCCCCCGCTCCCCCCCAGTGGTATATACAGGCCACCGCTCTCCCCAGTGGTATATACAGGCCCCCGCTCACCCCCCAGTGGTATATACAGACCCCCACTCCCCCCCCAGTGGTATATACAGGCCCCCGCTCCCATCAGTGGTATATATAGGCCCCCCGCTCCCCCCCCAGTGGTATATACAGGCCCCCCGCTCACCCCCAGTGGTATATACAGGCCCCCCGTTTCCCCCCCCAGTGGTATACAGGCCCCCGGTTGCTGCCGCACACCTGTAAAAGAATAGCTTTCATACTTACCCTCCTCGCTGTTACCGCGCTCCTCCAGTCTCCTTCCCGCTCCTACCCGGCCGGCCGGCGCAGCCACAATGACGTCATTGTTTCTGCGTGGTCACATGACGCCGGGTAGAAGCAGGAAGGAGACGAGGACGCGCGATGACAGCGAGGAGGGCAAGTATGAAAGCTATTCTTTTACAGGTCTGCAGCAGCAACCGGGGGCCTGTATACCACTGGGGGGGGAAACGGGGGGCCTGTATACCACTGGAGGGCCTGTATACCACTGACGGGGCCTGTATACCACTGGGGGCCTGTATACCACTAGGGGGGCCTGTATACCACTGGGGGGGCCTGTATACCATTGGGGTGGCCTGTATACCACTGGGGGGGTCTGTATACCACTGGGGAGGCCTGTATTCCACTAGGAGGGCCTGTGTACCACTTGGGGGTCCTGTATACTACTGGGGGGGCCTGTATACCACTGGGGGGGCCTGTATATACCACTGGGGGGGGCTGTATTTACCACTGGGGGCCTGTATATATCACTGATGGGGGCCTGTATATATCACTGGGGGGGCCTGTATATATCACTGATGGGGGCCTGTATGTACCACTGAGGGGGGGCCTGTATATACCACTGATGGGGGCTGTAACCTCTGATGGGGGGGGGGAACTGTATACCAGTGATGGAGGTCATATATACCAGTGATGGGGGATTATATACCAGTAATGGGGGACCACTTATCGTGATTAGAGGGTTGTATACCGTGATGAAAGTCTGCTTCATTTTCCCCCCTAGGCTTATACTCGAGTCAATAAGTTTCCCTAGTTTTGGAGGGTAAAATTAGGGGTCTCGGCTTATACTCGGGTCGGCTTATACTTGAGTATATACGGTACATAGTATCACTGGTGACCGGGGGTGAGACCTCTGTATATAGTGTATCATACAGCACATATTACATGGAGGATATAGAGGAGATATAATAATAATATACACAGTATCACTGGTGACGAGGGGTAAGACCCCTGTATATAGTGTATTATACAGCACATATTCCATGGAGGATATAGAGAAGATATAATAATCATATACACAGTATCACTGGTGACCGGGGGTGAGACCTCTGTATATAGTGTATTATACAGCAGATATTACATGGAGGATATAGAGGAGATATAATAATAATATACACAGTATCACTGGTGACGAGGGGTAAGACCCCTGTATATAGTGTATTATACAGCACATATTCCATGGAGGATATAGAGAAGATATAATAATCATATACACAGTATCACTGGTGACCGGGGGTGAGACCTCTGTATATAGTGTATTATACAGCACATATTACATGGAGGATATAGAGAAGATATAATAATAATATACACAGCATCACTGGTGACCGGGGGTGAGACCTCTGTATATAGTGTATTATACAGCACATATTACATGGAGGATATAGAGGAGATATAATAATAATATACACAGCATCACTGGTGATCGGGGGTGAGACCCCTGTATATAGTGTATTATACAGCACATATATTACATGGAGGATATAGAAGAGATATAATAATAATATACACAGTATCACTGGTGACTGGGAATGAGACCTCTGTATATAGTGTATTATACAGCACATATTACATGGAGGATATAGAGGAGATATAATAATAATATACACAGTAGCACTGGTGACCGGGGTGAGACCTCTGTATATAGTGTATTATACAGCACATATTACATGGAGGATATAGAGGACATATAATAATCATATACACAGTATCACTGGTGACTGGGAATGAGACCTCTGTATATAGTGTATTATACAGCACATATTACATGGAGGATATAGAGGAGATATAATAATAATATACACAGTATCACTGGTGACCGGGGGTGAGACCTCTGTATATAGTGTATTATACAGCACATATTACATGGAGGATATAGAGGACATATAATAATCATATACACAGTATCACTGGTGACCGGGGTTGAGACCTCTGTATATAGTGTATTGTATAGCACATATTACATAGAGGATATAGAGGAGATATAATAATAGACACAGTATCACTTGTGACCGGAAAGGTGAGACCCCTGTATATCGTGTATTATACAGCACATATTACATGGAGGATATAGAGGAGATATAATAATAATATACACAGTATCACTGATGACTGGGGGTGAGACCTCTGTATATAGTGTATTATACAGCACATATTACATGGAGGATATAGAGGAGATATAATAATAATATACACAGTATCACTGGTGACCGGGGGTGAGACCTCTGTATATAGTGTATTATACAGCACATATTACATGGAGGATATAGAGGAGATATAATAATATAAAGAGTATCACTGGTGACCGGGGGTGAGACTCAAGGCATACTACGTAATTGTGTAAAGAGTTTGGTGGTCTGGTTAGGGGGGAGGACTTTGCCACTGAGCTTTATTCTATGCTGAATGTGATTATTTACTAATTTCATTATATTTATTGGCAGTTAAACCTACAATCAAAATCTCCCTGATGAGTCAATATGAGCGTCCTCATACAAAGCAGCACATTCTGCTGTGTAATGTCAATGGCTTCTTTCCATCTGAGATCGAGGTGAAATGGTACAGGAACGACCAGGAGCAGATGGAGGATGTGGAGTTCACGGAGCCCCATCATAATGGAGACTGGTCGTACCAGATGGAGGTGATGCTGGAGACCGAGATCCAGAAAGGCGACACCTTTACCTGCGAGGTTCATCACGAGAGCCTGGAGGCCCCGAACAGAGTAAACTGGCGTAAGATATATATTGTTTATTATATTATATATGTCGTATCTTATTATCCCTTGGTGGTCATCTTGTCACTGGCAAACCTGTAGAATGAGGAGACTGTAAACCAGATAACCCCTTGGTGGTAAGCTTTGTGGGGTGTGAATATTTTTAGTTAGAGGAAATCTGCAGAGGCGGAAGGTGTCTGTGATGAGACCATTATTGAGGCCTCCAGGGGGGACAACCACAGGATACCTGTCATTATTATTATTTTGGGTGCTTGGTAATGTGGCCAGAGAATACTGTAGTCAGGGACACCAATGTCTGGTCAGTGCTCAGGTTAATTTAAGGCTTTACATTCATGTTTTACACCAACAGTACAGGAGATTCACTATTTGAATTGAACTTTGGGGTCACTTCTATGACTACATTAAAGGGATTGCTCACTACTAAACCCACCCCTTGTTAATATCCACAGTGTGGGGCAAAAATGAAAAAGGGTTATTCTTCTCTCCCAGACTAGGACCGATCCTGTGATATTCCTGTTGTTTCTAACACCTATAACATGACAATTTGTCACATGACCGCTGCAGCCAATCAGTGTCTGCAGATCAGCTGCAGCTTTTCAGCACTCCATCAGAGCAGTACTTGGACAACCCCTAAAATCACACTTTCCTACCACTATAGAGCAAATGTGTTCAATATCAATGATTACAAAGTATCTGCACAATGCTACAATACAGAATGAAAAAGGCAAAAATCAATACTGTAAGTACAGAAAACTGATAGAACACAAAAAACAAGATTTCCAGACATTTCTGTTAAATCTAATTCTGAGAAATGTAGGTTTCAGTGAACCTGAACAGTACTGGGCAGACATTTTTTTAGATATACCAGATGGAGGTGATGTCAAGTCATTTACAGCTGTCCATTTATGACGTTTTGACTAGTGGGGATATCCCAGTTATCGCGATCCATTAATTCCTTTGCTTGGCCTCTCAATACATCTCAGGCTTCATACACGGCCGCCTCCGTCTTTCTCCTGCTCTTTCCCAGCACTAGTTACATTTACCATTTGCATAATGGTACCTTCACACACCGCAATATCGCCTGGCGATATGCGGCGATCTCACGTGCACGCTCATGATTTTGGTAGTCGCCTCAGATCGCCTTCAAACGCCGCAATATCGCCCTGAAACTAAGACGATGTGTCGCTCCGGAAATCGCCTCACCTACAGCGGACGCAATCATGCCTAATTCCCTCGCCGCTTCACACGCCGCAATCCCAAAGACAATGTTCAGCACGCCGAGGAGATAGGTGTGCCACAGTGTTTTACACCGTGCCCCATACACGCTCATTGGACAACACAACAGCGTTACGATTGGTCAGCCTGCTCTGGAAGGCTGGATAATACATGACACACTTGTGTCTTGGAGTTTGACAACAGACAGCCAATGGGAACAGAGTATCTCACACCAATCATCTCAAACGGGGCGCGGAGTCCAGCAGGCTGAGGCACGAGTACGGGAAATCACAGACGACGCTGTTTCCATCACTATCGCCCTATCACACGCCACAACACGGAAATATCGCCTTCGGGTCATTCCATGTCAAGTGAACCAATGATTATTACCTCTATATTTTTAATTCTTTTGAGATTTTGTTATTTGATAATAGCATGTCAGACAATGCAAAATGTGAAGAGAAAAATTTAAAAAAAAATTATTTTTTTTTTTAAATGATTTTCAAAGTTCGGAAAAAGTGTGAATTTCGCTGTTGCCTGCCTTTACGTTTCTCCTCATAACTCAGGCTAGGAATAAGATAGAGAGACAAAATAAACACCAATCTACTCAGAACTATACAGGCTTTCATCAGATATGTCACAAGAGGATCTTTGTTAATATTTTACCTATGTGATCGCAAGCGCAAAACTTTAAAACGTATTTCCAAAAAATCGGCGCGCTTTAAATATTTCAAAAACTGCCCATGTGTCTGCTTTGCTCTTAGCCACATCTGTACCAAATTTCAAGTTGGGATCGCAATGGGATCATATTTTAACATATTTTACTATTAATAGCGTCAATGGGTCATTCCATATCAAGTGATCTAAATATGAATATTTTTTTTTACCTGACGTCTTTAGATTTTTTTTTTTTTTTCCTTTATGAAGTACTACTTTAGTTAATTACAAATTAAAAGTTTGGAATTTTTTTCTTCATCAGTTTATTTTTTACAGATTTTTAAAGTTTAAAAAAAGGGTGAATTTTGGCCTGGTATGACTTTACATTTTTTTATCTCGGGCTAGAAATAAGATAGAGAAACAAAATAAACACCATTCTACTCAGAACTGTCCAGGCTTTCACCAGATATGTCACAAGAGTATATTTGTTAATTTTAATTTTTTACCCATGCGAATGCAAACGCAACATTTTGAAACGCATTTCCGAAAAAACGTTTTAATAAAAATTTTCCAAAACTGCCCATGTGTCTTTTATGCTCTTAGCCACATCTGTACCAAATTTCAAGTTGGGATCGTGATGGGATCATATTTTAAAATATTTAACTATGGTTAATCTCATTTTTATTACATTTTGAAAAAACATATGAAAGACATACATTCAATCTTTTAACAAAATCTTGAGACATATAAAATATACAAAAGAGAATTCACAAAGTTATTAGTAACTTTAAGATAAGCTGCAAATTTACTTTTGCGCTTATCTCTGGTGCAATATATACTACAATCTAAATATAATTCCAAACACTCAAGTATACAACCTTTCTCAGGGTTTTGAGATGTTCTGATGTCAAGGGGACAAGCAGCCCCAGCAGAATGATTTTTATCACTTGGCCCCTTCTAACGGGTTGACCACGTAAGTGGGTCATTACCCGTTGAGGCCTAGTTGGAATAGTCTATCGACTGGTGTACCGGAAAGGAAGGCCGAAATATTAATGATCTACTCACAGCTCAGAGTTTCCGATACCTGTCTAATGTTCACTAGAATTCTGAAGGTATAGGCGTAGAAAGGAAATACCTAGACTGAATGTATCAGATGGGAAGAAAAGAGAGATAGAAAAGAAGAGAGAGAAAGAGAAACAAAAACCATTAGAAAAAGTTATACTGGAAAGAAAAGCCACGTAAGAAAAAAAGAAAAAAAGGAGGGGGGGGACGGGTGAGGTATGGGAAGGAGAAAGGGTACTCATCCCACTGGCTCCCCATCAGCCAGAGGTCGAGCCATATTATCTGTGCTGGAAAAGATACTCCTAAATTCTGCAGAGTCGTGAAAAAGAATCCATTCAACCCAAATCCCTAAAAATTTGTTCCGAGATCCCGACGCATCAGCTGCGAGCTCCTCCATTCGATATATGTCCATCAATTCTTTGAACCAATCAAGTAGAGATGGAGCCCGGCTTGATTTCCAGAACCTCGGGATCACAGCACGAGCAGCCGAGATGCAAAAGCGGAGAATATCCCTCTTCTGTAGCCCAATAGGACCTGGAAAAATGGATAACATTGCCGATTCTGGGCAGCATTCGGCTTGTTTACCTGTTATCCGGGCGCAGGGGCGGACCCAGACTGTAGTGGGCCCCGGTGCAAGAAATTTTTTGGGGGCCCCCCTGCCCCTCATAGTGGCAACAAAGTAATGTAAACATATAGATTGTAATATTTATTTACAACGCAACCCTCAAAGAGCCCTGCATAAAGTATAAAGGCTTCCTCACACCCCTCCAAATATTATCATGCCCCCACAGAGCCCTCCAGATATATTAAAATGGCTTCCATATTATATAATTGGCTATATATATTTTAATACATCATCCATAGTCCTCCATATATTATAATGCATTCCACGACCCTCCATATATTATAATACACCCGCATAGCCCTCCATATAGTATAAGGCAGTCCCATAGTCCTCCATATAGTATAATGGGCCCTCATATTCCTCCATATAGTATATTGCACCCCATACTCCTCCTATGTTATATTGCACATTACATAGTCTCCCATCACTGTATTCACGGGTTAAAGAAAAAAAAAAGTAAATACTCACCTCTCTTCTTGCTGCTCCGCTCTGCACGTATCAGCACAGTGGCACTCAGTGATGACATCATCGTGCCCCACCATGCTGAGCTGCAAAACGCAGACAGCTCAGCCAGGACTCGAGTGAAGAATGCTGCCGGCAGAGGCAGTTGGGACTATAGGAACGGGAGCGGCATCCGCGGGGAACTACCATTGGCGCACACACACACCTTGTACGCACGTGGCTCCGCTCCAAATGCCTTGTAGACACGTGGCTCCGCTCCACATGCCCCGCACACACGCCTCCGCTCCGTACACATGCGGCTCCTCTACAGGACGCCCCAGCATATGCGGCTCCACTCCATCCACCTTATGCACACGCGGCTTTACTCCATATGTCCCGCACATGTGGCCCTGCCTCATACTCACGCGGCTCTGCACACACGTGGCTCCGCTCCGTACACCTCGTACATACTCGGCTCTGCTCCATACACCTCATACACTCGGCTCTGCTCCGTACACATGCGGCTCCGCTCCGTACACCTCGTACACACTCGGCTCCGCTCCGTACACACTCGGCTCTGTTCCGTACACCTCGTACACACTCGGCTCCGCTCCGTGCACCTCGTACACACTCGGCTCCGCTACGTACACACTCGGCTCTGTTCCGTACACCTCGTACACACTCGGCTCCGCTCCGTGCACCTCGTACACACTCGTCTCTGCTCCGTACACCTCGTACACACTCGGCTCTGCTCTGTACACCTCGTACACACTCGGCTCCGCTACGTACATCTTGTACACACTTGGCTCCGCTCCGTACACCTCGTACACACTCGGCTCCGCTCCGTACACCTCGTACACACTCGGCTCCGCTCCGTACACCTCGTACACACTCGGCTCTGCTCCGTACACCTCGTACACACTCGGCTCTGCTCCGTACACCTCGTACACACTCGGCTCTGCTCCGTACACCTCGTACACACTCGGCTCTGCTCCGTACACCTCGTACACACTCGGCTCTGCTCCGTACACCTCGTACACACTCGGCTCTGCTCCGTACACCTCGTACACACTCGGCTCTGCTCCGTACACATCGTACACACTCGGCTCTGCTCCGTACACCTCGTACACACTCGGCTCTGCTCCGTACACCTCGTACACACTCGGCTCTGCTCCGTACACCTCGTACACACTCGGCTCCGCTCCGTACACCTCGTACACACGCGGCTCTGCTCCGTACATCTTGTACACACGCGGCTCTGCTCCATACACCTCGTACACACTCGGCTCTGCTCCGTACACCTCGTACACACTCGGCTCCGCTACGTACACATTCGGCTCTGCTACGTACACCTCGTACACACTCGGCTCCGCTACGTACATCTTGTACACACTCGGCTCCGCTCCGTACACCTTGTACACACTCGGCTCCGCTACGTACATCTTGTACACACTCGGCTTTGCTACGTACATCTTGTACACACTCGGCTCCGCTCCGTACACCACGTATACACTCTGAACTCCGCTCCGTACACCTCATACACACTCAGCTCTGCTACATCCACACTGTAAATCCCTCCTGACATAAACTTCATCTCATCCAGCACCATGACAACCAGCACAGCAGAGTCCTGCATACACTGAGGAGCTGATCATGTGACCACTGACTCCTCCCCTCAATGTGACATCATCACAGGTCCTGTAAAAGCATAAAAGCAGTGTACAGAGCAGCAAACCCCCCCCAGTCTGTCCTCAGACTGTGCCCTGTCTTTGGTCCCTTTCCTTGTACCTGGGTCCTTGTGCAGAGCTGTGTCCCCTCATCTGCTGCTGCTGAACAGCCATCAGCCATGTGGAGAGAAATTCAGAGGCCCGCGCGCATTGCCAGGATTGGTTGAGGTTCTCCCCACAGTGCAGGAGAGGTCACATGACTCACTCTCTGCACTGTGATTGGGGCTCTGTCCTCGCTCCTGAGCTGCTGTGAGGGGGCGTGGCCGGCAGCTAGAAGAGGCGTGGCCGGCAGCATGTCGGCTTATTCTCTGTGCCTTGAGGAGGGGCCCCCTAACCTGTCGGGGCCCTGGTGCCGCTGCACCAGTGGCACCACGGTAGGTCCGCCCCTGTCCGGGCGTATGCATTGAAAACCTCAGACCAGAACCGCCGGATTTCCCCACAACTCCACCAAATGTGTATCATTGTACCCTTCTCTTCCCCACAGCGCCAGCAGGTATCAGGGGTTCCAGGGAACATGTTCCGGAGTGTCGTCGGGCACAAGTACCATCTAGTGAGCAGCTTATAGCTTCTTTCTTGTGCAGAACAAGCGCTAGCTAGTGAGTGAGTAAATATAAAGCATTTCTGCCAATTAGCTTCTGAAATGCTACACCCCAATTCCCTCTCCCAAGCACGTTGGAAGTAAAGGGTGCCCTGCTCTCTCATGGACCCTAAGGCCTGGTATAGAACTGATATTTTGCGCCTCGGTGGAGCCTCCAGTTGGAATAACCTCTCCAATACGTTGGGCGTCAATCTTACCCTGCAAGAGTGGTCAGCTGAATATAAGTATGCTCTGTATTGGAGAAATTCGAATCACTTAAGTGGTCTCGTAGGTTCTTTGAGTTGTAGCTCTGCCATCGGGGGCAAACCACCACTGGACAGAGTCTGTCCTACTCGGGTGTCATCCACAATCCGCCAACATAAAAATCTCTGCCTGTCAAATCTGGGTGGGAAAGATGGGTTGGAAAAAAGGGGAGTCAAAGGGCTAAGTCTGTTGTTTAAGCGGAGGGTTTTCGTCACTAGGTGCCATACCTTCAAGGTGTTTCTGGTCATGTCTGTCAAAGGTACTAGGTCTGTGGAGTCTTTAGGGGAAATCCAAAGCAGGTGTTTCAGCGGAATCCCCAAACCCTCTTGCTCCACCCCTACCCATTTCTTGGAGGACGCATGATAATGCCAATCTAGAGCTCTAACAAGAGAGGAAGCCACAAAGTACGCTCGTATGTTGGGTAGTCCAACCCCTCCTCTGGTCTTGGGCAAGGATAGGATATTCATTCGCAATCTGGACCTCTTGCCCCCCAGACAAATCTAAGGATCATAGATTGCATTTTGGAGAGGAAGCCGCTATCCAATAGAACAGGAACTGTCTGAAAAGTATATAAGAGTCGGGGCAAGACATCCATCTTGACTACGTTTATTCTCCCGAACCAGGATAGCTTTAATTGTCTATAGGAGGTAAATGCCGATTCCGCGTTAGTCAAAAGGGGTTGATAATTTAAATTGAATATTTGTTTAAGATCTTTTGGTATAAGGACTCCCAAGTACTTAATGGCTTCTACTTTCCATTTAAATGGGAACTGTTTAGATAGATGAGAAACCAATTCTCCAGGCAAAGAAATATTGAGTGCCTCGGTTTTGGAGCAATTCACTTTAAAGTTGCTCAATTGTCCGAACCGTTGGTGGCTTGGAGGCTGATGGCGCCGGCCGCTTGAAACCGGAGCTCCCGTTGTACCACCACTAAAGCGGCACGTTACCTGAGGGTTATAACCTTGATAGTCCGCCTGCAGCAAGGAGACACCCGCGGGAACCTGTGGAATGCCGAGAGCAGCCCCGAAAAAGCGGGGAGAGGTCACTAAACTTACGGACTTCTTCTCTGCTGAAAGGCCCTCATCTCCCAAAATGGCGCTGAGAGGATCTGCAGCTCCCTCCCCCTCTCCACGAGGACGACACTCGGCTCGTGAATCTCGCAGCCCAGAACATCAGAACCCCAGGAGAGATGATGAGGATCCTGTGGTCACACAGAGGTACCTACGGGACATGTTGGGGTCTCTTAAGAATTCACTACAGGAGGCCTGGAGGGAGATGATAGGGGAGATGCGGCATGAATTGTCCTCCCTGGGGGAAAGGACACACAGGCTAGAAACAAAAATGGGGGAGTTTGCAGCGGCCCACAATGAGCTGTCCACAGACTATGAAGTGATGGATGACGGCCTGAAGCAGGCTCATCTGAAAATAGCTGCGCTGGAAGACAAATCCAGAAGGGGAAACTTAAAGATCAGGGGCATCCCGGATAATGAAGGGACGGAGGATCTTATGACTACAGTTCAGCCTATACTACAGCAGATTCTCCCTGACTCCCCACCAGGAGATTTGACTGTGGACTCAGCGTATCGGCTCCCTAGAGCCCCAAAGGTCAGTAAGACCCTCCCGAGGGATGTGCTGGTCACTTTCTCGGATCCTAGGAGAGTGGAACAGCTAATGCGTGCGATGAGACTAAGGAAAACTTTAGATTCCCCTTATGAGAACATTGCTCTGTATCCAGACCTCTCCGCTGTAACCCTGGCGCGACGCAGAGAATTTGCCCCGCACTGCAAGGTCCTACGAGACAGGGGTACCCTATACAGCTGGGGAACCCCTGTGAGCGTTCGATTCAGATACAAAGGGGCCAACCAGGTCTTCACGTCTCCGTCGCGCATGGGAAGGGCCCTGCGAGAATGGGGTCTGACCATCGGAGGACAGGGGTCCCCCTCACCGGAGGCCCCCCGCGCCTCGCCGACAAAGCAGCAACACCGACGCACGGTGACTTCGGATTGGCACACTGTGACATGAACCCGCAACAGAGAAGGTGGTGGTCCTAGGGACCCGAGTAGACTGGAGGCTGTTGTACACGAGTAGTACCTATGGGGACCACATTGGATGGGGCCCCGTGTGGAAGCTGCGTGGGATCATTTCTTCCAGCCCCCCGACCTGAGCCCTGGCTCGTCACACGGTTTACGTACTTGGGATTGTATTTTGTCTGTTTTCCCCCAGTTTTAATTTTAATTTTTCTCTTGCCCTATTATCTTTTTCCTCTCCCCTGGATTGCACCTGTTTTAGTGTCTTGTGGGCACCTCCATAAGCATCATACGAGAGGCGGCTTTGTTCTTATTCCCCCGGAAAGTACACATGACGATTAAAATTGTTTCACTGAACGTTCGAGGGCTGAACTCTCCGGCAAAGAGAAGCTTGGTCTGGAGAGAGGCCAGGAATAGCAGGGCAGATATTCTATGCTTACAGGAGACCCACCTATTGGCACGGGACAACCACAGGCTCTCGCATAGGGACTACGCCAGATCGTTTTTTGCTAATGAAGCCCTTAAGAAATCCGGGACCTGCATCCTCGTTAAGAACACTGTTCCTTTCCATCTACTCGAGTCTCATGCGGACCCGGGGGGGCGGTTTCTAGTGGTGAAATGTGAGATCGCGGGTTCCCCCTTGGTCCTGGTAACAGTTTACTGTCCTAATGTGTCCCAGCTCTCCTATTTAAGATCTTTCCTGCGCCAGGTTCTGAAGGACCCGCACTGTTTCTTGATTATCTGCGGGGACTTCAATGTAGTCCCGGATAGGGCGATGGACAGGTCCTCCGGTGGGGGCCGGGAGTGTGGCCCCATGTGCAGGGAGTTTCATCTCCATGATATATGGAGGTACCTCCACACCACCGAAAGGGACTACTCCCACTTTTCCCAGAGACACGGGTCGTACTCATGACGCACACCAGGGGCCAGGGTTACTCCCGGTTTAGACAGGCGATTCTTCTCCTTCCTTGTCACGGGTGGACCGCGCCTGCCGGTAGTGGGGCCCGGTGTAGTGCAGATCAAAATTGAGGTCGTCTTACGGGAACAGATTAAAAGGGGGTTTTAATTTGTTTTCTTCGTGACGCCACCTATGAGTAGATTCGGTAAGGACTACCGACGCTGCAGAACCTCCCGGGGTGATGGACAGCAGCAAGATGTTACGCTCCCCACAGGCTGAGCGGTGATCCCCGGGGGCTGGAGCTGCTCAAGATGTTGTGCGGCAGCTGCGGTTACCTTCAGTTAACGACGGACAGTTCATAAGGAGACACGGACACAGATAGTCTCTGCAACGGTTCTTTACTGTAACCAGCAGGCAGTACATGGCTTACAGTGGTTGAGTAGAAGACCGGGTGGACTTAGCAGTGATAGTGCTCCTCAGAGATCCGCAGTGTACCTCCTCTCTACCTCCTTAGCTTCTCTTGCCAGCGTCGCCCAGGAATACCAGATCGGGTACGGGGAGGCTGCTTCAATGCCCTATCCATGATGTACGTTCTGGATTCTTTGGGGAGCCTTGGGTCCCTCAGTGGGTACACCGCTGGTTAGACGACTGGAAACTGGCTGGTGGTGGGGTGCTCCTATAAAGCTGCTCCTCCACGGGGCTGGTTCGCGTGACAGAGGTGAACTGCTGCCAGCTTCGGTACCAGTGAACCGGCTGTGAGTTGTGGGCACGGGAGTCTTTTGGGAACCCGTGTAGAAATGCCCATTCCCGGTGGTTAAGGCCTCAGGTGCTGACACCCGACCGGTGACGGCCCAGGGGCCCGCACGGAGTGCGGAGCCCCCGCTCCTCGTTCTAGTCTGCTCTTGTCAGGTTCTAGATTCTGTCTCGACTTTGTTCTTTCTGACTATCTAGATTACTGTGTTCTACTTCACTACCCTAACACTCCACCCACCAGGACCTATGATTGGTCCTCTGTTCTAGGTGTTGTATGTTGGGTTGGATCTCTGAGTTAACTATTGCACTGCTTTGTCTAGAGAATATTGCGGCTGCAATACTCCCTTGTGACGCACTCGTTGCGGGGCGCCACACTCACGCATTGATTTCTTTTTAGTTAATGACGTCTCGCTGCCGGCCTGTGTCTCTGCGGAGGTGGGAGTGATCACATGGTCCGACCATGCCCCGGTCTCCCTGGAGGTGAACCTGGGAACCCGTCGCCCGTCCCCGGGCAAGTGGAGGTTAAACACGGAGCTCTTGACAGACAAGGTGATGATCTCTGATATGCCGGTAAGACTTAAAGAATATTTTCAACATAATGATAGTGGGGAAGTGGGGGACAATGTCCTGTGGGACGCACACAAAGCCTATTGTAGGGGGATTTTCCTCCAGAGGGCCTCGATCCTGAAGAGAGAGAGGAGCAGACGTAGGAGGGAGCTTACAACAAGGCTCCAATCCTTAGAGCGAGTTAACAAGACTACTCCATCGGCGGAGCGGGTCACTGTTATAGCCCGGACACGAGCAGAGCTACGAGACCTTCTATTACTCCAACACGCTCGACACTTGCGTCGGCTGAAATCAAAATTTTATGAGTCGGGGGATAAGGCAGGGGCTCTCCTTGCAAAAAGAATTAAGAAGAGGGCTGAGAAAACAGCCGTGATTAAGATGACTGACAAAGGGGGGGAGACGGTTCGGGACCCGGGCAAAATAGCCGAAGTCTTTGCTGAGTTTTATGAGAGGTTATATAATTTAAGGGAGGACCCGTCCACCCCCCAACCCACGGGTGAGACGATTGAAGCCTTCCTGGGGAATCTACGGCTCCCTCGAGTATCTCAGGCTCAGCTGGATTCCCTTAACCGTCCTTTTACGACGGATGAAGTAGAAAAAGTTATCGCCTCGACTAAAGCTAACTCGGCCCCGGGCCCTGACGGGCTACCCAATGATTACTACAGGACTTTCTCGGGGATACTGGCCCCATACCTGACCAGACTGTTCTGCAATTGGCAGAAAGAGGGACAAATACCGGCGGCAAACTTGGAAGCTACTATAGTCACCATCCCAAAGCCGGGGAAGCCTCAGGAGTTGCCGGGCAGCTACAGACCGATATCTCTCCTCAATTGTGATCTGAAGATATTCTCTAAACTTCTGGCTGCCCGGCTCCTGGGGGTGGTATCGGACCTTGTGGAACCTGACCAGGTTGGCTTTGTGCCCGCAAGACAGGCGAGAGATGGCTCCCGTAGGATGATCGACCTTGTTAGACTGGCGGAGTTGGGGGATGCCCCCAGTGTGTTCCTGTCTCTGGACGCTGAAAAAGCGTTTGACAGGGTGCACTGGGGGTATTTGGAGGCTGTGCTGAGACGTTTTGGGATACAAGGCCCTATCCTCTCGGCAATAATGGCCCTATACTCCAACCCGAATGCCAGGGTCTTGTCTTCGGGGTTCCTCTCGCCTGCCTTTAAGATAACGAACGGGACACGCCAGGGGTGCCCCCTGTCACCGGTCATTTATGCCCTGGCAGTGGAGCCCCTGGCGGCCGCCCTCAGGTCCCACCCCGATGTCTCGGGGATTCCGGTCGGCCCCGCTGAACATGTGGTGGGGTTGTACGCGGATGATATTATTATCTCGTGTACTCGGCTGAAGTCCTCCCTCCCCGCGGCTTTAAAGATTTTACATGCCTACTCAGAGGTGTCATACTATAAGCTGAACGCCTCCAAGTCCCTGCTAATGCCGGTGGGGGTACCGAGAGATCTCCTCATGTCGATAGCGGCGTTGGTCCTGTTTCAGATAGCCCCGCGGGGAATCCCGTACCTCGGGATAATCCTATGCCCCTCTAAGGACCTTGTGCGGAGAAATATGGAACAACTATATGATAATGTGGCGCGAGATATGGGGTCACACCCGATTGGGACTCTGTCGTGGGTGGCTAGGATCCAGGCCCTTAACATGCTTATCCTACCGAGGATCCTCTACGTTTTGCGGGGGATTCCTGTGGTGATCCCCAATGGGTGGTTTGCCAAATTCCAGAGACTGATTGGTAATTACATATGGACACACAAACACCCCCGCATAGCGAAAGCAGTCATGTATCTGCCCCTCAGACGGGGAGGTATGGGGGTACCGGATTTGAAGAAAACACATAAAGCGGGAATCCTCGAGGAGATGAAGTCCTGGTGGACCCTCCCGACACATAAAAAATGGGTACACATTGAAGCTTCTGAGGCAGTGGGGGGAGACCTACGAAAGAATTTGATCTTGGAGGTGGTGCGCCCGGGGTCGTGGAAACCAAGATTAGAGACGATGCAAGCTTTATTGTGGCACTGGAGACGCTCGCCCCGGACGTGGACAGCCTTCCCCCGTCTAGAGTCCCCATACGTGCTTTCGGGGAATTTCTCCCATCCCTGAACGTGCGGCTGTGGGAGGGGGCAGGGATGATCACACTGGGTGACTGTTATAAAAATGGCCAGCTGATGTCCTTTACAGATTTGGTTAATTTACACCCGGAAATGCGGCCTCATGTTCTGCAATATCTCCAAGTGAAACATTTTCTTGGCACTTTAACACTGGGTGAGGAACCCCACCCCGTGCGGTCCAGCTTCCAGAAGTTTCTCTTCTCGGATCCATTGGTCCGGAAGGGTTATTCTGCCCTTTATAAGGAATTGGTCTCACTGGGGACACCAGAAAAACTACCCTACATGACCCACTGGGAAAGGGATTTGGGCTTTTCTGCCTCGGCGGAGGAGTGGTACCGCACGGCTGGGGACCTTCAGAAGTCCTCGAGGTGTATTAATCATCTAGAGAACATGAAAAAAATACAGCTGAGGTGGTATGTCCCCCGGCCAAACTAGCAAAATTTGACGCTACGATACCCCCCACGTGCTGGAGAGTGTGTGGTCAAAGGGGTACTTTAGTCCATATGTGGTGGACTTGTCCGGCGGTGGCCTCTTTCTGGACGCTGGTGGAGAGTTTGATCCAATCAGTGACTGGGATCCCGGACTCGCTTACAGCGGAGCTTGCTCTGCTGCATATAGGGATATCCTCTGTTCCTCTGCCTCTCCGGGATGTGGTCTCTTACATACTGATAGCTGCGCGATTGGTAGTGGCGACTAATTGGAAGTCCCCTCTCCCCTTCATTGCGTGAGGTAATTGAAAAGACGAATAAAATCCTCCAGCAGGAATATTTCCTGGCATTAAACCGGCAGTCCAGGTCCAGAGCCGAGGCGAACTGGGACATCTGGGCAACTCGCCCCTTAGCGGCCAAATCGCCTTGCCCGCAGCTACAGAGGGTCAGTGGGGACGACCTGAACCCCCCTCACCTAGTTATTTGACTGAATAAGGCAGTTATGGGGCTTATGTGGGAGTCCTAAGCGGGACAGTGCCACAGCATCTCTTCACAAGCCCACGGACAATAGAGACTAGCATCTGGCTATGACTTCGTGCGATCCTCCCCCCCCCTCCCATCCCTCCCACTTCATCCCCGATCCTTATTTCTTTTATGTCTTCTGTTTACTTGTGTACGTGTTGATGTTTATGTATGTTATGTTGAAAATTCTCAATAAAAAATGTAATGGTTAAAAAAAAAAAAATTGTCCGAACCGTTCAAACTCCATTAAGACCGAAGGGATGGAGACCAGGGGCTGGGAGATGTAAAGTAGCAGGTCATCTGCAAATAAGGCTAATTTGTGATGACTCTGTCCCAGCTTGACCCATGGACGCATTCATTGGACCTAAGTGCAAAATATTTAACTATTATAGTGTCAATTCAAAAATCACCAAGAACACAATCAGTCATTTTTTCACAATTGCCCGTCAATAGTTTGAATTTGATATAAAGAAACATAGTCTTGTAACATCTCAAATGAAAGCTGTTACCGTTCTGAGTAAAATGATGCCTCTCCCACTTCATTATCTTATTTCTAGCCTGAGATAAAAAAAATGTAAAGTCATACCAGGCCAAAATTCACCCTTTTTTTAAACTTTAAAAATCTGTAAAAAATTAACTGATGAAGAAAAAAATTCTAAACTTTTAATTTGTAATTAACTAAAGTAGTACTTCATAAAGGAAAAAAAAAAAATAATCTAAAGACGTCAGGTAAAAAAAAATATTCATATTTAGATCACTTGATATGGAATGACCCATTGACGCTATTAATAGTAAAATATGTTAAAATATGATCCCATTGCGATCCCAACTTGAAATATGGTACAGATGTGGCTAAGAGCAAAGCAGACACATGGGCAGTTTATGAAATATTTAAAGCGCGCCGATTTTTCGGAAATGCGTTTTAAAGTTTTGCGCTTGCGATCACATAGGTAAAATATTAACAAAGATCCTCTTGTGACATATCTGATGAAAGCCTGGACAGTTCTGAGTAGATTGGTGTTTATTTTGTTTCTCTATCTTATTTCTAGCCCGAGATATGATAGAAAATGTAAAGCCATACCAGGCCAAAATTCGCACTTTTTTAAAACTTTAAAAATCTGTAAAAAATGAACTGATAAAGAAAAAAATTCAAAACTTTTTTTTTGTAATTAGATAAAGTTGTTCTTCATATAGAAATTTTTTTTTTTAAATCTGAGGACGTCAGGGAAATAAAATATTCATTTTTGGATCACTTGACATGGAATGACCCCTTCATGACTGCGGCTGATTACTGAGCAGTGCTCAGGAATCAGGTGACGACCGAGAGGTGATTTATCGCCGCAATATTCCCCAATCACACGCCGAAACCGTGAGGCAATTTCACGGCGATTGCTCTGGGGCAACATATCGCCTTTATGATCGCCAGGCTATATTGCGGCGTGTGAAGGAACCATAAGGCTCCTGATGATGGTTTTGTGTCATTTTATTTTATTTTGCCTGATTTGGGCAAATTTGTGGCAGCTAGACATAATAAAACCTGCACATGTGCGTTCACTATTGTTCTGCCTTCTCACGTTTATACAGTGTGCAATCAGACATACAGCATTAACCTTCTGTCTTCCAAATAAGCAGACTGTTCACTATAGTCTAACTTGCTTATTGGTCAGCAGGTAATTTAAGCAGTAAAACTATAAGAATACAGTTCACAAAAATGAGTACTGGGCATATCATATGATATACAGTTGTGGCCAAAAGTATTGACATCCCTGCAATTCTGTCAGATAATACTCAGTTTCTTCCTGAAAATGATTACAATCACAAATTCTTTGGGATTATTATCTTCATTTAATTTGTCTTCAATGAAAAAACACAAAAGAGAATGAAGCAAAAAGCAAAACATTGATCATTTCACACAAAACTCCAAAAATGGGCCGGACAAAAGTATTGGCACCCTCAGCCTAATACTTGGTTGTACAACCTTTAGCCAAAATAACTGCGATCAACCGCTTCCGGTAACCATCAATGAGTTTCTTACAATGCTCTGCTGGAATTTTAGACCATTCTTCTTTGGCAAACTGCTCCAGGTCCCTGATATGTGAAGGCTGCCTTCTCCAAACTGCCATTTGTAGATCTCTTCACAGGTGTTCTATGGGATTCAGGTCTGGACTCATTGCTGCCACCTTAGAAGTCTCCAGTGCTTTCTCTCAAACCATTTTCTAGTGCTTTTTGAAGTGTGTTTTGGGTCATTGTCGTGCTGGAAGACCCATGACCTCTGAGGGAGACCCAGCTTTCTCACACTGGGCCCTACATTATGCTGCAAAATGTGTTGGTAGTCTTCAGACTTCATAATGCCATGCACACGGTCAAGCAGTCCAGTGCCAGAGGCAGCAAAGCAACCCCAAAACATCAGGGAACCTCCGCCATGTTTGACTGTAGGGACCGTGTTCTTTTCTTTGAATGCCTCTTTTTTTCTCCTGTAAACTCTATGTTGATGCCTTTGCCTATAAAGCTCTACTTTTGTCTCATCTGACCAGAGAACATTCTTCCAAAACGTTTTAGGCTTTCTCAGGTAAGTTTTGGCAAACTCCAGCCTGGCTTTTTTATGTCTCGGGGTAAGAAGTGGGGTCTTCCTGGGTCTCCTACCATACAGTCCCTTTTCATTCAGACGCTGACGGACAGTACGGGTTGACACTGTTGTACCCTCGGACTGCAGGGCAGCTTGAACTTGTTTGGATGTTAGTCGAGGTTCTTTATCCACCATCCGCACAATCTTGCTTTGAAATATCTTGTAAATTTTTCTTTTCTGTTCACATCTAGGGAGGTTAGCCACAGTGCCATGGGCTTTAAACTTCTTGATGACACTGCGCAGGGTAGACACAGGAACATTCAGGTCTTTGGAGATGGACTTGTAGCCTTGAGATTGCTCATGCTTCCTCACAATTTGGTTTCTCAAGTCCTCAGACAGTTCTTTGCTCTTCTTTCTTTTCTCCATGCTCAATGTGGTACACACAAGGACACAGGACAGAGGTTGAGTCAACTTTAATCCATGTCAACTGGCTGCAAGTGTGATTTAGTTATTGCCAACACCTGTTAGGTGTTACAGGTGCTGTTAATTACATAAATTACAGAAGCATCACATGATTTTTCTAACAGTGCCAATACTTTTGTCCACCCCCTTTTTTATGTTTGGTGTGGAATTATATCCAATTTGGCTTTAGGACAATTATTTTTGTGTTTTTTTCATTGAAGACAAATTAAATGAAGATAATAATACCAAAGAATTTGTGATTGCAATCATTTTCAGGAAGAAACTGAGTATTATCTGACAGAATTGCAGGGGTGTCAATACTTTTGGCCACAACTGTAGCTATGACAATATACAGTACAGAAAAAGTACACAGCAAGATGGAGTCTTTACATATGGACTGGATACATGAGCCCTAACAGAGAGAACTCTGTGTAACCTTGCAACAAATCTGAACATTATACTGTAAATCACAGGCAGGAGTAGTTCTCTTTCCAGATATACTTTGGCAAGGATGATGGCTTTAATAAGAGCAGTGCAGGAAAATAAGACAACACATGTGCTCTAGATGAATCCTCTCTCACAAAAGAGTTGCTAACACCCAGAATGCTTAGGGCTCACCCACAATGCACTAGGATCTTAAAGGAGAAAACACTGATAATGCTGCAAGATGGTGTTAATCATGTTAAATATTACAACAAAGATCACATATTACATTACAAAGGTTATTACATGTGGCAATTTTACACCCTGAGGAAGAAATTTTGAAACGTGCATAGGTGTTCCAGGGAGACCACATTGGGACCTGAATCTTTACAAGGGCAGCAACTGCAGTACAGGTACGATCTATCTGGCAATTTTGCTCAATGCAATCTATTTGCAGACCAGACTCTGATTACATTAGTGGGGAGCAAAAGGAGTGATAGTACAAACTATATTGGTAACATAGAAAACCCTATAAAATGTAATCTTGAGTGATAGTGGAGGATAAAATAGGGTCAATGACCTTAAGTAGACCTTATTATAGTAATAGCAAATAACGCACAATGTGCCATAGTACAGGGTGGGTGATACACCTAAATAAAATGGGAATGGTTGGTGATATCAACTTCCTGTTAGTGGCAAAATAGTATATGGGAGGGGAAAGCTTTTCCAGATGGGTGGTGACCATGGCGGCCATTTTGAAGTCGGACGTTTTGGATCCAACTTTATTTTGTTCTATGGGAAGAGGGTCATGTGACACATCAAACGTATTGAGAATTTCATAAGAAAAACAATGGTGTGCTTGGTTTACACATAACTTTATTCTTTCATGAGTTCTTTCAAGTTGATATCACCATTCATTCCCATTTTCATTAGGTGTATCCATATAGATGGCCCACCCTGTACGTTTAAAAGACAGCAGTTTCTGTACAAATAAATTGCCCATTTGATATATGTGCCCACCCAGAATCGTACCTGAATGTAAAATGTTTTTAATTTTGAATCAATAATATTTTAATCAATAAAGAAGTTAATTGTTAAGCCTATAATATTATGTGGTGCAAGTTCACTTTCTGACCTATAAGTGCCCCCTGTGGAGATAACTGTGGTTATAGTCATATAGTGAAGCACAAATATAGATCGGACATATTTGATTGCTGATGTGGCAAATTTAGCCTTACTTTCTTCTACTAAATTTAAACAGGCAGAAAAACCATTGATCTGGATGGGTTTTTTGTGAGAAATATGTCACGTCTACTGTACAGACACTTAATGATTTTGGATGGGGGCCTTTATCACCTTTTCTCCTGCCCTGTTTGCAGGTGCTGGGAGCCGTCTCATCCTTCCCATAAAGATCAGCCCCATCCACTCACATGGCTGTGTTACTAAGGGCAAAGACACATTTATGCAACCTGCATGTGAGTGTTTCGCATGCATCTCACATGAGTCACCCAACCCAGCCCCCGGCTTAATGGACGGGAGTGTGGAGATTATTGTGTTTCTATGGAGCGCTACACTCCCGTTCAGAGAGGCAGGGGCCGGGTGAGTCATGCAAGATGCATGTGAGAAACAATATGCGAGCATTCAGCTCGCATAGTGTGTCTCTGCCCTAAGACTGACCAGATCTGCTAATATTAGCAACATTTTGTAAAATGAAGAAAATTCCATAATATTTTACTCTACACTTCTCCGTTTTATTATCTAGACCCTCAGTCATCAGATTCAGCTAAAAACAAGATGGCGACCGGGATTGTGGGGATTGTGTTAGGGCTGGTGTTTTTCATCGTTGGTCTTGTCATCTACATGAGAGGAAGAAAAGGTAATAGAAAATGAGTGTAAGAGTTTATTACAGCAGCTATAAGGCGAGAAGGCTGAAGATTAACTAATTCAATATTCTCTATTTGTTTTTAGTGCAAACTTTTGCTGGACATCAGAATGAACGTAAGGGATTTTTTTTTATTTAGTTTTTATGTATTTGTAAATACTGAAAATGTTTTTAATTCTTAGTCTGTGACATTGATAAAGTACAATAATGTTATCTCCATAATGATAAATAGAAGAAAGGGAAAATGTTAGGATTGGTCTTTAATATCAGGGCAGTGGGTTCTGACCCTATAATCGCCACCGGTCAGCTGATACCTGTTGTCTCGGCTGCTGCAGGTTGACAGCTCCACTCATGTGTAGTGGCCGTTCTGAGGTACTGCAGCTCAGCTACCATACACTTCAATGAGAGCTGGAATACTATAAGAATGGCCACTACACAGTTTACAGAGCAGTTGTGTTTAAGCTCTATATACTATGTAATTCTGGAGACAAAGTCTCTGTCTGATTCCTGATAATTCTTATATTGATGTTGGAGGTTCAGGATAACCCTTTAAGGCCTCTACATTCATATGGTTAAAGGGGAAGCCATGACATTTTAGAAAGACATCTGCAGAAGAGATGTTTTCTATAGTCTCTGTATACAGATTACTATTAATATTGATCTAATTGTGTTCCATCGATACATCGTTGGTGTATCTCATCACTAACAGCCACCATCTCCTATTTCAGTGATGGGAAAGTCTTAACTAAATACAGATTTCACCTCAGAATTGAGAATTTTGATCATGTCTGGTCAATTCTGGCAGAAAGAAGTAGATGTCTGTAATAAGACATATTACAAAGTTACTTAGTTTCATGTGTCCTATTGATTTATTATATGAAAATTAAACTAATGGTTTCACTTTAAAGCGTAACTGCCTTTTAACTTTTTATTTAATAATAATGTAGAGCAAGTGATTATAATAAACTTTCTAATATACTTCATTAGAAAATTGTGGTTGCAAACCATTCATAAACCTTCCATAAGGTGTCCCCACTACACTGTGTGTGAAGCAGACATATGTTCATTATCAGTCAGATCAGTCTTCACACTGAATACAGGCATGTAACCATATAAGGATAAAGTGGGCGTTGCCTACACAGCTGACTGCAGCTCATGAGGAAACAATATATCAGATTAGCTAAGCATACAGAACAGTTGCTAAGTAATGTCAGGATCAGTGCGAACTCATCAGAAGTTTGTGCAAAGGAAAGATCTGTTATCTGGCTCCACACAGCTCAGTCACAATTTATGTTAACCCCTTGTCTGCTGGCTCCTCACACAGCTCACTGTCAGCGTGCTCTCAGAAGCTGTGGAAATACACACATAGTGCTGGCAAAGGCTAGCCGCCCCACACAACCATAAAATGTAGTTTTTAAAAGAGCACAGAAAAATGTGAGAAAATAAGTCATATAACATAAAAAAGCATTGCTGCTATGTGACCCATCATTAACAACCAGTGCAGTATTGGGTTTCTTTTATTAAATTACATTTACAGTTTACATAAGGCTGTAGACTGGGAGGATTAATAATCGTTATTTTATTTTCTTCTTTCAGGATTTTTGCCGCAGTAATCCGGATCTGTTTTCTTGCAAATCTCAGTTTTTAACTCTTTAGTCTCTAACGCACATAGGAGGATTTACCTGAAGTTCAGCCCAAGCCTTTACTAAACCATAGGGAGCTATAAATATGCCGCACAATTACATTGCTTTGCATTATGTGCAGGTTAAGGGGAATATTTGAATTGATTAAATGTGTTGAAAATATTTGGGTTTTGTGTTTTTGTAATATTTTTTAACGCTTGTTGAAAATCTTAAATTTTAGCCTTCATTTTACCCAATCTTGGCCACCAGAGGGTGAAAATCTTAATATATGATGTGGAGAGAGGGGTTTACACATTCATTAACAAAACACTGAGCATCCGTAATCCTGACCGCTCCTCCCGCCCAATATAATTTCAATGCTCACCGCAAAGTCCAAGATAGCAGATCCCAGGGTCCTCAGTCAGGAGCACAAAGAGTTTGGCCCCAATGGAGCAATTTTCCATCAGTCGTCCTATAGATGCAGCAAGGAGCAATCATAACAGTGACTACATTTATGGCGGCCTGAAGGAGCTGAGTCCATATTAGGAGTAACATATGTCACATTTTCCTTTATTAAAAGGAATCTGTCAGCAGGCTTTTGCTATGTAATCTGAGGACTGCATGCTGTAAAGGTTAAAAAAACAAAATCAACTGTGCCTCTCTTATCAGTCTCTGTTCTATTTATGTAAACTAAAGGCTTTATCAGATGGTGATTACCATTACTGGACAATCTTGTCATGCGCAGGGCAGTCCGACACACCCCTTGCTGTGACTGACACCTCGCTGTCAATGTACAATCTCTATATAGAGCCTGGTGTGGGCTGGGGCAGCTCTCTGTCTATAGACATTATGCATACAGAGCCTGGTCTGGGTGGGGGAAGCTCTCTTTCTATAGACATTGTACATACAGAGCCTGGTGTGGGCGGGGGCAGCTCTCTGTCTATATACATTGTACATACAGAGCCTGGTGTGGGTGGAGGCAGCTCTCTGTCTATAGACATTGTACATACAGAGCCTGGTGTAGGCGGGGGCAGCTCTCTGTCTATAGACATTGTACATACAGAGCCTGGTGTGGGGGGGGGCAGCTCTCTGTCTATATACATTGTACATACAGAGCCTGGTGTGGGTGGAGGCAGCTCTCTGTCTATAGACATTGTACATACAGAGCCTGGTATGAGCGGGGGCAGCTCTGCTGTATCTCTAAAACTAAATGCTATGATTGTGTCAGAATGGCTTCAGCCAGTGATCTATGTGCTACATTGTTGGATTCAGGGTTTCTTTGCCTACATTATGTTACAGTCAGATAAGGTAGCAAAAACCTGCTGACAGATTCCCTTTAAAGGGGCATTCCGGGGAAGTCAGATTATATTCTAAATGACACAAATTGCAGAAGAATAGTAACGTGAAGCCATGAAGCCATACTCCACCTCCATCATGCTTGGTCTCTGATGGTCTCTGCTTTAACATATTGGAAACTGCATAAATGTCTACCAGCCAATCACTGGTTACAGTGGTGACAGCCTCGGCCGGTGATTGGCTGAACAGGCTTTTCCCATACACCGAAAATTAGATCAGAGAGACTCGGGCGTTGCGGAGAATAAGTCTGGAGCTCATCAGTAGGTGCGTGTAATTTTGCTTTTCAGAAATTATCTTTGCTTCCACAACATTAACTTCAATAGTAAAAAACACTGGTAGATAAAAGCAGATACAAACAGATTATATAATTAGAAGCTTTTTTCAGGTTTAGGAACATTTGTTCATTCCTGTTTGATCAGGTGTATAGCAGGCAGCGCTTTATATATCGGAGGAATGATTCCCAGCATTATGATGGATATCCATAGACTTGCATTGTATTGATTTTGCTTTATATCTGTTGCGTTTCTTCACGCTCATCTGTTGTGACTTTTAGCTTTTATTTTTTTACTTAAGACAAGAGATTTAAAGCTTTTTAAATTAAAAGGATATTCAAGAAATGATTGAAAATGTACCGAGCAGAATGAAATAAATGTGATTCCTAGATGATCGCCTCCTTGTGTCATTATTATTTTATGGTGTTTACGCTTTTTAAAGTGCTGTGGAATTAATAGCGCTATATACACCGTATATACTCGAGTATAAGCCGAGTTTTTCAGCACAAAAATTGTGCTGAAAAGTGCCCCCCCTCACCTTATACTCGAGTCATACAGTTTGCTGTGAGGTGGGGGGCGGTGACCGGAGGCTGGAGGAGGCGGGGGGACGCTGCAGTAGGAGCGGGAGGTCACGTGACCCCCGCTTATTATTGTAATGAATATGCACTGCATCCACCAGCCATCAGCGGTGGGGGGAGCAGAGCATATTACGTTACTGTCCCCCCTATCACAGTATTTGCCCCCCATGCTGCCGCTCACTATAAAATAATAAACTAATTCTCTCCCGGCTCCGTGAATCCTCCCTCTGACTTCCTGCTTCTAAAGTCATGTGATCGGCGACGCATTGACGTTATTGCGGTGAGCCCCGGTCACATGATTACAAGCAGGAAGACCAGAGACAAAACGCACAGAGCCGGGAGAGAATCGCCGGAGGGTGAGATCAGTTTATTATTTTATAGTGAGCGGCAGCATGGGGGGCACATACTGTGATAGGGGGCTGTACAATGATGGGCGCTATATACAAGTGATGGGGGGGAATGTGTGCAGTGATGGGGGCACTGCATACCAGGGATGAGGGGACTATATACAAGTGATGGGTGGGGGTGTGTGCAGTGATGGGGTGTGTGCAGTGATGGGGGGTGTGCAATTATGGGAGGGTATGTGCAATGATTGGGGTGCTGTATACCAATGCTGGGGGGTTATATGCAAGTGAAGGGGGGGTGCAATTATTGGGGGTATATACAATGATGGGAGTATGTACAATGATGGGGGGCTATATCCAGGGATGGGGGTCTATATACCAGTGATGGGGGTGCTATATACAGTAATAAGTCTATATACCAGTGATGGGGGCCTATATACCAGTAATGGGGATATATGCCAGTGATGGGGCGCTGTATACAGTAATGAGGCTATAAACCACTGATAGGGGTGATATACACAGTGATGGGGCTATATACCAGTGATGGAGGTGCTGTATACAGTAATGGGGGCTATATACCAGTGATGGGGGCTATATACCAGTGATGGGGGCTATATACCAGTGATGGGGACACACACCAGTGATGGGGGAGCTAGATACCAGGATGGCGGTCTGCTGCATTTTTCACCCTAGGCTTATACTTGAGTCAATAGGTTTCCCCAGTTTTTGGGGTAAAATTAGGGCCCTCGGCTTATACTCGGGTCGTCTTATAGTATATACAGTAAGAGAATAAATACTATATTATTATTATTATTATTATTATTACACTCTAAACGTTCATGAAAAGAAAACCTGACATTATTATACTCTTGATAAAATTAAGACATAGTAATGGGTATAAGTACTCTGAATGTAGACCCACTCGGCCCGATAAATGGGCCCCACATAGAAAGAATATGAAGTTGTCAGGCCACATTCCTTGTGGGACAAAATGACATTTTCAGTAATACCGTGTGCTTTTTCCATATGACTTGTTGATCAATTTTTATTCCATTTTTTGTGTCAGTATAATGAAAATCTACATTGTTGGCAAGTTTTTTATATTTTTGGTGTTCATCAAGTTAGGTTAGATTTCAAACAGTGGAGGCCGATCATTCATAGATTAGAGGCAAGGTGGAGGGGCTGGGGAATCACAGACCAGAGCAGATGGAGGGGCTGGGGAATCACAGACCAGAGCAGATGGAGGGGCTGGGGAATCACAGACCAGAGCAGGTGGAGGGGCTGGGGAATCACAGACCTGAGCAGGTGGAGGGGCTGGGGAATCACAGACCAGAGCAGATGGAGGGGCTGGGGAATCACAGACCAGAGCAGATGGAGGGGCTGGGGAATCACAGACCAGAGCAGATGGAGGGGCTGGGGAATCACAGACCAGAGCAGATGGAGGGGCTGGGGAATCACAGACCAGAGCAGGTGGAGGGGCTGGGGAATCATAGATCAGAGCAGATGGAGGGGCTGGGGAATCACAGACCAGAGCAGATGGAGGGGCTGGGGAATCACAGACCAGAGCAGGTGGAGGGGCTGGGGAATCACAGACCAGAGCAGATGGAGGGGCTGGGGAATCACAGACCAGAGCAGATGGAGGGGCTGGGGAATCACAGACCAGAGCAGATGGAGGGGCTGGGGAATCACAGACCAGAGCAGGTGGAGGGGCTGGGGAATCACAGACCAGAGCAGGTGGAGGGGCTGGGGAATCACAGACCAGAGCAGGTGGAGGGGCTGGGGAATCACAGACCAGAGCAGGCGGAGGGGCTGGGGAATCACAGACCAGAGCAGGTGGAGGGGCTGGGGAATCACAGATCAGAGCAGGTGGAGGGGCTGGGGAATCATAGATCAGAGCAGGTGGAGGGGCTGGGGAATCACAGACCAGAGCAGATGGAGGGGCTGGGGAATCACAGACCAGAGCAGATGGAGGGGCTGGGGAATCACAGACCAGAGCAGGTGGAGGGGCTGGGGAATCACAGACCAGAGCAGGTGGAGGGGCTGGGGAATCACAGACCAGAGCAGATGGAGGGGCTGGGGAATCACAGACCAGAGCAGATGGAGGGGCTGGGGAATCACAGACCAGAGCAGATGGAGGGGCTGGGGAATCACAGACCAGAGCAGATGGAGGGGCTGGGGAATCACAGACCAGAGCAGGTGGAGGGGCTGGGGAATCACAGACCAGAGCAGATGGAGGGGCTGGGGAATCACAGACCAGAGCAGGTGGAGGGGCTGGGGAATCACAGACCAGAGCAGGTGGAGGGGCTGGAGAATCACAGACCAGAGCAGGTGGAGGGGCTGGGGAATCACAGACCAGAGCAGGTGGAGGGGCTGGGGAATCACAGACCAGAGCAGGTGGAGGGTCTGGGGAATCACAGACCAGAGCAGGGAGGGGCTGGGGAATCACAGACCAGAGCAGGGGAGGGCTGGGAATCACAGACCAGAGCAGTGGAGGGGCTGGGGAATCACAGACCAGAGCAGTGGAGGGGCTGGGGAATCACAGACCAGAGCAGATGGAGGGGCTGGGAATCACAGACAGAGCAGTGGAGGGGCTGGGAATCACAGACAGAGCAGATGGAGGGGCTGGGGAATCACAGACCAGAGCAGTGGAGGGGTGGGGAATCACAGACCAGAGCAGGTGGAGGGGCTGGGGAATCACAGACCAGAGCAGGTGGAGGGGCTGGGGAATCACAGACCAGAGCAGGTGGAGGGGCTGGGGAATCACAGACCAGAGCAGGGGAGGGGCTGGGGAATCACAGACCAGAGCAGGTGGAGGGGCTGGGGAATCACAGACAGAGCAGGTGGAGGGGCTGGGGAATCAAGACAGAGCAGTGGAGGGGCTGGGGAATCACAGACCAGAGCAGATGGAGGGGCTGGGAATCACAGACCAGAGCAGATGGAGGGGCTGGGGAATCACAGACCAGAGCAGGTGGAGGGGCTGGGGAATCACAGACCAGAGCAGGTGGGGGGTGGGGAATCACAGACCAGAGCAGATGGAGGGGCTGGGGAATCACAGACCAGAGCAGATGGAGGGGCTGGGGAATCACAGACCAGAGCAGTGGAGGGGCTGGGGAATCACAGACCAGAGCAGATGGAGGGGCTGGGGAATCAAGACCAGAGCAGGTGGAGGGGCTGGGGAATCACAGACCAGAGCAGATGGAGGGGCTGGGGAATCACAGACCAGAGCAGGTGGAGGGGCTGGGGAATCACAGACCAGAGCAGGTGGAGGGGCTGGGAATCACAGACCAGAGCAGGTGGAGGGGCTGGGGAATCACAGACCAGAGCAGGTGGAGGGGCTGGGGAATCACAGACCAGAGCAGTGGAGGGTCTGGGGAATCACAGACCAGAGCAGATGGAGGGGCTGGGGAATCACAGACCAGAGCAGGTGGAGGGGCTGGGGAATCACAGACCAGAGCAGTGGAGGGGTGGGAATCACAGACCAGAGCAGTGGAGGGGCTGGGAATCACAGACCAGAGCAGTGGAGGGGCTGGGGAATCACAGACCAGAGCAGTGGAGGGGTGGGAATCACAGACAGAGCAGATGGAGGGGCAGGGAATCACAGACCAGAGCAGGTGGAGGGGAGGAATCACAGACCAGAGCAGATGGAGGGGCTGGGGAATCAAGACAGAGCAGGTGGAGGGGCTGGGGAATCACAGACCAGAGCAGATGGAGGGGCTGGGGAATCATAGACAGAGCAGGTGGAGGGGCTGGGGAATCACAGACCAGAGCAGTGGAGGGGCTGGGAATCACAGACCAGAGCAGATGGAGGGGCTGGGGAATCACAGACCAGAGCAGTGGAGGGGCTGGGGAATCACAGACCAGAGCAGATGGAGGGGCTGGGGAATCACAGACCAGAGCAGATGGAGGGGCTGGGGAATCAGACCAGAGCAGATGGAGGGGCTGGGGAATCACAGACCAGAGCAGATGGAGGGGTGGGGAATCACAGACCAGAGCAGTGAGGGCTGGGGAATCACAGACCAGAGCAGGTGGAGGGGCTGGGGAATCACAGACCAGAGCAGTGGAGGGGCTGGGGAATCACAGACCAGAGCAGGTGGAGGGGCTGGGGAATCACAGACCAGAGCAGGTGGAGGGGCTGGGGAATCACAGACCAGAGCAGTGGAGGGCTGGGAATCACAGACCAGAGCAGGTGGAGGGGTGGGGAATCACAGACCAGAGCAGGTGGAGGGGCTGGGGAATCACAGACCAGAGCAGGGGAGGGGCTGGGGAATCACAGACCAGAGCAGGGGAGGGGCTGGGAATCACAGACCAGAGCAGTGGAGGGGCTGGGGAATCACAGACCAGAGCAGGTGGAGGGGCTGGGAATCACAGACCAGAGCAGTGGAGGGGCTGGAGAATCACAGACCAGAGCAGGTGGAGGGGCTGGAGAATCACAGACCAGAGCAGATGGAGGGGCTGGAGAATCACAGACCAGAGCAGGTGGAGGGGTGGGGAATCACAGACCAGAGCAGGTGGGGGGGTGGGGAATCACAGACCAGAGCTGGTGGAGGGGCTGGGGAATCACAGACCAGAGCAGGTGGAGGGGCTGGGGAATCACAGACCAGAGCAGGTGGAGGGGCTGGGGAATCACAGACCAGAGCAGATGGAGGGGCTGGGGAATCACAGACCAGAGCAGGTGGAGGGGCGGGGAATCCAGACCAGAGCAGATGGAGGGGCTGGGGAATCACAGACCAGAGCAGGTGGAGGGGCTGGAGAATCACAGACCAGAGCAGATGGAGGGGCTGGGGAATCACAGACCAGAGCAGGTGGAGGGGCTGGGGAATCACAGACCAGAGCAGGTGGAGGGGCTGGGGAATCACAGACCAGAGCAGGTGGAGGGGCTGGGGAATCACAGACCAGAGCAGATGGAGGGGCTGGGGAATCACAGACCAGAGCAGGTGGAGGGGCTGGGGAATCACAGACCAGAGCAGATGGAGGGGCTGGGGAATCATAGACCAGAGCAAGTGGAGGGGCTGGGGAATCACAGACCAGAGCAGATGGAGGGGCTGGGGAATCACAGACCAGAGTAGATGGAGGGGCTGGGGAATCACAGACCAGAGCAGATGGAGGGGCTGGGGAATCACAGACCAGAGCAGATGGAGGGGCTGGGGAATCACAGACCAGAGCAGGTGGAGGGGCTGGGGGAATCACAGACCAGAGCAGATGGAGGGGCTGGGGAATCACAGACCAGAGCAGGTGGGGGGCTGGGGAATCACAGACCAGAGCAGATGGAGGGGCTGGGGAATCACAGACCAGAGCAGGGGTGGGGAAGAGGGTGAGGGGGGAATCACAGACCAGAGGTGAGGTGGTAGAGAGGGGGGGGCTGGGGAATCACAGACCAGAGCAGGTGGAGGGGTGGAGAATCACAGACCAGAGCAGGTGGAGGGGCTGGGGAATCACAGACCAGAGCAGGTGGAGGGCTGGGGAATCACAGACCAGAGCAGATGGAGGGGCTGGGAATCACAGACCAGAGCAGGTGGAGGGGCTGGGGAATCACAGACCAGAGCAGATGGAGGGGCTGGGGAATCACAGACCAGAGCAGGTGGAGGGGCTGGGGAATCACGACAGAGCAGTGGAGGGGCTGGGGAATCACAGACCAGAGCAGGGGAGGGGCTGGGGAATCACAGACCAGAGCAGGTGGAGGGGCTGGGGAATCACAGACCAGAGCAGGTGGAGGGGCTGGGGAATCACAGACCAGAGCAGATGGAGGGGCTGGGGAATCACAGACCAGAGCAGGTGGAGGGGCTGGGGAATCACAGACCAGAGCAGATGGAGGGGCTGGGGAATCACAGACCAGAGCAGGTGGAGGGGCTGGGGAATCACAGACCAGAGCAGATGGAGGGGCTGGGGAATCACAGACCAGAGCAGATGGAGGGGCTGGGGAATCACAGACCAGAGCAGATGGAGGGGCTGGGGAATCACAGACCAGAGCTGGTGGAGGGGCTGGGGAATCACAGACCAGAGCAGGTGGAGGGGCTGGGGAATCACAGACCAGAGCAGATGGAGGGGCTGGGGAATCACAGACCAGAGCAGGTGGAGGGGCCGGGGAATCACAGACCAGAGCAGGTGGAGGGGCTGGGGAATCACAGACCAGAGCAGGTGGAGGGGCTGGGGAATCACAGACCAGAGCAGATGGAGGGGCTGGGGAATCACAGACCAGAGCAGGTGGAGGGGCCAGGGAATCACAGACAGGGAGGAGAAGACTCTGCGTACAGTCCGGCCCCTGTGCATAGAAATGTTATTAGCAGAAAACTTTAAATGCTGATTAAACAAGAACAAGAAAGTGGATTTCTTCACCAAAGATATCGATGTAATCAGCATTACAGCCATATCTTTACTTTACATTACAAAATCCCACTGACAGGTTCTCTTTAGGGCCGAATTCAAGTGTTTGTGAAGCAAAGATTGCTTTCGAATCATAGTCCGGGTCTTCTAATGGTAAGAAGACCCAGACTGTGATTCGGCAACAATCTTTGCTTCACAAACACTTGAATTCGGCCCTAAATTGCAGCAGCCGCTGCAAGGGGATGGATGTGAGCTGCAAGGGGATGATGGGGATACCATATTGGGGGCTGCAAGGGGATGATGGGGATACCATATTGGGGGTTGCAAGGGGATGATGGGGATACCATGTTGGGGGCTGCAAGGGGATGATGGGGATACCATATTGGGGGTTGCAGGGGGATGATGGGGATACCATATTGGGGGTTGCAAGGGGATGATGGGGATACCATATTGGGGGTTGCAAGGGGATGATGGGGATACCATATTGGGGGTTGCAAGGGGATGATAGGGATACCATATTAGGGGCTGCAAGGGGATGATGGGGATACCATATTGGGGGTTGCAAGGGGATGATGGGGATACCATATTGGGGGTTGCAAGGGGATGATGGGGATACCATATTGGGGGTTGCAAGGGGATGATGGGGATACCATATTGGGGGTTGCAAGGAGATGATGGGGATACCATATTGGGGGTTGCAAGGGGATGATAGGGATACCATATTAGGGGCTGCAAGGGGATGGAAAAATAAGACATCCCCTGAAAATAAGACATAGCGCATCTTTTGGGGAAACAGGGTACTGAGCTCCACCCCTTCTCCATGGCCCCATCCTTATGATCAAAGCCCCAACCCTGTGCAACTCTGCCCTGCCGTGCCCCGGAAATGTGATCTTGCATGGAGCTGGTCCCCGGTGCAAAAAAGGTTGGGGACCACTGTTCTAACCTGAAATATCAGCCTCATACATTCGAGGCCAAAAGTTTTGAGACTGAAACAAAATGTGTTTTTTCCTACTGTTTCAGTAGAGTGAATGAGATACAGAAATCTCCTGCCCCGTGTTTTATTGTGACTCAGAGTAATCTGACCTGCAGTGCGTGTTTCAAATCCTCAACATGTCAATTTCACTTAGGAGTACTGTGATGTGGTGACCGGCTGCATTATAAATGGCCGGTATGTATCGCACAGGCGGAGGTCTGCTGCAATGTAAATATGAATTAACTGGGCTTGCAGCATTACACAGACATGTTAATACACGCATGTATGTGTGTGTCTGACTGAACACACATCTACACCTGCGGGTGTGTCAGGTGGTATATCGGGTGACAGGTTTTCGGTCACATGGTCTCTGAGGCTAGCCAGGTCCTGGAAGTGAATAAGGTTTGCTGTAAGCACATGGTGAGGAGCCCAAGTCTGGAGCTTGAGTAGCGTCTGGAGCCGTGGACTGTCAGGAGACAGCGTGATGGGAACCTGCTATGACCTCTAGAAAGGTAACCTCAGGAGGAGGAGTGGTGTACTGATCGAGGTCAGTGAATGTACTGTGCAGAGGAACCTTGTGGAAACACAAAAAATGCATGTGATATGCACATGACTATAGGGTCATTCCATGTCAAGTGAACCAATGATTATTACCTCTATATTTTTAATTCTTTTGAGATTTTGTTATTTGATAATAGCATGTCAGACAATGCAAAATGTGAAGAGAAAAATTTTTTAAAAAATTTATTTTTTTTTAAAATGATTTTCAAAGTTCGGAAAAAGTGTGAATTTCGCTGTTGCCTGCCTTTACGTTTCTCCTCATAACTAAGGCTAGGAATAAGATAGAAAGACAAAATAAACACCATTCTACTCAGAACTATACAGGCTTTCACCAGATATGTCACAAGAGGATCTTTGTTAATATTTTACCCATGTGATCGCAAGCGCAAAACTTTAAAACGTATTTCCGAAAAATCGGCGCGCTTTAAATATTTCAAAAACTGCCCATGTGTCTGCTTTGCTCTTAGCCACATCTGTACCAAATTTCAAGTTGGGATCGCAATGGGATCATATTTTAACATATTTTACTATTAATAGTGTCAATGGGTCATTCCATATCAAGTGATCTAAATATGAATATTTTTTTTTACCTGACGTCTTTAGATTTTTTTTTTTTTTTTTCCTTTATGAAGTACTACTTTAGTTAATTACAAATTAAAAGTTTGGAATTTTTTTCTTCATCAGTTAATTTTTTACAGATTTTTAAAGTTTAAAAAAAGGGTGAATTTTGGCCTGGTACGACTTTAAATTTTTTTATCTCGGGCTAGAAATAAGATAGAGAAACAAAATAAACACCATTATACTCAGAACTGTCCAGGCTTTCACCAGATATGTCACAAGAGTATATTTGTTAATTTTAATTTTTTACCTATGCGAATGCAAACGCAACATTTTGAAACGCATTTCCGAAAAAAACATTTTAATAAAAATTTTCCAAAACTGCCCATGTGTCTCTTATGCTCTTAGCCACATCTGTACCAAATTTCAAGTTGGGATCGTGATGGGATCATATTTTAAAATATTTAACTATGGTTAATCTCATTTTTATTAAATTTTGAAAAAACATATGAAAGACATACATTCAATCTTTTAACAAAATCTTGAGACATATAAAATATACAAAAAGAGAATTCACAAAGTTATTAGTAACTTTAAGATAAGCTGCAAATTTACTTTTGCGCTTATCTCTGGTGCAATATATACTACAATCTAAATATAATTCCAAACACTCAAGTATACAACCTTTCTCAGGGTTTTGAGATGTTCTGATGTCAAGGGGACAAGCAGCCCCAGCAGAATGATTTTTATTACTTGGCCCCTTCTAACAGGTTGACCACGTAAGTGGGTCATTACCCGTTGAGGCCTAGTTGGAATAGTCTATCGACTGGTGTACCGGAAAGGAAGGCCGAAATATTAATGATCTACTCACAGCTCAGAGTTTCCGATACCTGTCTAATGTTCACTAGAATTCTGAAGGTATAGGCGTAGAAAGGAAATACCTAGACTGAATGTATCAGCTGGGAAGAAAAGAGAGATAGAAAAGAAGAGAGAGAGAGAAGAGAAACAAAAACCATTAGAAAAAGTTATACTGGGAAAGAAAAGCCACGTAAGAAAAAAAGAAAAAAAGGAGGGGGGGGGACGGGTGAGGTATGGGAAGGAGAAAGGGTACTCATCCCACTGGCTCCCCATCAGCCAGAGGTCGAGCCATATCTGTGCTGGAAAAGATACTCCTAAATTCTGCAGAGTCGTGAAAAAGAATCCATTCAACCCAAATCCCTAAGAATTTGTTCCGAGATCCCGACGCATCAGCTGCGAGCTCCTCCATTCGATATATGTCCATCAATTCTTTGAACCAATCAAGTAGAGATGGAGCCCGGCTTGATTTCCAGAACCTCGGGATCACAGCACGAGCAGCCGAGATGCAAAAGCGGAGAATATCCCTCTTCTGTAGCCCAATAGGACCTGGAAAAATGGATAACATTGCCGATTCTGGGCAGCATTCGGCTTCTTTACCTGTTATCCGGGTGTATGCATTGAAAACCTCAGACCAGAACCGCCGGATTTCCCCACAACTCCACCAAATGTGTATCATTGTACCCTTCTCTTCCCCACGGCGCCAGCAGGTATCAGGGGTTCCAGGGAACATGTTCCGGAGTGTCGTCGGGCACAAGTACCATCTAGTGAGCAGCTTATAGCTTCTTTCTTGTGCAGAACAAGCGCTAGCTAGTGAGTGAGTAAATATAAAGCATTTCTGCCAATTAGCTTCTGAAATGCTACACCCCAATTCCCTCTCCCAAGCACGTTGGAAGTAAAGGGTGCCCTGCTCTCTCATGGACCCTAAGGCCTGGTATAGAAATGATATTTTGCGCCTCGGTGGAGCCTCCAGTTGGAATAACCTCTCCAATACGTTGGGGCGTCAATCTTACCCTGCAAGAGTGGTCAGCTGAATATAATTATGCTCTGTATTGGAGAAATTCGAATCACTTAAGAGGTCTCGTAGGTTCTTTGAGTTGTAGCTCTGCCATCGGGGGCAAACCACCACTGGACAGAGTCTGTCCTACTCGGGTGTCATCCACAATCCGCCAACATAAAAATCTCTGCCTGTCAAATCTGGGTGGGAAAGATGGGTTGGAAAAAAGGGGAGTCAAAGGGCTAAGTCTGTCGTTTAAGCGGAGGGTTTTCGTCACTAGGTGCCATACCTTCAAGGTGTTTCTGGTCATGTCTGTCAAAGGTACTAGGTCTGTGGAGTCTTTAGGGGAAATCCAAAGCAGGTGTTTCAGCGGAATCCCCAAACCCTCTTGCTCCACCCCTACCCATTTCTTGGAGGACGCATGATAATGCCAATCTAGAGCTTTAACAAGAGAGGAAGCCTCAAAGTACGCTCGTATGTTGGGTAGTCCAACCCCTCCTCTGGTCTCGGGCAAGGATAGGATATTCATTCGCAATCTGGACCTCTTGCCCCCCCAGACAAATCTAAGGATCATAGATTGCATTTTGGAGAGGAAACCTCTATCCAATAGAACAGGAACTGTCTGAAAAGTATATAAGAGTCGGGGCAAGACATCCATCTTGACTACGTTTATTCTCCCGAACCAGGATAGCTTTAATTGTCTATAGGAGGTAAATGCCGATTCCGCGTTAGTCAAAAGGGGTTGATAATTTAAATTGAATATTTGTTTAAGATCTTTTGGTATAAGGACTCCCAAGTACTTAATGGCTTCTACTTTCCATTTAAATGGGAACTGTTTAGATAGATGAGAAACCAATTCTCCAGGCAAAGAAATATTGAGTGCCTCGGTTTTGGAGCAATTCACTTTAAAGTTGCTCAAATGTCCGAACCGTTCAAACTCCATTAAGACCGAAGGGATGGAGACCAGGGGCTGGGAGATGTAAAGTAGCAGGTCATCTGCAAATAAGGCTAATTTGTGATGACTCTGTCCCAGCTTGACCCCATGGACGCATTCATTGGACCTAAGTGCAAAATATTTAACTATTATAGTGTCAATTCAAAAGTCACCAAGAACACAATCAGTCATTTTTTCACAATTGCCCGTCAATAGTTTGAATTTGATATAAAGAAACATAGTCTTGTAACATCTCAAATGAAAGCTGTTACCGTTCTGAGTAAAATGATGCCTCTCCCACTTCATTATCTTATTTCTAGCCTGATATAAAAAAAATTTAAAGTCGTACCAGGCCAAAATTCACCCTTTTTTTAAACTTTAAAAATCTGTAAAAAATTAACTGATGAAGAAAAAAATTCCAAACTTTTAATTTGTAATTAACTAAAGTAGTACTTCATAAAGGAAAAAAAAAAAAAAATCTAAAGACGTCAGGTAAAAAAAAATATTCATATTTAGATCACTTGATATGGAATGACCCATTGACGCTCTTACTAGTAAAATATGTTAAAATATGATCCCATTGCGATCCCAACTTGAAATTTGGTACAGATGTGGCTAAGAGCACAGCAGACACATGGGCAGTTTTTGAAATATTTAAAGCGCGCCGATTTTTCGGAAATGCGTTTTAAAGTTTTGCGCTTGCGATCACATGGGTAAAATATTAACAAATATCCTCTTGTGACATATCTGATGAAAGCCTGGACAGTTCTGAGTAGATTGGTGTTTATTTTGTTTCTCTATCTTATTTCTAGCCCGAGATATGATAGAAAATGTAAAGCCATACCAGGCCAAAATTCGCACTTTTTTAAAACTTTAAAAATCTGTAAAAAATTAACAGATAAAGAAAAAAATTCAAAACTTTTTTTTTGTAATTAGATAAAGTTGTTCTTCAGATAGAAACATTTTTTTAAAAATCTGAGGACGTCAGGGAAAAAAAATATTCATTTTTGGATCACTTGACATGGAATGACCCTATATCAAGTTTCATCAAATACCAGAAAATATAAAAAATAAAATGGCTTTATTTAAAATATGACGCAGCAACGTGAGACAAAAACTAGCTAATCCTGTAGGTGCATAAATTCTGTAACATCAAAAACTCTCCAAATACTCATTGTGGAACGTTGCCTATGTCACGTTTCTTGTTCAAAAGTTTTTATTGAGTTTTATAATACAAGGTAAACGATTAAACATGCATATGATATAACTGAGTCTGCGGCAGTTTCAGTTAGTTCAAACAAAACAGGTAAGGTAATGTCCTTGCCAACGAGCATAGGACAAGTCTGCGATAAATCAGCATAGTTAAGGTTAACAACACATCTCATAATTTATGAGCTTTTATAACTAATTGAATAATATAATTCAATAAACAAAAATTCTGATGTTTGGTTAAAAGGGGGAGGGGGGAGGATAGAAGGGTCGAGAGGGAAGGGGAAGGGGTAAGAGGGAGGAGAAGAGTCATCACTGTTCAAGAGTTTGGAAGTGTGCTTGTGAATGCCTATGTCACGTTTCTATGATCACTGAAGTACAATTACAAGCATTTAATAAGTTTTTATAATTTTATTGAAAAATAATTTTTTTCTGGAAAGACTCAAAATTTAGAGTTGACCCTAATTTTTCAAGATTTCTGCCCTCCGCCATAGCAGCTGGATAACGGCTTCCAGCCAAATCCAGACTGATTTCTCATTCTAGTCTGATCAGACACAAAACCAATAGAACAACCATTGTTTTCTTGTCGTCCAAATCTGGGAGACCCTGACATTGGGTGTTATATGCTGCCCCCTGGAGGTCACACCAAATATAGAAGAGTTTTACTCCTCCTTCTCCCCTGCAGCATATACGCCCTCTACAGGAATACTGTCAGTTTGTTATTTGGTGTTGTTGGAGGCACATCTCCACACTGAAGCTCCTGCTACAGATGAAGCTTAGGGGACCATTAGGTCCCCCGGCATGGGCCTTCGGCCCCATATGCCGTGCTCCCTCACCATACTCTTTCAAAGAGCCTCTGGTGAGGTGGGAGCCGACTGAGGGGTTCACAGTTCTCTGTGCCCCTGGCCTATGCACAGTCACTGTGTGGCCCCTGTGACGGAGTTCAACTCCCGGTGGTCACAGGTAAAGGATGCAGGCTCCACCACAAGGTACCGAGCTGGCCCCCTATCTTCTCCCCCTCCGGGGATCCAGGTATGTGCTGTGCACTGGGGGCCCCCTGCATCCACAGCAGGATCCATGAAGGACCTGCTGTAGTGTCCCTGCAACAGCTCCTAGCCGGGCTGTAAGTCCTCCAGCAGTCCCTCCCTGCCTGTCTTAGCACAGCAGGGGGACGGGACATAGGACTCAGGAGCATGGGGCTCCGTTTTCCCGCATCCGCGGGCGTTTTCGCGGGACTTCCGCGCCGGACCCCTCACGCAGGCCGGCCGCGGCCTCAAATTTAGTCCCCGGCTTCGCCGGAGGCCTAGGCCGCGATTCCGCCCCCTGCTTGTCTATCAGCAGCGGGGGGCGGGGCTTTGCTCAGAATAGCCCTGGGAGCTCAGGGCTTTGTCTCTGGCCTCTCCCACTCACTGGGCTCGCCCTCCCCCTCCTGTGTACACAATGGGGCCACAGAGCCCGCGTTTTTACAGGCCCTCCCCTCTCTGACTCCCCCCTCTCTCTCTGTGGGGGCCATTTTGGCCTCATTTGCTGCAGATTCACACACGTGCTGCTAGGAGAGCTGCTGCTGGGAGACTCAGACTTGGGATCAGGACTTGAAAGTGCGGTAAGCCACACCATTGGTGTGGATTCTCCTCTGTGGCATATCCCTGCTGCTTATTCTGTCTTTTTGGTAGTTTGTACACAGGACTGGGTCAGACTATGTCTTCTGCAAAGAGCAAGGGTAAGGCCCATAAGGCTGCAAAGTTGTATGCAACTTGTACAGTGTGCAAAGTCACATTGCCTGCGCAGAGTGTCAATCCCCTCTGCACGACCTGTGAGCAGCATGGGTCGCCGGATCTCCTTGGCACCCGGCCCCAGGTGGATTTCCCTGCCCCCTCTGGGGATCAGGCCTCCGGGCCTCCGGTGTTAACACCGGCCCCTCAATGGACTGACGTATTATCTCAGTCATTGTCTGATTCAGTGGCCCTGGCTGTGTCACGAGCTATGTCGCAATCCGTAGCCTCCATGACTAAGTCCATTATTCAGGCCATTAACCAGAGTCCGGACCAGGACATGGAGGGTTCCCCCTCGGCCCCGGGTCCGTCTCTTCCTCCTGGGCGTGACGGACTCTCTCCGTCCCTTCGGGAGCCCTGCTCCAAAAGGCAACGCCGAGACCCTTCCCCCTCCTCGCCCAGATCTCAATCTCGGGCTCCTCTGGAGGAGGGCGAGGAACAGGACTCTTCCTCTGATTCAGAGGCGGCCTCGGACTCTGTCCCGGAAGGGGACGTTCTGGCTGACAATATTGTCTCCATTATTAATGACATTTTACAGATTCCTGCTCCCGGCACTCAGTCTGAGCAGCGAGCCAAAGTCTCACTCAGGGATCCGAAAAGACCTGCCAACATCTTCTCCGATCACCCTGACTTTTCAGACACGGTGCAAAAGCCAAGGGCTTTTCCGGCCAAACGTTTTATACCAAAGCCCACGGATCCCAAGTATCCGTTTGCCCCGGCAGTACTATCGGGCTGGTCTCAACCTCCTAAGGTGGACCCGGCTGTAGCCAGATTGGCTACTAGAACCACAATTTCCATTGCCGACAGCTCGTCTTTAAAAGACTCGGCAGACCGTCAGGTTGAACTGTTGACCAAGTCCATCTATGACGCGGTCGGCGCTGCGTTTCCTCCCGCCTTTGCAGCGGTTTGGTCTCTTAAGGCACTCTCTGAGTTCACAGACGTGGTCTACGCCAAAACGCGCCATACAGTTCCTGAGGTGTCTCCCTTTCTAGACCAAATGGCAATGATCTCGAAGTATGCTCTTAACGCCGTGCTGGACTCAGCCGGGCGTTCCGCAGTGGCTGCCGCCAAATTCCCTCGCCATTCGGAGAATTCTCTGGCTCCGGGAGTGGAAAGGTGATGCTTCTTCCAAGAAGCATCTCACAGGGATTCCCTGTACCGGGGATCGTCTTTTCGGGGAACGTCTGGACGAACTTATTAAAGACACAACAGGAGGCAAAAGCACTCTTCTGCCCCAACAAAAAGGCGGAAAACCGGCGCAGCAAAAGTCTGCCAGGTTCCGTTCCTTTCGCTCCTTTCGTTCCCCTGGCTGGTCTTCCAGATCCTCGACCAACAGAACGTTTCGTTCCGACAAGGCCCAGTCCTCCAGAGGCCAGGGGTCTTCCTGGCGCTCTCGCCAACAGAAATCCTCTAGTCAGAAGCCGTCCAAGACTGCCTCTGCATGACTCGCATGGCTCCAGCTCCGCGCCCAGAGTCGGGGGCAGATTGTCCCTCTTTCGGGACGTTTGGCTCTCCGACGTTCTAGATCAATGGGTGCGAGATATTATCTCTCACGGCTACTTCATAGAACTGAACTCAGTTCCCCCGAGCCGATTCTTCATGACGTCTCCCCCTCCCGTAAAGATCCACGCTTTTCATCAAGCGCTGGAAGCTCTGAAGCGGGAAGGAGTCATTGTCCAGGTGCCAGCCGGGGACCGGTTTCAGGGATTTTATTCAAATCTCTTTATTGTGCCCAAGAAGGATGGGTCCGTCCGCCCTGTACTGGACCTGAAACTCCTCAACAAGCATGTCAAAGTGAGGCATTTTCGCATGGAATCGCTTCGTTCTGTGATAGCCTCAATGTCTCAAGGGGAATTCTTGGCATCCATAGACATAAAGGATGCATATCTACACATCCCAATCGCCCCAGCTCACCAACGGCTCCTGCGCTTTGCGATTGGAGACGACCATTTCCAGTTCGTGGCTCTCCCCTTCGGCTTGGCCACCGCTCCACGAGTATTCACCAAAGTGATGGCCTCCGTAGTCGCTTTACTACACTCACAAGGTCTGTTGGTCATCCCTTACTTGGACGACCTCCTGGTCAAGGCTCCCTCACAGCAGGAATGCCAGCAAGCAGTGTCTGCGACTCTGTCGACTCTCCGGAGGTTCGGCTGGATTGTCAATCTCCCGAAGTCGGTCCTCGTGCCCACCCAGAGCCTGGTGTATCTGGGCATGCTATTCGACACTCGTGCTGTGCTGGTACTTCTGCCTCTCGAGAAGGTAATCTCTCTCCAAGCAGGTGTCCGCTCCATCCTCCCACCTCGCTTGTTCTCCATCAGGCATCTGATGCAGATCCTGGGAAAGATGGTAGCTTCAATCGAAGCAGTACCATTTGCACAACTCCATCTGCGTCCCCTGCAGCTGGAGATTCTCCGTGTCTGGGACAAGAATCCGAGGACCTTGGATCTCAAGATTTCCCTGTCCCCCGAAACAAGGGAATCTCTCCAGTGGTGGCTGACAGATCGGTCCCTGTCTCAGGGTCGCTCCTTCCTCCCACCTGTTTGGGCGGTGGTCACTACGGACGCCAGTCTCTCGGGCTGGGGAGCGGTGTTTCTTCACCACAGGGCCCAGGGTACTTGGTCTCCATTGGAGTCCTCCCTTCCCATCAACATTCTGGAGATCAGGGCAGCGTACCTGGCTCTCCTCGAGTTTCAGCCACTCTTATGCGGCCGCCAAGTGAGGATCCAATCGGACAACGCGACGGCCGTCGCGTACATAAATCATCAAGGAGGCACTCGCAGCACCCTAGCGATGCTGGAGGTTCAAAAGATCCTGTGCTGGGCGGAGGCCACAGGCTCCGCCATCTCCGCGGTCCACATCCCGGGGGTGGACAATTGGGAAGCAGACTATCTCAGCCGTCAGGGTATGGACCCGGGCGAGTGGTCTCTCAACCCAGAAGTGTTCCAAGCCATTTGCAGGCGGTGGGGGACTCCGGATGTCGACTTGATGGCATCGTTCCTCAACAACAAAGTTCCGGTGTTCATAGCCAGGGCTCACGACCACAGGGCGTTGGCGGCGGACGCTCTGGTCCAGGATTGGTCTCAGTTTCGCCTGCCATACGTGTTTCCACCACTGGCTCTGTTGCCTCGAGTGCTCCGCAAGATTCGGGCGGAATGTCACCGGGTGATTCTAATCGCACCCAATTGGCCCAGGAGAGCCTGGTTTCCGGAAATAATCCGCCTCGCCGGCGGCGAACCTTGGGGTCTGCCAGATCCTCCAGACCTTCTCTCTCAAGGTCCATTCTTCCGCCACAATTCTGCGGCGCTCAGGTTGACTGCGTGGCCCTTGAATCCTGGGTCCTGACTCAATCGGGTCTTCCCCGGGAAGTTCAGGACACTATGACGCAAGCTCGTAAGCCTGCCTCGCAAAAGATTTATCACCGGACGTGGAGAATTTTTCTCTCCTGGTGCTTTACTGAGGGCCATTCTCCGTGGCCTTTCTCCTTGCCGACATTACTTTTGTTTCTCCAGTCAGGGCTGGACTCTGGCCTTGCCTTGAGTTCCCTAAAAGGACAGGTGTCGGCTCTCTCCGTCCTTTATTCCAAAAGGCTGGCGAGGCTCCCACAGGTTCGCACATTTATGCAAGGGGTGGCCCATATTGTCCCTCCTTACAAGCGTCCTCTAGATCCTTGGGATCTTAATTTGGTTCTCTCGGCTCTTCAGAAACCTCCGTTTGAACCTCTCTCCGGTATCTCTTTGTCCACCTTGTCACAAAAGGTGGCATTCTTGGTGGCTATCACCTCGCTTCGGCGGGTGTCGGATTTGGCGGCATTGTCATGCAAGCCTCCATTCTTGGTGGTGCATCAGGACAAGGTGGTCCTGCGCCCCGTTCCCTCTTTTCTACCGAAGGTGGTCTCTCCATTCCACCTCAATCAGGATATCTCTCTTCCGTCCTTTTGCCCACACCCAGTTCACAAGGTTGAAAAGGCCCTCCACACTCTGGACTTGGTCAGGGCCCTGAGGGTGTACTTGTCTCGCACAGCTCCTCTCCGGCGGACGGATTCCCTGTTCATTCTCACGACCGGACGCGGCAAGGGCTCTTCCGCTTCCAAGGCCACGATTGCCCGTTGGATCAGGTCGGCTATCTTGGAGGCCTATGCGGCCTCGCACATGTCGCCCCTAGCGGGTCTCAAGGCGCATTCCACCAGGGCCGTGGGCGCCTCCTGGGCTTTGCGGCACCAAGCCTCGGCCCAACAGGTGTGTCAGGCTGCCACTTGGTCGAGCCTCCACACGTTCTCAAAGCTTTACCAGGTACATGTTCATGCCTCAGCGGATGCAGGTCTGGGCAGACGCGTTCTCCAGGCGGCTGTTGCCCACCTGTAAATGTCTGAGTTGCCTTTCAGGGTGCAGTGGTTTTTTCCCACCCAGGGACTGCTTTTGGACGTCCCAATGTCAGGGTCTCCCAGATTTGGACGACAAGAAAAAAGAGAATTTTGTTTACTTACCGTAAATTCTTTTTTCTTTAGTCCGTAAATCTGGGAGACCCAGCACCCTCCCCTTTAATTTTGCCCTTCGGGCGTACCTGTGGCTCTTTTCAGCACATAATCTTACTGTTGGCCATGGTTCTGGCCTTATACCTTCCTGTTCGGCCCGTTGGCCGGGAATTTGGTTTGCAGTGCAATGTTTTCCTCCTACTGCTCATATACCAAACTGACAGTATTCCTGTAGAGGGCGTATATGCTGCAGGGGAGAAGGAGGAGTAAAACTCTTCTATATTTGGTGTGACCTCCAGGGGGCAGCATATAACACCCAATGTCAGGGTCTCCCAGATTTACGGACTAAAGAAAAAAGAATTTACGGTAAGTAAACAAAATTCTCTTTTTCTCTCCTCTCTCTATTCCAACAATATCAAAGAACTTAAACAATAAGATGAGTATCCAAAAATGAATTAGCATGATAAAAGCATACAATTAGAAAAGAGGGAACATGTGCTATATAGAGTATGTATAAGGATCATATATATTTAGGTAAATCCCCAAAAACTACTCAATATCACGGGATAATTCCTATGAGAAAGATCTTGTTTCACAAATAATAGGGGCACCATGCAAAATTGAATACATATATAAACACATAGGTGGTATCATGTAACTTTGAAGTTCTAATTTTGATACAGTTTATCATATTTATTATGAAGTAGTTATACTCCCTAGATCCACTTGGATGGATTGAAAAAATGGACAGGACAGAAACCTCCATTTCTACGAAAATGCCCATAGATAAATGTTATCTGAAATAAACAGATCAAAGAGGCAAAAATAATAATCATAGATCATTCATAATGCAGCCATAGGTGTTACATGAAGATTAAAATATCAGGAATTACAGCTCATAAAAAGGAGCATATGTAAGGGCCCTTTCACATCAGCGTTTTTCGTAATTCGCGGCAGATGCGGTGAAAAAACCGCATCTGCCGCGTTTGCCGCATAACCGTTCCACTTGCGGCGCGGTTGCGGTTTTTTCTATGCAAAGTATAGGCATACTTGCGGCAGGTGCGGCAAGTGCGGTTTTGCACTTGCCGCAGGTGCGGCCGCGAAAAAAACCGCAGTAAGCCGCGGTTTTTTTCGCGGCCGCACCTGCCGCAAGTGCAAAACCGCACTTGCCGCACCTGCCGCAAGTCCGCCTATACTTTGCATAGAAAAAACCGCAACCGCGCCGCAAGTGGAACGGTTATGCGGCAAACGCGGCAGATGCGGTTTTTTCACCGCATCTGCCGCGAATTACGAAAAACGCTGATGTGAAAGCACCCTTAGTTGTTCATTCAGGCCAGCCGGTACGGTTGACCCCATCCGGTATATCCAATTTTGTATCTTTCCTCAAGATGGCCCTGTCCCAATCACCCCCCACCATCACCGATTTTGCTATTAGCTCCACAATCTGGAAGGTGAAACTTTTTTGGTCAACTCCATGTGTCTTCTAAACGTGTCGGGATGTAGATGGCACTCGCCTAAGTGGTCACCAACCCGTCTCCTTGATTGTCTTTTAGTTTTATCAATGTAGTCCTTGGGGCAAGAGCATTGACATAGATAGAAAAACCCCTCGGTTTTGCAATTGCCAAAGTGTCTGCCCTCGCATATCCTCCGCATTCACTACGGTACTTTGCAAGATATTAGAGGTTTACACATAACAGCAAAAGCAGCATTTTGTACTAACTGATATTTTAAGGAGCGACCTTTTCTGATGGTAATAGCAGGTCTTTTGGGGACAAAGCTAGCCACATCACTGTCCACCAGTGTTTTTCAAAAATAGCACGCACTTCATTTGAATGATTATCATACGTGCCTATTATATGGATGATATTCTCTGAATCATCTCTCTCCCTAGGTCTTAGGAGGTCTTCCCTTTCCCCCTTTCCCTTCGACTGGCATTTTTGATGGCTTTGCTTTGAACCTGTGAAGGATAGCCTTCCTCTAGAAATCTATTTCTCATCTTCCATGCCTCTTGATATGGAGAAAGGCTGGAGCTATTACAACGTGCTCTTAAATACTGGCCTTTGGGGATGCCCTCTCCAAGGCTCCTGGGGTTGTGACTGTCCCATCTGAGTAGATCATTGGTGGCAGTGGGTTTTCTATAAATGATGGTCTGAAGCATGTCCACACCATCTCTCCAGATGGTGACATCAAGAAAACAAAGGGACCACTCATGTATTTCTGATGTAAACCTGAGCCCTACACAATTTGTATTACCGTGAGCTCCCTTATGAACCTCTCAAAAGACCCAACATCCCCCCCTCACGTAATCAGTATATCATCTATATACCGTCTCCGGTATATTACCTGGGGATTCTTCCATGTTGAAATATCCTCTGTGAAGACAACGGTGTCCTCCCACCTGCCCAGGAGCACATTGTCTCTCTCATTGTCGCCAGGGCCTCAATTGTACCTTTTTCCTGGTGTTCCCCTCTTGTTGCCCTGCACACCGAGCGTTTCCTCGCTGTGTGACTGGAACATCTGGAAGAATGATTGTCCAGAGAACAAAAGTTGAGCGCTGCCATAAGTCTTGTGTCTGCCGACAGTAGAGTAGCCTGAGACCACTCATGTGCAGGAGCTTCTCATCCATTAAGGGGGCTCATTCATAATTAACCCTAGGAGCACCTAAGGCCATGGAATAAAGAATGGAATCTAAAAATTCTCCAAGAGCAATTTCTCCCGTCATCCATGAGCAATGTGATGATGCTTTTTCCAGCTTCATGAAGGCCTTGTCACAGAGTAAAAGTGATAGCTAAGTGGTTTGGGGAGCAAAACATTGATATACCAGGAAATCCCCCAATCTGAATCCCATTGAGAATCAGTGGTCTATACCCAAAAAGTGGGAGGACAAAGAAAAGGACAGAAATCGTGATAAACGTCAAGATGTGATGAGACAAGTATGGGTCATCAATGAGGATCAGGGCCAGAATCTGATTTCCAGCTGCCGGGGCGAAATCAGGGTCAGCGATAGGGTTATTGAGTCTTTCCATAAACTTCATGTGTCAATAAAAGTTTATGAACTTAAGAAATGCTGAATTGTACATCAGTGACCACAGAAATATCCGACAAAAGATCAAAAAACACGGAAGACGCAAAATGTGAAAACCAAAATGTATCAGTCTGAAAACACTTGGTCACAACTGGATTAACCCAAGAAGCAGAGTCCGTTCAGGTCAGGATCCTGACCGCACGTCCCAGGCATTACTAGAATGCTCTATATATGTGAATCTGGCCTTAGAGTGTTAAGAAATAAAAATATAATAGATAAAGCTCTCAGCATTTTGTCATTCTGCTAGTTTGTGCTATCATGGAGCAGAATTGAAGGAATTATTGCTATTAAAGAGGACCAACCAGCAGGATTTAGCGCTATAATGTGAGGCCAGGGCTTACAGGCTCTGGGATACTGAGTGCAATCATATCTTTACTTGAATGATTCCATGTTTGATTGCAGAAAAAAGTGTCATAAAACTCCTGGAGAACAGGGCAGCAGATGACTGATGTGTGCAGCACTGTGTCACTATCTGGGGTTTGGTTTTTTGTCCTCCACTGTGGTCATGCCTTTTGGCTGTAAGCCAAACCCTCCCCCCCATCCCTGTGGCTGGAGAATAGTGACAGTGTGATGGAGCGAGAAACTGAAAGTAGACATGAGAAGGAGGGGCAGGGTGTTGGTTTACAGCAGAAAGGCGTGACTACAGGGGAGTAATAAAAAAAACAAATGGTGACGCAGTGCTGCTCATATCAATCATCTGCTGCCCTGTTTTCCAGGAGTTTTATGACACTTTTCTCTGCAATCAAACATGGAATCATTCAAGTAAAGGTATGATTGCAGTCAACATCCCAGTGCCTTGAAGGAACTGGCTTTACTTTATAGCCCTATATCCCGCTGGTTGGTTCCCTTTAAGGCTCTTTTGCACTTTGTAGTTTTGAAGCAATAAGATAGGTTGTAGGCCTTGCATGAAAGCACAGTGACACCTATGGTACATTACTGCTTCATCAGTTCTAGTTCTTCTCATATGTTTACTCTGTATTATTATTTTTGCTCTATGTCTTCACCCAGAAACAAATGACCGCGGTCTGCACATAGCTTCTATTGGCTCTGGGACATTCTCCGCAGCGTCGCTGGGAACCCGATAGTCGACTCTATTTGGGGAACTTATTGTTGCTTCTCTGCCAGGGACTTTCTGCTTCAGAAATCACCAACATCCTAGAAAGCCACAAAGCTTGTGAAGCCGAGCTGACGAGTCTGTTATAGAGCTGATATCAGCTATCAGAACTGCAGGACGCTCTGCCTGTACCAGTAATAATGGGACCGGGCGGCTCATAGGATCCAGAATGGAAATGACTGATATTTATAACAAAATCAGTTCTATCAAATTTGCTGCAAAATTCACTAAACAAACTTACATAAAAGTTATTATTTACTGTCTCTGATGTGATCCTCACTGCCACATCATGCCTCTGAAGCAGAATGAATGGCAGCACTTACAGAAAGAGGGCGGCTGTGCAGTGAGGATCGTATCAGAGACAGAGCGGACACATGGGAAGGAGATGAGCACACACACCTCAGCACAGCACACAGCCGTCATCTCCTTCTCTGCAACACTATGCTGAATCTGCAGCTCAGTGAAGGAGATGAGCACACACACACCACAGCACTGACTGAGTAGTCATCTCCTTCACAGAGTTGCGGATCTGGCACAGTATTGCAGTCAGAGAAGGAGATGACCACTCAGTGCAATGCAATTCAGAGTTTACGTGAGTGGGGGTGGTCATATTGGGGACTGAGGCAGCTGAGCATGCTGAAGACTGTGGGAGGATGGTCATGCTGGAGACTGGCGGGCGTGCATGCTGGAGACGGGAGACTGGCATGCTGGGGGGTGGGCATGCTGGAGACTGGGGAGTGTGCATGCTGGAGACTGGGGGGTGGGCATGGTGGTGACTGGGGATTGTGCATGCTGGAGACTGGGGGGGTGGCATGCATGCTGGACTGGGGTGGAGGCTGGGCTTGTTGGAGTCTGTGTGTAAATAACCAGTTGTTATGTTACAGACAGGCCCCAAAACAAATACACCTCTAGACAGGGGTGAGGAGCTCCTCCACAAGCTGACTCATGATATCTGGGTAACCATACCAAATGCTAACAGGGTGTAAATTACAAACTGTCAGCATTTTGCAGCCTAGATACACACAGAGATTTTATAAAAAAAAGGCCAGACAACTCCTTTAATATTCTTTCTTTCTTTACTTTTTTCTTATACATAAATGCTTTCTGCGACTTAGATCTGGCTTTAGAATGTGTGAAGGACACCCGCTATGCAGACATCTATTATATACTTCTTGTGTTTGTTCCTCAATCCTAGCTTCCTCACTGTTCATTTCCCTAAGGGCTCAGACACACGGGCGTATACATCAGACAAGAGCAACGCGAGACAATCTCACAATGCACTGTGACCAATGAGTCAGAGCAGATGAGCATTTGTGTTCAGCGTTTTTCTCATCCAGATCCAGCCTATGGGCATTTAGAACTTCTATTTACCTGAGATTTTGTCTTTTGTTTATACATGAGTTCTTGCACAATTTTGGTGACATCATTTATTGGGGGGTCTTTTGCCTCTCTCATTCCTTTTTATCTTTCTTGATATTTTGTTAATAAAATTTGAAGTTTTATTTTATCATTCAATTTTCATTTTAAAGTATTAAAGTACAATGCAGGAAGTAGAAAGAGTGATTCTGGAGAGAGCAGCATAACATGTGTGTATCCATGATGGCTAAGAAAAACTACAATGGGGAAGAAGAGAGGAGCAAGAATTACATCACAGACTACAGGAAGAAGAAAGGGGCAAACTACCAAAGGCAAGGCTTCTGCCTAGAAACAGAGAAAATGCAATACATGGCACAGAAAACACACAATTAATTATTCCCATTTATGGGACATAACATATTGCCTTTCTCTGGTAAGTTTGGACAACTCCTTCAAGAAGTTAAATGGCTTTTCTAATTTTGGACAAACCCTTATTAATGGCAAGAAGGCTTTTCCAGAAGGCTGCTGATTGGCTGTAGTGGTCACGTGACATTTTGCCAAGAGATTGATGGGGGACTCAGGGCTCAGGTTGGAGGAGCAATGATGGTTTGGGACGTATCTATAATATAGCGGTAAACTGGGTCTGTCTGAAGCCTGGATAACCCCCAATGACAAGATGGCAAGAGGACACGCCCCCAGCTACTGATTGGCTTCAGCAGTCTCACCTTCTAAGCCCTAGCTCCTCCTCCTGAGTTAATTCTAACTATCACTTTCCCTGCAGTTGGTTGCTGGGCAACCTCTCCTACCAACATCCTATATTCTACCCTTATATTACTACCAGCATTGCTACATCTATACATTTCACTACATTCTAGTGCATTATTAGATATAACATCGCCAGCCCTATAGCAACCAGAGTACAGCTTTCAGCATTGAAGCTGCTGAGGTAAAGTGAAAGCTGAGCTCTGATTGGTTGCTATGGGCAACTAGACCCTTACCAAGCATAACCAATAATCTAATATAATGCTGATTGCGTCCTTCTGTCCGAAACTGGGATGGCCGATACGGAGTGCTATGTTCACGTTGTAGTTGAATTATTTAATAAAATGGCGTCGCAGTCAGTGCATGCGCATACCAGAGCCCTTTTACTGAAGACACTGTCTCTGCCAATGTCACCAGTCACCAGTTTGTTTCAGATGATAATCACAGAGACAGTGTCTTCAAGAAAATGGCGCCGAAGATCACGGTATGGGCACACGCTGAATCCAGCGCCATTTTATTGAAAGATTCAACTACAATGTGAACATAGCACAGTGCACGTACCAGCTATAGGGGAAGTAGTGGCAGCCGCAGTGCAAAACTTACATAATGGGGAGGAAAGCAGCCAGGGAAGGAAGAGATAAAGGAGATCCGACCCACAAAGTCCCGACCAACAAGACAACTGAAAGAAAGACACAGACTTTACACCAAAAATGTGCTTTACAGAGACGTTTTTGCACAATAAATACATTTTGTTTTCAGCCAATGCTTTAATAAAATCAAAAATGTGCTAATAAGAATGCTCCACACCCGGGCATAGAACGGGCGTAATAACTCGTCCTATATATATATTTAATTTATGCAACACTCATGGGTTATTAATAAGGGAGTATTTATCACAACAAATGATATGGGTGAACACACACTAACACACAACAAAAGGTTATTTGCATTTTCTTACATTCACATTTGCATAATCTTATAAGTGCTAAATATGTTTTCCATCAACGTTGCAGCATTCCTTGATCCTGTCCGGTACAGGTGACACAGGACGATGTGAACACCAGGCTGCACCAATGGCCATGAATACTCCCAGGGTGAACGCCTTTAATTTGTCCATTATCTGGAGCTTCCGCTCGGAAGTCTGATTCTTTTCCTACTCCACCACCACCATCAAATAAACTGTCAGTATACACAGGGGCATCTCCATGAATTAGAAGATCATCAAAACATTAATTTATCTCAATAATTTAATCCATAAAGTGACCACATCTATTATATAGAGTCATTACACACAGAGGGATCTATTTCATGTGTTTAGTTCTGTTAATGTTGATGATTAATGAAAACCCAAAGGTCATTATTATCTCAGAAAATTAAAGTACTGCCTGTGGATTTCTGCCAGTTAGATTGATATGTGCTCAGTTATTTATCTCTCTGGTTTCTTAGATCTGTCCTGCTCCTTTCTGCTTTCTTGAGGTAGGAGGTATCTCCTTCTAGCAGTCGTTCTTCACTCTTTCACTTTGTTTTCGTGGTTTTATCTTCTCTCACTCAAGGGTTCTTTCTATCTCTATACGCCTTTTTGATTTATGGTTATAGTTTGATCCCCTTTTCCCCCTAAGGAGGTATGAGAAACACTCAACGGCTGCTTAGGAAGCCAGGCCCGAGTTGTCATCTCCTAGTCCTGTGGTTAGGGTGATTCCAGCCCGTGCAGGGACCACTAGGGACTCTGCTGCTAGAAACCTTAGTCTGTACAGGAACCGGTTGGGTCAGGTGTGTTTGTCCTGAGATGGGCCCTAGGCCATATCTACATGATATGTAAAATTCTACTTAGAGGCGTTATGCTATTAGATATTTAGGGATATATTTTCATTATGCCATAAATGGCACAGAAGGTAATACCCCTTTTATTTTTAGACTGGACCCCGGATTGGTGCAGTATAACAATGTGGCACTTGGACAAAACAAAATTGTGCACCTATGTTGCACAAGGATCACATTATGTCAGGTGAAGAGGGAACATCACCAATAAATACAGATATACGTATTTGAGTTGATGCAGAGCCTACTGATCAGTCTGCTGCCATTCACTAAATTGAGTTTACTTTTTTTTGGACCATGTGACAGAGAAGCCGAGCAGACCTGCACTTATATTGTGTAATCTTCTATAATATCTGTGTGACTGATCGGCTGTATTCACAGTCATCCCTCTGCATTCCTCCTATATGTTACACATAAATTCCATATTTCCATTTTTTGGTTGCACACTAGCTCCCCCTATCTGGTGAACACAGAATTACATCAGATATCTGTACTGAGCCGTCTGATCCTACCTTTCACCCGGCAACAGATGACGATACACCTATAGCATTTGCTATTGGCTGCCCTGTCCGGCGGAGGTTTGCGGTTATATTTTTAGTCCGGGACTTTCCAGCCTAAATCACCTTCCTTCCCAGAAACTCTGCAAGAAGCCGCGCCGCGCTCCTTATTACACAATTGTGGAAATGAAAGTGATGACCGCCTGTGTGTTCTGGAGAAAACCTGCAACATGTCCATGATCTGCAAAATCCTCCAAAGTGGCCATTATTCCCCAATTATCAAGGGCCACAGATCAATATTTACCTGCAGAACACCCTTATACATGCAGTGATTCTGGACATTCAGGACCCTTTAACTCCTTCACAACCCGGCGATTTTTCACTTTTGCATTTTTTTTTTCAAAGAGCCATAACTGTTTTATTTTTTCATCAATATAAACATATGAGGACTTGATGTACTTTAGAATGACATCATTTATTTTATCATGTGATGCACTGGACAGCGGGAAAAAAATCACAAATTGCAGAACAATGTAATTCCACAATAGTTTTTGGGGTTTTTCATTCCCCATGTTCACTATATGGTAACACTGACGTGTTGGTATGATGTCTGGGGTCAATACTATATGGTAACACTGACGTGTCGGTATGATGTCTGGGGTCAATACTATATGGTAACACTGACGTGTCGGTATGATGTCTGGGGTCAGTACTATATGGTAACACTGAGGTGTCAGTATGATGTCTGGGGTCAGTACTATATGGTAACACTGGGGTGTCGGTATGATGTCTGGGGTCAGTACTATATGGTAACACTGACGTGTCGGTATGATGTCTGGGGTCAGTACTATATGGTAGCACTGATGTGTTGGTATGATGTCTGGGGTCAGTACTATATGGTAACACTGACGTGTCGGTATAATGTCTGGGTTCAGTACTATATGGTAACACTGACGTGTCGGTATAATGTCTGGGTTCAGTACTATATGGTAACACTGATGTGTCGGTATGATGTCTGGGGTCAGTACTATATGGTAACACTGACGTGTCGGTATGATGTATCGGGTCAGTACTATATGGTAACACTGACGTGTCGGTATGATGTCTGGGGTCAGTATTATATGGTAACACTGAGGTGTCAGTATGATGTCTGGGGTCAGTACTATATGGTAACACTGAGGTGTCGGTATGATGTCTGGGGTCTGTACTATATGGTAACACTGAGGTGTCGGTGTGATGTCTGGGGTCAGTACTATATGGTAACACTGAGGTGTCGGTATGATGTCTGGGGTCAGTACTATATGGTAACACTGAGGTGTCGGTGTGATGTCTGGGGTGAGTACTATATGGTAACACTGACGTGTCGGTATGATGTGTGGGGTCAGTACTATATGGTAACACTGAGGTGTCGGTATGATGTCTGTGGTCAGTACTATATGGTAACACTGATGTGTCAGTATGATGTCTGGGGTCAGTACTATATGGTAACACTGAGGTGTCGGTATGATGTGTGGGGTCAGTACTATATGGTAACACTGAGGTGTCGGTATGATATCTGGGGTCAGTACTATATGGTAACACTGATGTGTCGGTATGATGTGTGGGGTCAGTACTATATGGTAACACTGAGGTGTCGGTATGATGTCTGGGGTCAGTACTATATGGTAACACTGATGTGTCGGTATGATGACTGGGGTCAGTACTATATGGTAACACTGAGGTGTTGGTATGATGACTGGGGTCAGTACTATATGGTAACACTGATGTGTCGGTATGATGACTGGGGTCAGTACTATATGGTAACACTGATGTGTCGGTATGATGACTGGGGTCAGTACTATATGGTAACACTGATGTGTCGGTATGATGTGTGGGGTCAGTACTATATGGTAACACTGAGGTGTCGGTATGATGTCTGGGGTCAGTACTATATGGTAACACTGATGTGTCGGTATGATGTCTGGGGTCAGTACTATATGGTAACACTGATGTGTCGGTATGATGTGTGGGGTCAGTACTATATGGTAACACTGAGGTGTCGGTATGATGTCTGGGGTCAGTACTATATGGTAACACTGATGTGTCGGTATGATGACTGGGGTCAGTACTATATGGTAACACTGAGGTGTTGGTATGATGTCTCAGATCAGTACTATATGGTAACACTGAGGTGTTGGTATGATGTCTGGGGTCAGTACTATATGGGAACACTGACGTGTCGGTATGATGTCTGGGGTCAGTACTATATGGTAACACTGACGTGTCGGTATGATGTGTGGGGTCAGTACTATATGGTAACACTGATGTGTCGGTATGATGACTGGGGTCAGTACTATATGGTAACACTGATGTGTCAGTATGATGTCTGGGGTCAGTACTATATGGTAACACTGACGTGTCGGTATGATGTCTGGGGTCAGTACTATATGGTAACACTGACGTGTCGGTATGATGTCTGGGTCAGTGCTATATGGTAACACTGACGTGTCGGTATGATGCCTCTGATCAGTACTATATATGGTAACACTGACGTGTCGCTATGATGCCTGGGGTCAGTACTATATGGTAACACTGACATGTCTGTATGACGTCTGGGGTCAGTACTATATGGTAACACTGATGTGTTGGTATGATGCCTGGGGTCAGTACTATATGGTAACACTGAGGTGTCGGTACTATATGGTAACACTGACGTGTCAGTATGATGTCTGGGGTCAGTGCTATATGGTAACATTGACATGTCGATATGAGGAAGCACCTGGGGGTTCAATATGCTCACTACCCATCTAGATAAGTTCCCTGGGGGGTCTAGTTTCCAAAATGGGGTCACTTGTGAGGGAACTTCAATGTTTAGGCACACAGGGGCTTTCCATACGCGACATGGTGTCCGCTAATAATTGGCGCTAATTTTCCATTTAACTTGTTAGCGGACACCATGTCGCGTATGGAGTGCTCCTGTGTGCTACCAGCATTGCCACCAGCACAAGGGCAACTGGAAGAGTTGGGGTACAGCACCAGAAAATGGCGCCTCTGTGCTATTTTCTGGGGTGACTGTGGGTTGCAATTTGCAGCTTGGGGGGACCACAACATTTGGGTCTCTCCACAATGAGGATCGCAGCCCCCCAACTGCCAAGTTGTACCTGGCTGGCAACCAAAAATAAGGCAAAGCTCCTTGTCATTTTCCTGACAAATTCACTAGTCGGCAACACATAGATGCACATATATGACCATTTTTTGACCTTTTATTTAAGAGAGACAATTCTCAACAACATTTTTAATTTTTTAATTAGTTACAACAATTCTTTATATGTTCCAACAATTTTTAGAGAAAGAGAGAATTTTATCTTTGATTTTATGAATGAAATAATAATACAAATATTTTTAATCTCCAGTACATATAATTTATATAACTTTTATAATAGATATACATTTTTACTTCTAGCAGTTCTTTTTAAGTTTTTATTCCCACACTTTTGTTCAAATACACCATTTCTATTACAGATCTTTAGAGGGACACAACATCAAACAACATACACGTCAGAAACAAGTAGCACACAGCTCTAAAGCACTGATAAAACTGAATAGAATGCTGGTGTTCATGAGTTCTACTAACAGAGTGAGAAAGGAAAAGTATCTTATTATTTTTTTCTTTTTTACACTGCCAAATGTCAGATCATTAGATAAGCAGTTTCGCTTTGAATTTTCAGAAGTTTCTTTCATCATTTTGTTGTTATGATTTTTATGAATGTTTTGAAAATAGTTGGTTGTTAAATATGGGTATATTTAAGATTTTTTATAGAAATGGAGCCAAAACATAACCCTCCCCCAGTGATGATGTCATTTTGTAAACAAAACACACCCCTAATTACTGCTGGCTAGGGCTATAAAAACCCTGCTATGATACTGTACTTAATATCCCTGAGGAAGGTGCATGGAACTGCACCGAAACGCATAGGAAATAAAAAAGAATACTGCTACAAGATATATCTTGCATTCCTTGTGTTTCCTGTGGACTCAGCAGCGCGGACTGTTACACACTTTGCTTCCCAAAATTTTGTGACGGTTATTCCACGTGCGAGTGGTCGGTGGAGGTCCTGCAGCAGCTGATATTACTGTCATGCCTTCAAACCAGTTGTGGGTTACACAACTGGAATAGGTGAGTGGAATCTATATACCCTACCCATACTGTCAGTGTCACTTTTGATAGGGCACTATTGCGCCTCTTGTTCCCCCATTTTTCATTGTCATTTTATTGGTAGAAGTAATTAAAAAAAATTTTGTGGGGCTTCGCCATATTTTTGGTCCAGCCAGGTACAACTTGGCAGCTATGGACTGCCAGCAACCCCCAGCTGCCTCGTTGCACCTGGTTGGCAACCAAAAATACAGCGAAGCCCTTTTTTTTTTTTCTAGGACTAATTCTAGAAAAAAAAAATGGCATGGTGCTCAGCCATATTTTTGGTCCAGCCAGGTACAACTTGGCAGCTGGGGGCTGGAATCCGCAGCATGGAGAGGCCCAAGCGTTCTGGGCCCCCCATGCTGCGAATTGCAGCCACCCCAGAAAATGGCACATTCATTGAAGCGCCATTTTCTGGCACTGTACCCAGACTCTTCCAGTTGCCCTGGTGCCAGTGACAAACTGGGTAATAAAGGGGTTAATGCCAGCTTTTTATTGGCAGCTGGCACTAAGCCCAGATTCATAATATAGGCCCAATGTTAGACCCGCCATTAGGAATCTCTGGTAAATAGTCAGAAAATACACACAGAGAAAAATCTTTTCATTTGAAAAAAAACACAAACAAAATTCGGACTCCATCTTTATTATAAAGATCCGACGTAGTCCACAACGAAGGTCCCACGACGCTCGATCGCCTCTGACGTAGTCCACAACGAAAGTCCCACGACGGTCGATCGCCTCTGCTACATCCAGAGACTGCAGCAAGGGATCAAGTGTCCTCTTGTTGTAGTCTCTGGGGTCAGTCATGGTGCACGGTACGGCAGATCATTTGCATACAGTGCACCATGACTGACCCCAGTGACTACAACAAGAGGACACTTGATCCCTTGTTGTAGTCTCTGGGGTCACAGTCATGAAGCACGGTACGGCAGATAATTGCCATACAGTACTTCATGACTTTGACCCCAGTGACTACAACAAGGGATCAAGTGTCCTCTTGTTGTAGTCACTGGGGTCAGTCATGGTGCACTGTATGGCAATGATCTGCCGTACCGTGCACCATGACTCTGACCCCAGAGACTACAACAAGAGGACACTTGATCCCCTGTTGCACCCATCCATCTTCGTACCCATGCGCCCATGCACACACCCATCCATCCATCCATCCACGCACCCATGCGCCCATCCATCCACCCAGGTACACATACACACACACTCACATACTTACCTCTCTCTCAAGATCCTCTGGTGAGGAGGAGGAGCCTGGGAGAAGAGGAGGAGCACCACACCTAGGAGCAGCGGCACCACGGAGGACGACAGAGGACGGGTGAGAGGGGACACGGGAACGGGGGAGTGGATCATGGATGGAGGGGGGATCCGGAGCAGGAGGGTTGAGGGGCACTAGGCACCCGCTGGCCAGTGCCGGCGCCAGAGCCTGCAACAGCGCCTGCGCCAGCATGCGGGAGGGAGTACAGAGGAGATCGGTGGTGGGTGGGTTGCAGCCAGGGAAGGGACGGGGGGGTTAACTTGGAGTGGGAGGGAGCTGAGGAGGGGGAGGGCACCCGCCCCTCCAAACCTGATTGGAGAAGTCCAATCAGATTTGGAGGGGTGAATCGCTCTGATTGGTAGTTCAGTTTAAACTGCCAATCAGAGCGAATTCAGCCACGGGGGATGGAAAGCCACCCCCCCAGGACAAAGTACAGGTCCTCATGTTCCCGCGGCACCAGTGACATGTCACCGGCCCAGATCCTGCCATGACGTCGTGGGACATCACAGGTCGGGAAGGCACAGACTTCTCTGAAGTCCCACGACGTCTTAGGCTACGTTCACACATCGCGTATTTTGCGCGTTTTTTTACGTGCGTATTTGCTCCAAAAACGCATGTGTGTCTGTGTTTTACAGCAAAGTGAATGGACATTCACTTTGTGCCTTGCAGACATCGCGTATTTAAACGCAGCGTTTTTGGAGCAAAAAACGCGCGCGTAAAAAGAATGAACATGTCAATTCTTTGCGTTTTTTTACGCGCGCGTTTCCATAGGCCCCATTATAAAAACGCGCGTCTAAATGCGCGATTGAAGTAGAAGCGAGTTGTTCTCTCGCGTATTCGTATCGCGTTTTTAAACGCGCGTTTTTCCCTTGAAAAGACGCGCGTAAAAAAACGCGATAAAATACGCGAATGTGTGAACGCAGCCTTAGGTTGGGAAGGGGTTAAATATCCCCATGTAAGGCTATTCTTTTATTCATTATTCAGTACCTATAATTTCCTTTTATACTTTAAATATCGAGTTTCTTCAGCATACCTTGTTCTTTTTTTAGAATATCACATTAATATTTATCCTTGTATATTTTTATGTATATTTTTATATATATCACATAATACTTGTGGTCTTACTCTTTCCTTTTTCATAATATGTGAATTCGATCCTGCCTTTGCACACTTCCTTGTCTTGTACTCACAAGCTTCTTACATTCACTTGTTACTACTCCTTGATCTTAGGCTGCCTTCACATTTGCGGACCCCTCCGCTGCGTTCTGCGGAGGGATCCGCAATGTGTGCGCAGTGGCCGCCAGCTCCTATGTTTATAATGGGAGCGCACGGTGCTGCGCTTGACAGCGCATGACCATGCACACCCATTCACTCCCATATGTGATCTGTGCGCTGTCGGATGCCTGCGCACAAATCACACACTCTCGCCCGCACCAGGGATGCAACATGTCGCGTCTCTGGTGCGGGCGGGAGTGTGTGATTTGTGCGCAGGCGTCCGCCTGCGCAACAGATCACATATGGGAGTGAATGGGTGCGCACGGTCATGCGCTGTCAAGCGCAGCACCGTGCGCTCCCATTATAAAGATAGGAGCTGGCGGCCGCTGCGCACACATGGCGATTCCCCTCCGCAGAACGCTGCGGAGGGGAACGCTAATGTGAAGCCAGCCTTAATGAGAGGCACGCGACCTCCTGCTACTTTGTATCTTTGTTCATAGACTTCTGCACTTCTTCTAACTGCCTCTAAGTGCTGGCACACTCCTTCCTATATTGACACGATACAATACCTTTGATCTAAATGAGAGCCACACGACCATTTGCAACTTTGTATCTCTATTTAATAGGCTTCTGCTCCCGGATCTCTTTAGAGTCACTGGTTTAACCCGGACCGGTTTTCTATTTGTCTTTTAAGCATACAGAGCTTGTAACTGGCAGTTCCCGGATTGTCTCAATCCGGTTTTAACATCGAAACCAGTACATTAAAGAATACATCTTATATTTTTATTGATAGTGAAATTTTCTCATATAAATGAATTTCTTTTTATTAATATAATACATATACATTTTTACATTTTTTACATATACATATGATTTTATTAAATACTTTTTATATATTTATAGATTTTTAATAAAAAGAGTGTTAGTATATTTTATTATTTCAGCTAGCGCTTACTGCTTTTCCATTTTTATCTTGATTGTTCTTCTTTTTTTGTACTCCAGACCCCTAGAAAGAGAACAAATACAGTGCAGATATAAATACAGAGATGCAAGAAATCATTACAACACTATCTTATTTTTGCCCCAAAATAGGGGTTTCTTATTGATTTCCACCCAACACTCTACCAAGATCTTATAGCTCTACTTGATGAGCAGACACTTCATTCTTTTGTCTTTTTGCACTCATGGGTTCAAACCCGCTCACCAGCTTGTCTCCTTTCTACTTGTTTTTTTCTCTTTTTTCACCGTATTGTCTGTGATATCACTTGATGCTAATTATCCCTAACTACTTTGTTTTTTACTTTGATATGTGATTCATTCTTCACTATTTCTAAATTGTTCACGCTGTTACGAGTCTTTGTGTACACAACATAGAGACGTCACTACCACACCCCCTTGTTTACCTACGTCACATCCAATTTGATTTTCGCACCGTTTCTATGTTAAAAGAGATTGTCTGCACTGTAATCTTGATGTTCCTCGAGGAAGGAGTTTGGGATACGACTCCGAAACGCGTTGGAAATAAACTAGCTACCACCATATCCAGGCATACCGGTGTCTCTGGTTTTTCCATCATACGAAGACAGCGGCTCGGACCACGAGGTACTTTGTCCTGCAAAAACAGAATTGTGGCAAGGCACAGATCTGGCAAAGGTCACTAAAGAATTTCTGCAATACTCAAGGTTCCACTGCATTCACACGTTGTGCTTTTTCTGGTGCGATTTTCCCATTTTATAATGTGGCCTATGGGAAAAGCGCGCCAAAAAAAGTGGAATGAATTGACATGTGAATTATGTCTGCCACGCACTTTTGCACTGGAAACGCATGTGCAAAAACACGCGCAAAAGCGCAACGTGTGAATGCATTTAAGCAAAAGCCATAGCTTTTGCAGGAATGTGTTTCCATAATTGCGCTTCACTTCATTTACATGAGCACAAAATAGGCTTGGAGTGCTTGACCCCAGATTTAGACATTGGCTTGTCTGGGCTCCCTAATACTAATCTAATGACTATTTAAATGTGGATGGAATTGTCAAAAGCAAGATACAGTAACCCATCTGATATAATGCTAATAAAAACAAAACATTTTTCCTTCACTTCTAATAAGTAGATTCTGAGAAAGCTGAAAATATGGTGAATAAATGCCAAATTAATATAATTGTATCTCTTCAGTATATGAGAGAAGTGAAGCAGACATTACCTGGACGCTCAGTGACCTCTGTTTTGATTATTTTTAAGTCCTTTGAAGATCAGAGAAATTCCTGCGATGATTCCAATGATTCCGATTGCCAGGCCCAGGCCGCACAACACGTTCTCAGACGTCTCTGACAGGTGGCTGGGGATGTCAGGAACTGAAGGAAAAAGGAAAAATGTGAGGCAGCTGACCAGGAGCAGCTATAAAGGTCAACATCAGTAAGGCTGCATACTCACGGTGAGTCTACGCAGCGTTTTAGACGCAGTGTCTTGCCGCCTCGCTTCCATAATCGCTGCGCAGTACAGTATCAGCATAGTGGATGAGATTTGTATAAATCCCATGCTCACTATGCTTAACCTGCCTGCAGCGTTTTGACAGCTGCGGTGCATGTATCCGCACCTCCGCAGCATGTTGATTTCATGCTGTGGTGTCGGAAGCGGCTGCCATCGGCTGACTGCAGGGAGAAGCCACCCTGCACCCGCCGCACATGGTGAGTACAGGGCGGCTGCGGTCTCCCTGCGGCCGCTGACAGCTTCACTCAGGTCCGGAGGAGCTGCGTCAAACACGCAGCTCCTCCAAACCATGAGCACACACCCTAAGGTGGTAGATTTATCCATCATTCATTGGAATTATGTAAAAATATTCAATAGCTGCAATGAAATCCAGAACACCTCCAGCATTTCAGACACACGCAAATCTACTTTTATTTCAATTCAATTAAAACCATGCATTTGCAGAAGGGTAAGTGCAGAAGCTGAAGGATGGCAGAAACCTTCAGTGTTCAAACCACAAATATTTAGGCTGTGTGCTCACGATCCGGATCAGCAGCATTTTGGACGCAGTGTCTTATAGGTGCGCCCAAAATGCTGCGTTCTACAGTACAAATGTAGTCCATGGAGCCCCGATTAAGAGTCTCAAACACGGACTAGCCAGATATCCCTCCAGGGAAGGACCTAGCCCTGGGGTGGAAACCTTGCGGAGAACACCATAACCACCATATTAAGTGGCCCTTTTAGTCAATTTCCCACTCAGTTACGAGTTAAGGATATGACAAGGGAATAAACAGAGCCAGGTATCCATGCACAGACAGCTGTTTCGGGGTGTTGCCCCTCATCAGTGTGGAGTAGGATTCTAGCTAGGTGGGAGCAATGCCTAGTAGACCAACATCACAAAGCTCTCACTGATCTCAGGGAGACCAGTCAAGGAAAACACTGCGGGCAGCCGGCTAAAGCGCTCAACACAGTAAAATCCATGATGCATTGCCCCCTGGGAATTTGAATATGCAAATAGAGTCTGTGGAGCCTCGATTAAGAGTCTCAAACACAGGACTAGCCAGATATCCCTCCAGTGAAGGAGTCCCGTGTTTGAGACTCTTAATCGAGTCTCTAACGCGTGTGGACTTAGGCTACATTCAGACTGTGCGTTTTTTTTTTCTCCTCAGTTCTGCGTTTTTAGCCGCAAAACGGAGCTGTCAAAAAACTGCACCCAAAAACAGGTCATCCTTTTCTGATCTGTTTTTTTTCGCCAAGTGTATGGGTGCAATGAAAATATTGCACACCATACACAGAGCACTGCGACCACGATTATAGCATGGACATTTAAAACATGGACATGGAAAAGACAGACAGATAGCTAGATAGCATAAAAAGATAAATAGCAACAGGAGAAACAGGAGGAGTCTTTTTTTCTGCTTCAAAACATATCTTACCTTTATTACAAAAAAACCCCAAGGTTAAAAGGTGCAATTTTTGCAATTACATCAGTGGTGGTTTTCAAGTGGCGCAGCACAAAATCATTAGCAGCAATGATCGGTATTGCACATATTCCCAATATACATAGATGTCCCCAAAGTTACAGGTAATAAAGCAGCAGTCATGACAACATACTCCAAGATAACACATAATTTTAGCTGAGCAGGTTTAAACAAGAGATGTCAACCATTCAGTGTTCCCAGCTTAAATGGGTGTCCCCACACTTACAAGTATTAAGGTACCGTCACATGGGGCAACATCGCTGGCAACTCCCGGGAGCGCGCACGTTTTTGGCCGCTCTCCAACATCGCTGATGAGCTGTCAGACGAGGAGACATCGCCGGCAACTCATCAGCAATGTTGCTAGCAACTATCGCTGTCAGGGTTAAATTCAACCCTGGCAGTGATCCTTAACATTGCAGTCAGTGGGGGAAGTTGCCGGCAACATAACGGATCACTTGCGGCAAGACTGCGTTTGACCTAATTCATTCTTTATGAGATTTGCGGACATGTGCGGCACTTGCAGTTTTGCTGCATCCGGCAAATCGGGCACTTGAGGCAACCGAAAAAGAACACTGTGAGCAGTGGTTTTCTGACTCGCCACAAAACTGCAAGTGCCGCACATGTCCGCAGGTCCCATAGGGAACGAATTAGGTTGAATATAATCTTGCCGCAAGTGAGCCGTTATACATCAATGCGGCAAAACTGGCGGATCTGCCAGAAATGCTGATAAACGCTGATGTGAAAGCAGCCTTACAAAAGTAATAAAACATGAAAAACACTTGACATTTGTGCAGAATGCCTTGTTACTTACTCCACATCTTGTTGGTGTGTTGGTCAGGCAGCCCGGAGTGCTCCACAGAACACGTGTACACATCGTCCTCTCTTACCATTGTGACCAAGTATAGGAATTTGTAATAAGATATATCTTTTGCTAAGTAAAAGTCGGTTTCTGAAACTCCAACTGTCACCGGCTGATTGTTCTTCATCCAGCTCATCTTCATAACGGGAGGAAAGATTCTCTTTACAAAACAAATCAGGATATTTTCCTCATTCAGAACCACTGGATTCTCTGTGTAAATCTGTATTGCGGGAGTGACTGGAAGACAAAGATTGATAAGAACTGTAATCTCTCTACATCATTAAAGTCTAACCACCCTTTACATTTTTATTTAATAAAAGAGCAAGTGAATATAATAAACTTTCAAATAGACATTATTAGAAATTTCTAGTGACAAATCATTCATAAATCTTCCACAAGTTGTCTCCACTGCACTGTGTTTGAAGCAGACATATGTTCATTATCAGTCAGATCCATCTTCACACTGAATACAGGCATGAAACCATATAAGGGTGGGGGTGTGGCCTACACTGCTGACTGCAGCTGGTGAGGAAACAATGTATCAGATTACAGCACAGTGCTGAGCAATGTCAGAATGACAGGATCACTGCAAACTCGTTTCCTTGTCACAAGCTTCTGATCTGCCATCTGGCTCTACACAGCTCAGTCAGGATCTCTGTTAACCCCTTCTCTACTATCATATTGCACTGCTCCCTGTCAGCCTGCTCTCAGAAGCTGTGGAAATACACACACAGTACTGGCAGACTCTGGCCACGCCCACACAGCCATAATATGGAGTTTTTAAAAGAGCACAGAAAAATGTGGGAAAATCTTAGCTGTTATGTGACCAATCATTAACAACCAGTGCAGTATTGTTTATGTTTTCTTTTTTTTTCAATGAAATGACATGTACACTGTAATTAATATAACATTCTGATTTTCTGAAAACTTTTTCATGTCATGCATAAAAATTATTATTAAATCTAATTAGAAGGATCAATGTGATAGATGTAGGATTGCTAGGGGTCCCACCACTGAGATTCCATTTTTCACTAGATTATGAGCCCTAAGCACATGTTCCTCTGTAAGAATGATGGACATAGATTGACCGTTAGACCCTGTGCCCACAGTGTGTTGTTTGATGCAGATATTTGGAATCTACATGTCTATCTTGAAGACAGCAAAGTCTATGACAGGTCAGATGTGCTGTGCCAACGGTGCTTTATTTTTTTCCTTGCAGATTTTGTGCAGAAAAAAGAAATCTACAAGGAAAAAAAGCAACTTTGGCACCGCACATCTGAACTGTCATAGACTTTGCTGTCTTCAGGATGGACATGCAGATTTTGATGCAGATTGACAAACTCTATGTAAGAAAAAAAGCATAAAAATTCAGAAGTCCATTTTCACATGCAAGTTCTATTTGTGGTTTTCACAAACCCATTATATTCTATGGGGATATTGCATGTGTGTAGTTTATTTGTAGACCGTGTGTACATGGAAAAATCACAGAGACATGTCCATTTTTTATCGGAGTCATGGATGAAAATCACCTTCACAAAATATTTTGGTCAATGAAAATCAAGATCAGCACACAGATGGCACCAGGGTGAAGTGTGTGAGCCGTCCATAATTAAAGTTGAAGTCCAGGGAGAGAGACTTTTTAGTACAATCCTTGCCCTCCTACATGATGAAGAGCTGGGCACTGCAGTTCTAGGATCTATAGATCTCTTATAAATCATTAAAATATCTGCTCCTCAGCTCTCACCCCTCCCTTCAGTGACAGATTAATTTAGTTTCATGCAGCAGCAGTGGCAGGAGGTGTCGGGCGGGGACCCTGGGAGCTGTAGGATCATCCTACATTCCTGGCCCTCATAGTTCTGTATGGGGTGAGGGCGTGGCTGCTGGCCCATGGTCACGCCACAATCCTGCCCCTGATATACCACCCTATGTAATGTGACAGGGGTTTTCTCGCAGAACTGCATGTATAAATTGCCACAAACGGAAGCTTGTGAACAAGAATATTTGTATAGCATATTGCAATTCTTTACACATGGCCCTGAGGTGTCATGTGACAACCCTGCGGTCTGGCTGCCACTAGTGGTATTGCATGCATTTTACATGTATGGTACCACGCCCAGAAATAAGAGGGAAAAGCTTTACCGAGAGCCCCTTTTGCACCCAACACCATCCAAACTCCAGGCCAGGGAGGTGCTGTACTGTTAATCCCTGGAGAGTTGAGTAACCCCGGCCCCATGACAGCTGCAGTCACATAGACTAAAACTGCCTTGGTACAAGACCATAACCTGCACGTGGATTGATAAACAGAATAAACCATAATACTGTATATACAGGGTGGGTCATTTATATGGATGCACCTAATTAAAATGGGAATGGTTGGTGATATCAACTTCCTGTTTGTGGCACATTAGTATATGGGAGGGGGAAACTTTTCCAGGTAGGTAGTGACCATGGTGGCCATTTTGAAGTCGGCCATTTTGGATCCAACTTCAAGGGTCATGTGCTTGGTTTTAACCTAACTTTAATAGCATTTTATTACCTTTAATAGATATTACTTGATAATACAGGAGTGTACTACAACTTGTGTGTACTTATATGTGACAGATGCTGCAGACTCTGGATGCCTTGCTGTCACTGAGGAGACAGTGCAGATTCTTAGTGGGAATCTACCAAGTAGCTATGGGGGAGGGGAGACCATGGCAGAGTTGATCAATGCAGTGTTTTGCCTGTTCTCCTAGCCTGATACATGGCAGTACACATTATGCACCATCATATCATTGTACAGCAGAGGATCACAGCATGTATTTATATCTGCTTGGTGACATGATTGCTATTTGAAGGGAGAACACTCCTGTTCATATATTATATAAAGTAGTATATTAGGGGCTGGATTGTACTGTGACCATGGGGTGGTGACCACACCCCTGCCCATACAGAAGTGTGAGAGGGCTGGAACGTAGGATGATCCTAGAGCCGCCAGGGTCCCCACCCCCTAAATAAACATTTTATTTGTCCCCACTGTGTACATTGGACCTGTATGTTGTGGTACAGGTACCGCTCCCAGATATTACATTGGTTTCTGAGAAGATAGTGATGATTTGTACCTGGTGTGGCTGCTGTGTTATTTGATCTCTTTATCCAGGTTTTCAGACCTCCAGTCAGTACTGCTCGGTTTTGCAGAGCATTAGCCGTGTTAGCAATCGCCAGCTCTCCGAACTGCGGCAGTCTCCATCTCGCAACTTTCTTGTCATAATCCACATTATATATCTCGTGATCATCAAACTGCTTGGAGTACTTGGCATTTGGAAGCTGCGTCTGGTAGAATTCAGACTGGATCAGAACATTTTCCACTGTAAAACATTAACATGATGATTATCACACAGTGTACACACATCACCTGGTCACACACATCAATTACATTCATGGTTTGAGCGTCTTTTAAAATCTGATACGTAATTTTTACTATTGAGAATATCTTTGGAAAACATCATATTCTTCATAAATTTCTATTTATTCATCACATTTATTATAGTGAATGATCTCACAAAGACTTTATAAAGTGGCCAAATCACATATAAAAGTTCTGCCCCAGCATTCAGGGATGGGGTTCAGATGTTTCTTCACAGTTTCGTGGATTTTTTTTGTCCAAATCACCAAACCAGGAAGAAGCCGAGCCCTGGTCTAAGGGTGCGTTCACACGCTGCGTATTTGCTGAATTTATTTATGCACATGTGCGACACCCACCAGGGCCATGGAGTACTCGGTAACCGGGCCAGTGGTTGCTTGGGAGGTCACGGTGACGGTGACCCAGCTCCGTGGCCCTGGGTATGCATAAAAAGTGGATTATTTACAGGGAATAAGTTTGTGACACCACCTGTGGTTATTCTGGTCAGGGTGACCAGCGCTGCTATGGGACCTCTGGGGCCAGTGGAGTGGCAGTCTGGATGGTATCGCTCCCCACAGGTAGAGCGTGGCCCCAGGCTTAATGGTAAAAGTCTATGGAGATGGTAGTGGTGGCTGTGTAGTGGTGCAAGAAGGTGCGGGGAATAACCAGAGGAGACCAGGGCTGTAGTTCTTTACCTTTTGCTTGTAACCACGTGGTGCAGTCCGGGGCACTGATGACCAGGTCCAGGAGGATCCGAGCAGCCAGGGAGCAGTTGAATTCCTCCCCGCCAAGCGTGTTTGAGGTCTGCCTGCTGTGCTTTCCCAGTTTAGGATCCCAGTGCTTTGGTGCTACCCTGCGGCCCTTTCTCTCTCTTCCTTGCTTTGCTGTGAATCTGTATAACAGGCAGCCCGAGCCCTTCGTTGACACTGCCAGATCGCTGGCAGCTCCGGGCCCTATTCGCTGCTGTACCGCCGGGTCTGAAGTGCAGCCGGGAAACGTGCAGTCTCCCGTCCTCCAGAAGTGGTCAGCAGGTCTTACAGGTCCCGACTGACTATGGCGTCCTTTCTTAGTGCGGCCTGAAGTGAGCCTCTCACCGGCTCCACTCTCCAGGTCCTTCCTTGTCATCCTCACTCCTAGACTCCTCGTCTAAACTCCACTGACTACTTGTTCCTCCCTCCCAGCTTTTCCTACTCCTAAGCCCCTCCTCTTACTAGAGAGAGCAGCTCCCCCTTCTGGCCTGAGTCAGGACAGGTGTGGGGATGCTTGGGATACCTCGCGTGGGGTCTCCTTCTCTTCCCAGGCATGACATTACCCCCGGTGAAGGAGGCAACGTCACTGTGGCGCCCGGACCCTTGGGGCGCCACACAAGGTCATCACAAACCAGCAGTGGGTGATAAATACAGAAGTGGTGACGTGTTTATGGCCATGTTCACACACATGCGTTTTTTTGACCATCTCTGCGTTTTTGGGCTGTTAAAAAAAACGCAGGTGCGTTAACGCAGGGTACATTTGAGTGTAGCTGCGTTTTTCAGCTCCATTTGCGTTTTTTACCCCTAGTCCAAAAAACGCTGCATGCAGCGTTTTTGGGTGCTGTAAAAAAACGCATGTGCGTTTTTCCAAAAACGCATGCGTTTTTTTAACATGGGGCCCTATGGGAAACGCATGCAAAAACGCATGGTACATTAGTACCTTTTAGTGCCATTCAAAAACGCATGCGTTTCCCATAGGGGCCCATGTTAAAAAAAACGCATGCGTTTTTGAAAAACGCACATGCGTTTTTTTTTAACATGGGGGCCCTATGGGAATCACATGCGTTTTTAAAAGGCACATTTATGCACCCTGCGTTAACGCTTGCGTTTTTGCCTGCGTTTTTGGTGAAAAAATGACTAAGTCCAAAAACGTGGCAAATCCTTTCAGACACACAAGGGACATTTTTTAGCACTCTTAAAAAAACGCAAGTGCTTTTAAGAGTGCTAAAAAAAAACGCAAATTGTGTGTGAACATAGCCTATATTATACTTTTCCTCTGATTGTTCCTCTCCTGGTTTGCGATGAGCTTGCACGTAAAAAAATGCAGCAAATACGAAGTGTGTGAAAGTACCCTCATGGTGTGGCTGCCTGTGCCCCACTGCTGCTCATCTCTACAGGTGACTTTTGTAAGGAGTCTGCATCACTCACAGTCCAGAAAGACATACCGTAAATTGCTGCAGAGTGAAGTCTGGAGTGTTTGTAGCCGCTGAATGCAAGAGCCAAAAGCCCCATTTCATTAAAGGGAACCTGTCACCCCCCAGGTCCTATTAAGCTAAATGAGCCACCTTCAGGAGTGCCTATGGTGCAGCTTGTGAAGGTGGCTCTTATTATCCTACCCCCCGGGACACCAAAATAAACACTTTATAAGACATTAGTTTAGGTCCGGGAGGTATACTCTCCTCCCAGGACCTAAACGCCTTGCTGCTGTTACCCCTCCTCCTGTGTTGTCTGGGTCCCTCCTTCTCTCATCATTAGGAGCGGCGTCGGCACGTTCTCTCAGCTCTTGGGCATCTCCGTGACCTCTGGACGAGAGCTGAGGTCACATTTAATTACGCAGCATCAGATCCCGCCCTGTGTGGTCTTATGCTTTATGCCGACTGCGGGACCGGGAATCTGGCGAGGGGAGGGATCCAATCCACACAGGAGGAGGGGTAACATCTGTCAGGCATTTAAGTCCTGGGGGAGAGTATACCTCCTGTACCTAGACCAATATAAGTAACTATTTTGATGTTGGGGGGAGAGGGGGGTAGTGGGATAAGATCCATCTTCATAAAATGTCCGTGAAGGTGGGCAATGCACTGCTGAAGGTGGCACTTTTAGCTTAATAGTCATGGGGGGGGGAGAGAGGTTACCTTTAACCCCATGTGATTTCCCATTTTTTTCTTCCCCTTCCTTCAAGAGCTTTATTTATTCATCAGGCTGTGGGCTGTTGTTCTTTAGCGTGGGGGGCCCCATAACAATGGGCCCTCACCCTGCTGGGAATACCAGCCCTCAGCTGCCTAGTTTTACCTTGGCTGGCATTGAAAAATAGGGCGAAGCCCACGCATTTTTTTTTTGCCAGCCAAGGGAAAATTAGGCAGCTGAGGGTGGCAGCTCACAGCTGTCTGCCTTCATCAGCCTAGACTTAAAATTGCTGCGAAGCCCGACGCATTTTTTTTTTTTAATATTTACTAATTTCACACCCTATAATGCCAGGTTGGTTGCCATACACTAATGTGTATGGCAACCAACCAGAATCACTGTCCAGATTGAGGAAAAGCACTCTTGACTACAACAGCCAATCACAGAAGCTCTCAAACATTGTGAGCTTCTCTGATTGGCTGTTTGTCTGACAGTGCAGTGAATATGTAATTAGCTTAATGGACGGCCCCGGAAGTAGCAGCGGGAGACCGGTGAGCCCGATCTAGCTATTCTATCCTATCTATCCTGTCTATCGTATTCTATCTACTCTGTCAACTCTTTTCTCATGTTAACGATATCTCCTATTCCTGCCGCTTTGCAAAATCATTGAAACATTCATCTCCAAATCTCTGGCACGTTGCCAAATGCAAGATCGTTAACGATATCCTTGCGTGTGACAACGCACCAGCGATGTCGGAAGAATTGCAGTCACGTGACATAGGGAACGATATCGTTCACCTATATCCTTGTGCAACCAGTACGTGGGGGGACGACTGGTCCTACCTATCATGCTGGATGGTATCCCCATGAACGCTCTACTGGACACCGGGTCTCAAGTGACATCGATACCCTATATCCTTTATAAGCGCTCTTGGGCGGACTCTGATATTATTTACCGCCCAGATGAGAGTTTCACCATATTTGCGAGCAACAGGCAGCCCGTGCCATAAGTAGGATTTAAAGAAGTGACTATTAAAGTGGGGCGGGTAGAGGTACGTGAACAGGGTATGGTGATAGTAGATGTTGACTGGCGAGCCAGTACACCAATGTTGATATTCGGTACAAATGGGATTGAAAAATGTTTGGCCGAGGTCATTGTGTTGTTACAACAGGTTGCCGAGACCGCCAACTCTGGACAGCAGACGACCCTGCAGAGAGAGATTAGGGCCCTGATGCAGAGACAGCAGGTGGAGCTGTCTGGAGGCGAAGTCGGCAGCGTAAGAATAAGTGACCCAATCCCTATTGTAATACCTCTGTGGAGTGAAATGCTGATTTGGTGCAGGGCGGCGATAGGCCTCAGAGGGCAGGATTACCAGGCGCTGGTAGAGCCCATGTATTCAGATAGTAGGCCCACCATCCTGACAGCGAGAGGATTAGTTGATGTCCACAAGGGGAGGGTACCTGTACGCATTCTAAACTGTAGGGAGGAGGAGGCCAAACTGTCTTGGTATGCTACCATTGCCAAGCTGTACATGGTCAGTAACAACGCAATTACAGCTGCTACAGATGCTACATGTAGGTGTCCCGCCCAGGCCCAGGGGACTCAGATCTCAGACGCGGTTTGGGAGTCACGGATAGCGGTGCCTGAGGCTGTGGGCCTGGTGGTCAATGAAAGATGTAGAAAAAGAAAATAATAAAAATGTCTATTCGTGACGCCACCTGTAGATTCTGGTGATGGCACTGGCGCTGCTGGGGCCTCCGGGGTGATGGGCGGCAGCAAGATGGTGTAGCTCCCTACAGGAGGAGCGGAATCCCCGGGGCTAAGGGTTGTAATGGTGGAATAGGGCAGCACAGTCGTTTCTGCACAAGGTTAGAGTAGGAGAGCGCAGTCGGTGTGGTGCAAGTGGAAGGAGAGACACAAACACATAAAAGTCTTTTGGTACCTTTACTGATGTTCGGTTACAGGTACACACGTCCGGAATGAAGGAAAACAACTTGGGATCTCCACAGCGAGTAGGGTTGTAGGCCTCCTTGTTTAGCTTTCCTGTTCTGAGTCAGGCAGGTATGGAACCTAACCGGGCCATTACTTCTCTCTCCACACCCGGGTTGCTGCACTGAGGGCTCTCTCTTGGGCTACCGCCGTCTCTCTCCACGGTCCCTGGCTCTCAACTGTTGGTGCTGCAGGTGTCCGGGAAGCTAAGCCTCCTCGGGATGCTGGTTTCTCTGCTGGATCTATCTCCTCTGTCCCTGCAGACTCGGGCTCCAGTGACCGGTACTCTGGTGGGGCAAGCCGGTATGGCTCCTCTGCCCAAGGTAACGTGTTTCCCTACTCTGCGGGTCTTCCACTGACTCTGGTGTGTACTGGTCTGGGCCTAGCACGGCTCCAGTACCAGTTCAGCTCACTAGTCTCTGAGCTCCTGCAGCTCTTCTAGCGTCTGCACATTGACTCACAGTTCTTGTAGTGACTGCATACTCTGCCTAATTTCCCTGCAGCACCTGTATTTATAGGGGGATCTAGCTTAAGGGCAGCCAGTTGAGCTCCCCCTACTGGCCTGGAGTGGAAGGTGTTGGGTGCAAGTGGTTTACTTGCTGTGAGAAATCCTTCAGTGTCCCAGGGAAGTCTGTGGTTTCCTGGTACAGGGTGCCACATAGGCACCAGCTACACCCCCTCTCATCAGAAGCATGGAGTGTACCGGGTAGTCCGGGAATATGAGCTGGTCTTCATCAAGCACCCATTAGACTTCGGCCAGGCCAAAGGAGTGCAGCACTGCATACCCACAGGGGGCTATCCACCCATCAAGGAGAGGTACAGGCCTATACCACCAGCCCATTACCAATGTGCCAAGGTGATGTTGCGAGAAATGAAGGAGGCTGGGGTGATAAGAGATAGTTGTAGCCCCTGGGCAGCTCAACTAGTCCTGGTAAAGAAAAAAGACGGTACCATGAGGATGTGTGTTGACTACAGACAAATAAACCGCATTACACACAAAGATGCTTATCTATTACCCAGGATAACTGAGTCATTAGCTGCACTGAAAACTGTTGGCTATTTCTCCACTCTAGATCTCACCAGTGGGTATTGGCAAGTTCCCGTGGAGGAGGCTGACAAGGAGAAGACCGCCTTCACTACCCCAATGGGCCTCTGCGAGTTCAACTGTATGCCATTCGGGCTCTGCAATGCACCAGGAACGTTCCAGAGTCTGATTGAGTGTTGCCTGGGCATAGAAACTTTGACACTGTGTTGCTGTACCTGGATGACATAGTATACTCAAGGACATATGAAGACCGCCTGAAGCATCTAGCTAAAGTCTTCGAGGCGCTATCCACATTTGGCATGAATGTAAAGCTGTCCAAGTGCCACCTTCTCAAACCCAAGGTGCAGGCCATGTGGTAATCGCAAAAAGCGTGGCCCCAGACTCCGACAAGGTCACAGCAATCAAGAGTTGGCCAAGACCCAGCACCCTCAAAGAAGTGTGGCAGTTTCTGGGACTAGTAGACTACTACCGGAGGTTCATTAAAAGGTTTTACCAAGATGGCCGCACCCCTGCAAGACCTCCTGGTAGGCCAGGCCCATAATGCCAGAGGCCCAGTGAAATGGGAGGCCAGAGAGGAAGATTCCTTCCAGCAGCTGAAAAGAGCCCTGATAGGAGAAGAGATCCTGGCCTACCCTGATTACAGCCAACCATTTGCATTGTACAACAATGCCAGCAATGTGGGAGCAAGAACCGTGTTGTCCCAAGTGCAGAGAGGCAAAGAAAGAGTGATTGCCTATGCCAGCAGGAAGCTCAGGCCTACGTAGAGGAACCCCGACAGTTATAGCTCTTTCAAGTTAGAATTCCTGGCCGTAGTGTGGGCAGTGACAGAACGCTTCAAGCACTATCTGGCAGCTGCAAAGTTTACCATCTACACAGATAGCCCCTAGACCCACCGGGAGACCGCCAACCTGGGCGCGCTGGAGCAGCACTGGATGGCCCGATTCTCTAATTACAACTTCACCATCAAATACCGGGCACAAGAATGCCAACGCCGACACCCTGCCCAGAATGCCACATTTACCAGACGGGGGGGAAGATCCAGAAGAGCTGGAGGAAGTAGAGCTGACTGCTTTCCACCGTAAAAATGTGTCCCAATGTTCCCATGAATCACTGAGCAAAAACATCCGGTATAATCCACAAGCGCTTCCAGAATTTAAAACAAGTTATCTGTAGTTTTTCCAAGGTTTATTAGCTTATTGCAAGATAAAATTACCAGGTAATTTTATCTTCTAATAAGCTACCAAACCTTGGAAAAACTGCAGACAACTTGTTTTAAATTCTGGAAGCGCTTGTGGATTATACCGGATGTTTTTGCTCAGTGATTCAGTCTGACGGACAAACTGGCTGGGTGGTCCGATTGTGCGGCACAAAGCTGCAAGCCAGAAGGCCTAGAGCCAGACCAAGCCAACCAGGATTGGGTTGATGTGCAAAGTGGCAAGACACCAGAAAAGTGAGGGAAATGTCCCTTTTTATTTATTGCATAACACGGACATCTGCACTTAGATCTGCACCCTTCTTTCTTTCTCCCTCCCCCTTGTAGACCATACAGCCCTGAGAGGTTTTCCCTATAAATATTCCCATGAAGTGAAAGACAAGCGACCAGGGGGACAGGAAGTCACCATAAATCCATTGCCCCATCACAACTGGGCAGAGACACAGGACAGTGACCCCGCTGTTAGCCTGATCAAGGAGCTACTGCAAAAACAGGACGCGCACCCAGGCCCAGACGCCCCAGTGCAGGCACTGCAACTGTGGAAGGAGAAAGGCAGACTGTTCATCTACAGTATGCCGGTAAACTGTGCAGGCGGCACACCAACCCTAGGACCAACGAGCTAGTGTTGCAGATAGTGGTCCCGAAGAGAGACGCCTATATGGTCCTGGAAGCCTACCATGACGGGGCCGGACATTTTGGGTGGAAGAAGCCGGACGTATTACTACGTGGGAGATTCTACTGGGTCAGCATGAGGGCAACCATTGAAGGTGCAGGAGCTGCGAACACTACAGCCTTTGCAGGAAAGACCGTGACAGCCAGCGGGCCCCGTTGCAACCCATTGTCACCAAACAGTCCCTGGAATTAGTGGCCTTGGACCATGTGAAGTTGACCTCAAGCTGGTCTGACTATGTCAATGCCCTCACGATAGTGGACCACTACTCCCGATTCCTGGTGGTGGCACCCATGAAAGACCTGACCGCAAAGACTGCAGCACGAGCCTTCCAGGCGCACTTCTGCAGACCCCACTGCTACCCAGAACGGGTACTGACAGACCAAGGCTCGGCCTTTGAGGCTGAAGTGTTCAAGGAGTTCTGCAGCCTCTACGGATGCAAGAAGATCAGAACCACGTCATACCATCCCCAGACAAACGGCCTGTGCAAGAAAATGAACCAAATAGTGATGAATCTGAAAACACTTCCACTAGAAGAGAGGAACATGTGGCCAGAGAAGCTGCCAGATCTAGTGGACCTGTACAACGACATCCCAGTGAATTCCACCAACTTCAGCCCAGCCTACTTAATGAGAGCCAGACCTGGCAAACTGCCTAATGACCTAGAAATGGGGGTACTGACTCCTGAAAACAACCTCCCAGAGACAGACTACGATGCAGTTTTTCTGAAGGTATGCACAGATATGTTTATAATAATTGAACAATAGTGATTATTATCCTTCATAATGTAATCTGCAGCCTTTAGCATTAGTGTTCAAGAGCTATGGGTTTGCTGCAAGGGTAAATATAATCTGCAGTTGTTCATTAATTAGCTGTGTCCAATGGAAAGTTGGGCCACCCTTTATAAACTTTTAATTTGTAAATGTCCTCCATTTCACCTGATGAAGACGGTCACAAGCCATCGAAACATGTTGTGGCTATGGAGGCACGAGGAATAAAGCCTTTTTAATTCACCTGGGAATCCTTTGCTTTTACCTGAGCGCCCATCATAGACCTTTCAGAAAAACTGCATTGTCTCATTGAGCTACACGGCAGGAGTAGCTCGGTTCCAGCTCTGTGAGGACCAGGGGTTACACGAGGTAACGAGGGAGAAAAAAAAAAAAAAAACAACGCTCACACCAGTGTTGTGCATGGTCTGCACAACATTATCAGGTTAGTGCACATAAATATAACCCTTTTGAGGGATTAATTATACAGACGGTATTGCACCATTGCGCCTCCTCTCTCCTTCTTGTTTATTGCATAGACTACGATGCAGAGCGCCAACAGAGGTATCGCCAGGTGTAGGAATGCGTAGAGAGAAATCGAAATAAGGCTAGAGAGCAGGAGAGGACATACAACCAGAAAGCACCCACAGACCCCTGGTACCAGGAGAACAGGTCCTAAAGAGAAAGCGACGGGTTCACAAATTGAATGACCAGTGGGAAGCAGAGCCCTACACCGTGATGCCTTTTCACTTTGACCCTCAGAAGGTCTGCCTGATCAGCAAAGACTGGAGAGAAACCTCTGCTACCATCTCCCAAGATAACCTGTAACGATGCCCCCGAACCGCTGAAAAGCCAAGACAAGTCCCTGACAATACCAAAACCCCAACCAGCAAAGGAAGAGATGATCTGCACTGTACTGGGAAACTTCCCCAAGACTTGGACTCAGATCAATGGAGCTATTGGGTGCCCGAACTGACCTTTCCCCTAGTGGCAGCAAAACCGCCTGTAAGGACTCTAAGAGCTGAAGAGACAGCACCAAGACCAGAACCAGAGAATGAGTCCCTCGCTATTGGTGAGCCTGTCAAACCCATGGTGAGTCAGAGTCAATCTGCTGCCATATCAGAACCACTAACATCAGCAAGTAGTGCACACACTTCACCAGCAGTAGATGCTACAGATCAAAATAGTCCAATTGAAACAGGAGTGTTGCGTAGGTGCACATGTAGTAGTATACCTGTACTGCGTAGGTCTACACGTAGCAACCTTGGTCAGACTCCAGCCCGTTACAGGGATAATTATCCAAAGAAATGTGATAAGACTTGCAATGTAAATATGTTTGTTTTCGAGTAACTAAGCAACAATACAACCACCAAGTGTACTGTGCCTACAGACTTTACTGTATGAACTTTTGAATTTTCTTAACCTTTTAATTAACTATGGACCATTAATCACAGGACTGGTGGTGGCAAAGACTTTGAGTAAATATACTTGATCATCAGCCAATGGTGGAAGGACTAATCACCAAAGTGATTGCCTATTCTTCAATTTTTCTTGATTTTTGTAATTTTTCCTTTTAAGACCCTGTTCACTGTTTACTGTATTGTCAATGTTATATTTTTATATGTGAAAAAAGTGTTTCTTCAGTCCAGGCGTACTGAATTTAACCAAGGGGGAATGTGGCACCCGAGGGTCTGGTTGCCACAATACTAAGCTTGGAAGCAAGGAAAGATACCCACGTCAGGTGAAACACAACACACACAACACCTTCCCAACTCCAGGCCAGAAGGGGGGCTCTAAAGCCCGAGTTCAGAGCAGGTCCCCTATAAATTCTGGTCTGGGGGTGGGGTTAGGCAGTTCAGTTCCTAGGAGGACTGTGGAAGACATCCTGCGGACAAGAGCCGTGCTAGGCTCGTCCTAGGACACTAACTAGCCAGTGTGAGTGACCCGTGGTGAGGGTCTGAGGAAGTGGAGAAGTAGGTGTGGGGAGTGGAGCGAGAGCCAGCTCGCCTGAGTACCGAGCGCAGGACGGACACCGAAGTCCGTGGTCGCAGGGGACTTTATGCCCAGCACCCAACACCGGAGGGGGGGTAATTCCAAGTTCCTCGCCCACCAAAAGGCCAGGTTATACAGCCGCACCAAAGAGCTCATGGAGACACAGTCAGAGGAACGTAACACAAAAAGGGCTCAAGCCGCCTGTCATATGGCGGTACCCTAAGAAACTACTTCATCCAATATTGAAAAGGTATGTAACCATTTTAGCATAGAAAATCAAGCACCTCAGTAAAACCCATCAAGTGAGCTCTACTGAAATTAATTAAATGCTGAGACCTCCTGACCTCAGGTCCCCCAGAGGTGACAACAGAATGACAGCTCCTTCTGATCTCTCAGGCCTGTTTCACACATCTGTAACACCATGGAAGTGTGAGACAAGGCCGTTTGTGGGCGGGGCCATTAGCCATGTGTCAAGAACGTGTGACACAATGGGTGCTGTCCATGTGCTATCCGTGGATCGCACACAGACAGCCTGTCATTACATCCTCACCTCCCTCCTGCGCCGCTGCTCCTCTCACTTTCGGTCCGCTGTCAGGCTCAGTGAAGTGAATTCATGAGCCTAATGAGCGGCACCGGAAGAGAGAGGAACTGTCAGCGCTGGAGGGAGGTGAGGATGAAATTCTTTATTTTTCAGTTTGTTACTTTTGTCCGTGATCCACACAGATGACATCCGTGTGCAGGACGTTTTTGCCCAAAGCAGTCCGCTTGTCCGCAAAAAAAGGACATGTCGCTGTGTGGAGCACACGGACATACATCTGCTCCGCACGGCGACACGGTCCATGCGGAATTACGGACATGTGAAGGCGGCCATAGGGGATCATGTGTCCCTGTATGTCCGTGCCTCCGGCATGTGTCGGCACGGACCGCACACGTGTCGGAGGCACAGATGTGTGAAAGAGGCCTTAGAAACTGCTGTCGTGATTGACAGTGGTAGTTAAGGGCTTAATCAGCCCCAATTGGTTCTACAACTGGTCAGGGCCGATGCCCACGAGTGTCAGCTGTCATATATATACAGCTGTCACTCACTGGAATTTGACCGTGGGGCAGCGCTATCCTCTATTTCCTCAACGCTGTTAAAAAGCTACAGTAAGGAATAAGTATACTGAATGACAGTCATTAAAAGGCATATCGGCTATTGTTAAGGAGTACAAAAAATGGGTGGGATTTAATCAAAGGGAGTCAGTGAACTGCAAATGTCATAGGCTGGCTTCACACTGCAGTTTTTTCACTGATCAGTGTCCATCCCAGAGGATACTTTACCTTTCCGGTGGCTCCGGGGATGCGACAGTGTTCCTCTGGCTGCAAGGACCTCTTGTGATGTCACAGAGCCGATCAGGTGACACGTCCGGCTCTGTGACATCACGAGAGGTCCTGTCCCCGGCAGATGGAGACTGTCGCATCATCCCTGGAGCCGCCAGAAAGGTGATGTATCCTCTGGGAGGGATTTTATTATTTTTAACAGACCAGAGAGGAGAAGACACGGGGAGAGGATAGAGGACAGGGGGGAGCAGAGATGGAGGAGAGAGAGACAGGGACAGACAGGGACAGGCAGGGTTATGTACTGAGCACTGCCTCTGGGCATGCTCAGTACATAAACACAGAGCCGACATCGGATCAGATTTAGACTTGGATCTGATGTCCATAGGCTCCCATTGTGTAGTCCTACAGACCATCACGGATCCAACACGGATCCGTGGTGTTCGATTTTAATGACAGACACCAAAATCGCAGCTGGCTGCGATTTTGGCTCCGTGACTAAATCGGACAGTTACGGATTGTGCTTAAATTGGATGGCAAAAATGACACATCCGAGCCCCATAGGGATACATGGGAGGCAAAATCACATCCCAGTATATCCGATTTGACACGGATACACTCGAATGCCAAAAATCGTGATGTGAAGGCAGCCTTAAGGCTGGTTTCACACTGCAGTTTTTTCACTGATCAGTGTCGATCCGGTTTCTGTGCCAAAACCAGGAGAGGAACTTGCAGAGAAAAACTATAATTGAAAGATTGACACCTGTTCTGAGTTTTGGAGACATTCCTGGTTTTGACACACAAAAAAAAGAATATATAAATAATCAAAAGTATGAATGCATCAGACTGTCAGTCTATTTCATTATACACAGTCTTGTTCTCTTTATATCTCTCTGTATCACAATAAACCATAGCACTATATATCCCCCATCTCCCTCTTACCTGTCACAGTCTGGCACACCTTCAGGCACAGAGCACAGATAATGGCCAGGAACATGTCTCTTCTCCCCGTCATCTTATTCCTATAATGTGCAAATTCTGAATAAACTTTGTAGATTCTGTTCCTAAAACTAGAACAACCAAGAAGTCATTACAGAATGTTCTTCACTATCTACCCAATGATATCAGTAGAGGAGTGTGACCTCACAGTCTCTGGGTAGACTTATTCTCCTACTGATCACGTAACCTGTGTGCTATTGTGTTACCTTCAACCACTTTCACTTTTATTATATTTGTGTGGATTTAAAGGGGTCCTCAGAGATAATATACATAATGTTAGGATTACATGCAAGTTGCGAGTATGGACGGATGTCACATTATCACACACATATACACACATGCCATTTACAGACTACTGATTATATTCATTTGAGTCTTGCATTTATTGTTTTGTTTATTTTCCAGAACATGTTACATTTTCTGTTTATACTTGTTGTGCCCCACGAATGGGAACAACCTGTAATACCTACTCATGCATTGTGTATATTTCGTCCAATCAGGAAATTCCTGTTGTTTGCTAGGTAGTCTTATGAAGTTTGTCCCTGTCCTCTTCCCTTAGTTGTGTCTGTACAGGATGTCCCTCTCTTCTTCCCCAGTTTAGTCTGCAGAAGCTGTTACTGAAGACACATGTGTATACCCCTGTACAGATTAATCCTTTTTACCTATCGTTTATTGTGACTAATACAAGATTTGAAAGAAAACTACAGTGTTCTCCTGTCTTACTACAGCTACAGTGGCGATCGAGTTGAAACTGTCTGTTGCCCCTGATGGGGTAAGTACCGAGCATACAATTACCTAAGGGACTGGTAATTAGAGCGCTTAGATTTACAGCCATCAGATGGGACAGAACAGTAAAAAGGAATAGCTGTGACCGGGAAATGTATACAGCTCACGATCAGTAAAATAACCTGTTACCACGAGCAGTATACGGCATGCAATCCAGAGACAAGATTGCCTAACTAAGACTGATAACAAGCCACAGCATAACTGTACAGCAGACTACATGAGCCTGCAAACAGAAAGAAGCTCAGTGAAGAGAATAACTCATCACTAAGAACAGTATACAGGTTATAAATCCTGCCTGAGAAGTGATCATCTATAAACTATTGTCAGGCTGCAGTGAATAGACTTGCAATACAGCCTTCATAGATTCTATAAGCACAGAACTGATACTTTGTCATCCGTTTCCCTGACAACCAGGAGCAGAAAGCCCCCACCCTTGCAATCCTGTGCACAATTCTTGAGATGCAAAGCTCTCATTCACTGCCCATTTTGAATCAACAAGGAGAAATGATGGACTCTCAGTCTACTCATGGTGAAAGACCTAAACGGTTAATCAAACCAACATAGAGAGTTAAAGAGAACTTAAAAACACCCAGAAGTGAACTGCTTATCCACATAACATTACTTTGGCAAAGAGTGATAAAACAAGTCACTGTGTTATCTGTGCCAGGCGCTCATGAGCTACCACCAGAGGGAGCCCTAGAACAACTGTACTCAGCATACTGTTGAGGATGGAATTTATAGAGTTAAATATCACACCATTTTCTCTCTCTCTTTTTATAAATTCTAATTTGAAATGTTATGTTGTCTGTTATACACTAGATGGCGCCCACGCTTTATGCAGTTTATTAAGAAAGGAATTCAGATATTTGAATATTTGATAAGGATTGACCAATTAGGAGATGATTATTTTGTAGAAAGTTCCAGAATTCTAACACGCCTCTTGCTTTCTGTACAAAAATGTGTGTTTTAATAAACGTCTGCGCAGTGCTTGATCTTATACGGCGTAGGCATGATGAGTAAGGCTTGAGACGGCTCTGGTGTCCGTATCATTTACTTGCGATAACGCAGACGTGCGTAATTTGCCTAAATATACCAATTAGGAGTGACTGATGGATTTGTGATTGAATTCTGCCCTCAACAATACCAGCCTTACAAGGACACTTGCAAAAAATACATCTTGACCCTGCTGAAAGTAAACACGTCCGAGTCTCTAAAGGAACTCCAGGACTTCCAACAGCTCGATGCGGAATGAGACTGCACCGTGCGCGACATCGTGAACCAGACTGAAGCAAACATGGCACAAATGTCAGAAGTAGCATCTCAAAAATCCAGGTCTGTTAAGAGCTCAAGGCACTCAAATCGGGCTCATCAAGGTACTCAACCCTCAGTGAGCAGCTTATAAAGGCACGTGCTGAAGCAGAAACAACAAAAGTACAAGCTGTCTTCGCCCAGAAGGAAGCAGTCATGGAAGCTGAGTCTGCGCAAAAGAAGGCGGAGATAGAAGCCCTACAGAAGGAATGTGAACATGCGGGTGCCATGGCCAGGCTAAAGGTCTTTGAGCAAGCTCTAGGTGGAAGCCAAGAAAGCAGCATCAGTTTGTATGAACTCGACACAGAAGACCCCCTAAAGCGCTCGAGAGACTACATGCTGAGCCAAGCCAGCGAACCAGCGATCGACACCAACATTCCCGTCAGCGACAACACTTCTCCAGAGAATCAAGACGCCGATCCACCTGCAGCTTCCAGCTTCCCAGGTCAGTCCAAGGTGCCTCAGACATTCATATCTGAACCACCTTCACACTTCAGTGCACAGCCAGACCCTGCACCTCAGCAACCTCCGTATGCCAATGTCCACATGCAACCCAACATGTCGGTAAGGCACTACACTACTGACAACTGTGTAGTTCCGACCCCGCATGCAAAATATCCTTGACAGAGGTCATGCTGAACCAGCACCACCGCTGAGTGAAGGAGAAGAATGTTGGTACCTCCCATCTTTCGGGGTCTACCATCCTCATAAACCCAACCAGATCAGGGTGGTGTTCAACTCCAGCGCCCAGCACGAAGGTGTCTCCTTTAACAACCTACTTCTTATTGGACCCAACATGAACAACAGTCTCATAGGAGAGTTGATTCACTTCAGGCAAGAACCCGTGGCGATAATGGCCGACATCCAGCAGATGTTCCACTGCTTCGTTGTGAAAGAAGACAGCCGGAACTATCTCAGGTTCCTATGGCACAAGGACAACAATGTCCAAAACAAAGTCATGGACTACCGGATGAGGGTACACGTCTTCGGGAACAGCCTTTCATCGGCTGTTGCAATCTATGGACTGAGACGGGCCGCCTGCAAAGGTGAGAAAGAGTATGGACATGAGGCTCGCCAATTTGTCGAAAGGAACCTCTACGTAGACCATGGGCTCAAGTCCTTATCCTCGAGCAAAGAAGCTATTAACCTGCTTTCCAGAACTCAGGAGATGCTTTCTTCATCAAATCTCAGACTCCATAAGATTGTATCCAACAGTCCAGAAGTAATGGAAGCATTTCCACCAGAAGACTACGCCATGAGCTTGAGAAACCTCGACTTGGGTTCCGACGTCCCTCTCATGCAACGCAGCCTTGGCCTGCTATGGGACATCAAATGTGACGCTTTCACCTTTCAAGTATCACCTTGCGACAAGCCATTCACTAAACGAGGAGTCCTATCCGTGATAAACAGTATCTATGATCCTCTCGGATTTGTCGCACCTGTCGCCGTTCAAGGCAAGATCATGCTTAGACAGCTTACTGCCGAAAATGCGGATTGGAATGCTCCACTGTCGTCCCAGAAACAACAGCGATGGGAGGCTTGGAAGGAGTCTCTGAAGACACTAGAACAACTCCGAATCCCGCGTTGTTATTCTGCAAAGTCCTCTTCAGTTGTCATTAGAAGAGAAGCCCACATCTTCTCCGATGCGTCTACAGAAGCCATTGCTGCAGTAGCTTATCTGAAGACCTTGGGAACGCACAATGAAGTGGACTGCGGTTTCATCTTGGGTAAAGCCAAACTCACACCCAAACCCGCACACTCAGTACCTACACTTGAACTCAGTGCAGCAGTATTGGCGGTAGAAATCGCTGAAGTTGTGAGACATGAAATGGACCTCACAATCGATTCCTTCACATTCTACACTGATAGTAAAGTGGTACTGGGGTACATACATAACCAAACGAAGCAGTTCTATGTCTATGTGAGTAACAGAGTAGAACGCATCAGAAGCTTCGCTCATCCTGAACAATGGCATCACATTCCCACCGATCTAAATCCAGCCGACCGAGGAATGAGACTCACGGCTGCATCCAAACTCGGTGAAAACATGTGGCTGACACCTCCAAGAATCTTGTATGAAGATACTGTGGATGGGCCATTGTCCTCCATTCCTTCTGCTCTGATCCCTCCGCTGCCAACCAGTTTGTGACTGGGTGTGCGACAGAGCAGGAAGGGACACCCGGCCAATGATCAATCCAAGGAGATTTATTAAACAAGAAAGCTGGAACAACACACATGAAGGTAAATCTGCAGAGTCCGCAATGAGTCCAAACAAAGGAAACAGATCTGGGTCACCTCCCGATAATCCTTGTGCCAGATAAACGAAAGCAATAGTCCTTCCAAGAGTCCAATGGATCCAACACAATCCCACGGACGACGAGATCGTGCCTCAGCTCAGGTCTCGCTCCGGTCACTTCCACACTCGACTCACATCTGATCTCAAAACATGAATGTACTGTCTGGGCTTCTGGGATCAGCCCATGCAAAGGGGTGTAGGGGTCACACCTACTACTGAATGGTTTGCTCCATCAGAAGACTCTTTAAACGCATGGCTCCAGTGTGTCTCGTAGTATGAGGTTTGGACTAGCCACCTGCTGGGAGGAAGAATGGCTAATCCTTCACTAGCTGTTGACCAATGCTTAATTCCATTTCAGTCCAGGAATGCAATTCTTGAGGGAAGGAGACATGTTAAATTATAGCACAATGAATTGCATAGTATACAGCTAATAGAAAATGGAGAAAGGTTACACACATCAAATGGCATAGTATACAGAAATACAGGACAGGGAAAAGGCATATATCATGACACGCCACAGTAGGGTTACTGCACCCACAATAGAGAGTGCAGTATTCCTGTCGCAGGGGAGCATAAAGTTGACATGAGACTCCCATCCCAGAGACCCCACACTCTAGAGCCAGGGCTGACCCAGTCCCAGTGGGCGGAGTTAGGGGAGTCAGGAAGTCACACAGTTGGATGTATTCCGTACTGAGGAGCGAAGCATGGAGGAAGCCCGAGAGAGAAGGGTCTCCCAGGGAGGGCGCCTGAGAGAGAAAAGGGCGGCCCAGGAAAAGAAAGAGGAAACCTCATGCCGGATCTTCCATAGTCTGGGAGAATCCTAGTCCACTAACGGAGTGCAGGCTCTGAGGAACGGTACAGGTGAGTTCACCCCTGAGCCGTCGACACTGGCCAGTCACTGGTTAGTTCAGCAACCCCGACATCCCCGTCCAGAACATGCAGCCCCGCCAGGATCACCCAAACCGGGTCAAGCCCCCTTAGAGAGAAGAAGAGTACCTCATAGCACCCAACAGGCCTGGTAGACAAGTGGGCTGTGCAGGGCATCGCAAGGAAAGTGAGGAGACGCAAGAAAAGGCAGCAGGACGTAGGATAGACAAAAAAAGGTATACTATGGGAGAAAAAAGACTTTACCCTCTACAGCGACTACCTGGCTAGCTACCTGTACAAAGACTGTGCAAGCTGTAAGCTAAAGTGCCATCTGAACCGGTTCCAGTAAAGTACCTGTATAGAGTCACAAGGCCTCCGTGTCTCCTTTCTCCACAAACCGCTGCACAGCTGCGCTGCCCCCAGCCAGCACTTCAACAACAAGTGCCACTTCACCCTGCCCCGAGGACCCAGCTCCACCTGCAGGGAACTACACCACCCAAGCTGCATAACCATCATCCCCGGTGGTCTGATTGCAATGCTGGTGATCATCATCAGAATCTGCAGGTGGCGTCACGACAAACTTTTATTCTTTTTATTCCATTTCAACTATTCCCCAAATTTTTAGCTGACCACCAGGGCCACGGGTTCGGGCGGGCTACCGGTGACATCCCTGCAACTCCACGCCCAGGTTTCGAGTTCCCATAGGCCCTGGGGTTAGTCAGGATTGAGGGAACAGCTTATCATGGCCTCGCAATGCATGCTGGCTGAAACAGCTGCAGAAGAAACGGAACAGGGAGCACAGATCAGCTCATAAGCTGTTTAATTCCCAAACAGGTGAGCATAGACGGAAGGCTTATTTTCCCCACTTAGTGGAGTGGACATCAGTTGCTTCTGGACCTGGTTACATTATCCTGGACTCAACTTGTTACCACCTTTCAGTAAAAGTAAAGACTGCATTCATCTGCCTCCTTGTCTCTGTATGCTGCACCTCACCTAAAACGCTCATCATCACCCCGGGGACATGCTTAGGCTGAGGAGAGTAATCCACCTTGCTGCCTCACCATCTATCCCCTGGGGTAATAACTCGCAGCGCTGGCTATCCCTGGCCAGATACCTCAGCTGGCGTTACATAATCAGGAGGCATTATCCACATCAATCAGAAAAAAAGGATGTTGGATGGTGAGGAGAGGCTGTTGGATGGCAAGGAGAGGTGGGGAGGACAGCAAATAGCAGAAATATGGATGGTGAGGAGAGGCGGGATGGATGGTGAGGAGAGGCAGGTCGAACGGCGAGGAGAGGTGGGACGGATGGCAAGGAGAAGTGGGATTGACATTGAGGAGAGGTGGGACAGATAGGGAGGAGAGGCAGGACGGACAGCAAGGAGAGGCGGAATGGACGGCGAGGAAAGGTGGGATAGACAGCAAGGAGAAGCGACATGGATGGTGAGAAGTGGGACGACGACGAGGAGAGGTGGGACAGACGGCGAGGAGAGGCGGGATGGATGGCAAGGAGTTCGGGACGGACATTGAGGAGAGGCTGTCGGATGGCGAGGAAAGGCGGGATGTATGGTGAGGAGAGGCGGGACTGACGACGAGGAGAGGCTGTCAGATAGTGAGGAGAGGCAGGACAGACGGTGAGGAGAGGTGGGACGCACAGAGAGAAAATGTGGGGCGGATGTGAGGAGAGGAGGGACAGGCGGTGAGGAGAGCCGGGACAGACAGAGAGGAGAGGTGGGGCGGACGGTGAGGAGAGGACAGACGGACGTTGAGGAGAGGTGGGACAGGCGGCGAGGAGAGGAGTGACGGATGGGGAGGAAAGGCAGGACGGACAGTGGGGAGAGGCAGGATGGACGGCGAAGAGAGGCAGGACAGATGGTGACGAGAGGTGGGACGGACGGCGAGGAGAGGAGGGAAGGACAGTCCTGCAATCAAGCTCATAAGACCAGACGAAGCCAATTATATTGCAGTGTGGGAGATTTTTTTAATAAATTATTTATTCTGTATACAGGAGTCAGGGCATAATAGGCCCTTCTTAGAAGTTTAGAAGCCAAAAATCTGGTGACAGGTTCACTTTAAAACTAAGACTGTCCCACTGGATCTAGGATTATATTTCTGAGTGAATAATGTGTTTGCAGCAGTGCATCCACAGTGTACTCCTTGAGCGGACAAAATAAAAACAGGGCAACTCATACATAATCACCTGACTTTAGGTACTGAGACATTAATGAAGTGGAAGGAATCAGGAAGAACAGAAGAACTGAGAAGTGTGCTATGGTGGTTCATCTTCAGTTTTAACTTGAGAATGTGGATAAAGTTGGAGATCATTATTCTACACTAGATGGTGGCCCGATTCTAACGCATCGGGTATTCTAGAATATGTATGTAGTTGGCATACTGTGACTGACAGAACTTGTTCAGTCAATGTGAGTGAACTACATATATATATAGCAGCGCTATGGTATATGGCGGTACATTACAGTACATGTATAGCAACGCTATAATATATGGCGGTGCATTATAGTACATGTATAGCAGAACTATGGTATATGGCGGTACATTACAGTACATGTATAGCAGCACTATAGTAAATGGCGGTACATTACAGCACATGTATAGCAGCACTATAGTATATGGCGGTATATTACAGTACATGTATAGCAGCACTATAGTATATGGCGGTGCATTACAGTACATGTATAGCAATGCTATAGTATATGGCGGTACATTATAGTACATGTATAGTAGCACTATGGTTTATGGCGGTACATTACAGCACATGTACAGCAGCACTATAGTATATGGCGGTACATTATAGTACATGTATAGCAGCGCTATAGTATATGGCGGTACATCATAGTACATGTATAGCAGCACTATAGTATGTGGCGGTACATTACAGTACATGTATAGCAACGCTATAATATATGACGGTACATTATAGTACATGTATAGCAGAACTATGGTATATGGCGGCACATTACAGTACATGTATAGCAGCACTATAGTAAATGGCGGTACATTACAGTACATGTATAGCAGCACTATAGTATATGGCAGTTTATTACAGTACATGTATAGCAGCGCTATGGTATATGGCGGTACATTACAGCACATGTATAGCAGCACTATAGTATATGGCGGTACATTACAGTACATTTATAGCAACGCTATAATATATGGCGGTACATTATAGTACATTTATAGCAGCACTATGGTATATGGCGGTACATTACAGTACATGTATAGCAGCACTATAGTAAATGGCGGTACATTACAGTACATGTATAGCAGCGCTATAGTATATGGCGGTACATTATAGTACATGTATAGCAGCAAAATGGTATATGGCGGTACATTACAGTACATGTATAGCAGCGCTAAGGTATATGGCGGTACATTACAGTACATGTATAGCAGCACTATAGTGTATGGCGGTACATTACAGTACATGTATAGCAGCACTATACTATATGGCGGTACATTACAGTACATGTATAACAGCGCTATGGTATATGGCGGTACATTACAGTACATGTATAGCAACGCTATAGTATATGGCGGTACATTATAGTACATGTATAGCAACGCTATAGTATATGGCGGTACATTATAGTACATGTATAGCAGCACTATGGTATATGGCGGTACATTACAGTACATGTATAGCAGCACTATAGTAAATGGCGGTACATTACAGCACATGTATAGCAGCACTATAGTATATGGCGGTACATTACAGTACATTTATAGCAACGCTATAATATATGGCGGTACATTATAGTACATTTATAGCAGCACTATGGTATATGGCGGTACATTACAGTACATGTATAGCAGCACTATAGTAAATGGCGGTACATTACAGTACATGTATAGCAGCGCTATAGTATATGGCGGTACATTATAGTACATGTATAGCAGCAAAATGGTATATGGCGGTACATTACAGTACATGTATAGCAGCGCTAAGGTATATGGCGGTACATTACAGTACATGTATAGCAGCACTATAGTGTATGGCGGTACATTACAGTACATGTATAGCAGCACTATAGTATATGGCGGTACATTACAGTACATGTATAACAGCGCTATGGTATATGGCGGTACATTACAGTACATGTATAGCAACGCTATAGTATATGGCGGTACATTATAGTACATGTATAGCAACGCTATAGTATATGGCGGTACATTATAGTACATGTATAGCAGCACTATGGTATATGGCGGTACATTACAGTACATGTATAGCAGCACTATAGTAAATGGCGGTACATTACAGCACATGTATAGCAGCACTATAGTATATGGCGGTACATTACAGTACATGTATAGCAGCGCTATGGTATATGGCGGTAAATTACAGTACATGTATAGCAGCACTATAGTATATGGCGGTACATTACAGTATATGTATAGCAACGCTATAGTATATGGCGGTAGATTATAGTACATGTATAGCAGCACTATGGTATATGGCGGTACATTACAGCACATGTATAGCAGCACTATAGTAAATGGCGATACATTACAGCACATGTATAGTAGCACTATAGTATACGGCGGTACATTACAGTACATGTATAGCAGCGCTATGGTATATGGCGGTACATTACAGTACATGTATAGCAGCACTATAGTATATGGCGGTACTTTACAGTACATATATAGCAGCACTATGATATATGGAGATGCTCCGCTTCCCGCAGTCCCCCGCTCCTCCACAGTAAAAGTAAAAAAATCCTCAGTGAGGATACTCACCTGTCTGCCGTCTCGCTCCACCTCCGTCTTCTAGGTCCTACAGGCCTTTAGGACCTGTCGTTGCCTGGGAAACCGATCAGCTGATCGGTCACATGACCGCTAACTGGTGGGGGGGCTGAATGGTGAGGGGGGAGAGGGGTGGCAGGATTGTGTCGGGGGGGGCAGGATTGTGTCAGGGAGGCAGGATGGAGCGAGCGGGGCAGGATGGAGCTGGGGGGGCAGGATGGAGGCAGGTGGGCAGGATGGAGCTTGGGGGGCAGGATGGAGCCGGCGGGGCAGGATGGAGTCGGCGGGGCAGGATGGAGTCGGCGGGGCCCTATGGAGCAGGGTCCGAAGAAACATCTGATGTCTCCTTGGACCCGATTTTAGTGTACTGAGCATGCTCAGTACACTAAAATTGCTCCAACCCTTCTAATTACACTTCTGCAATGTATAATATACATTGCGGAAGTGTAATTAAGTAAAAGAAAGAGTTAAAAATAAAACAAATCAATATGCTCACCTATCCTCTATCCAGCGCTGCCTCCCACAGCAAGGTCCGTGTGCTTACAGGACCTGTGATGATGTCAGAGAGCATCATCAGGTCACATGACCGCAGTTACCGTGCTGTGGGAGGCAGCGCTGGATAGAGGATAGGTGAGCATATTGATTTTTTATTTTATGAGTGGGTGTGTGAGTGTGTGCGAGTGGAGGGGGGGAGGTGCGATTGTGTGGTGGCAGGGGGGTACGTGTGTGTGTGGATGTGGCGTGTGGTGGAGGGGTAATTGATGTGCTCTGGTAAGGTGGGGGGGTGTGGCGGGCAGGGGTGGGAGACGGGAGTGTGTGCGGCGCAGGAGAGGGTACCGATGGCGGGTGTGGGGCTTGTTTAGCCCCGCTAACGGTCGGCCATGTTAGGTCACCCTGAGTGGGTGTACAGCCAGCTTCAGCAGTACCATACCGTTACATCCTGACGGAAGCTGGCTTAGGGGTTTTATTATAATAGATTGAGATCTACTTGAAGATCTTGTGTGAAAGGGGATTGACCCCTGTTTTATGGTGGGTTTACACGTTGCGATATCGGCGTCCAACTCCGACCAAAAGTCACATGGTTCGGGCGTTGGACCCGATATCGTTCCTGCGTTGGACTGTTTGAACGTACAATGCGATGCTGTAACGATGGCAAACCGATATCGGGGGTCGAATGAGCGTGCTATTCATCGGATGCCGGTTGAAGCCGGATCGTGCTGTGTGACAGCCCAACTCCGATGTGTACTGCCACGTCACCCATTCACTCCCATGTTAAATGGTCGTTCCTGGGTCGGGGGGCGTACACATCGTCGGGACGTTGTATCCCGATATCGGGACGTCTAAACCGCCGATGCAAGTCAGGGAAAACCGGGCACTAAATGCGCGCTCCCGCACCGTTGTATTACGATATCTGAACGATATCGCAACGTGTAACCCACCATTAAAGGATCAAATGAGTTCAACTGTGGCATCAATTCTGGATTCATAATAAGGGAAATAAATTCTCATATGATTGTGCTACAGCAAGAAAGTACAGGAAAGTGACCTTGTTATATTTTTGTTCGCACATTAGTGAGACGCGGCACACGACAGCGGTTGGTAGACTGTGACGTTACGATCTTCCATTAGTGACCTGAACATCTGTGCTGAGCTCTCCCCGGTAACAAGTGATGACTGGAATTCTCTGATTTCATTGGTTGTAGAATTAGAATGTACAATCCTGTAGACAGAAGAAGAAACCTGTCATATAGAATCATATGGTAGAGGATCACTCAAAAGTAATGGAGAATGGGGGCTCTTCCTATTCCTGAGACATTTGTATCCCTGCTCCTCTGCTGTACACTGCTGACATCAGACCTCACACTGTGCACAGGATCATCAGGTGAGTGATTTATCCATGGATTTATAATAATCATAGAGAACATAACTTATAATGCAGTTTCTATCAGTATACAGAGGGTTTCCACTGAAGGCATCACCATAGGATTGTGAGTGAAGCAGATAATGTATTCAGGGCTCAGTGATGGTGTACATTTGTGGGGGTCTGAAATGTTTAAATGTTTTAGTAAGTTATAAAACATTGATCATTGGTGAACTGATGAGACCAGGACTGCTATTGTGATTGGGATAGTCTGCACTTGGTTTTCTGGAAAAAAAATCAGGATATGCACATATGGTGTACCCTTGTTAAAGGGACTCTGTCAGGTCATTTTTCAGTATGATACTAATATTACTCTTGAATAGTGTCTGGGCAGACCTTTTAAAAAAATGTAAAATCATTATTGTACCATATCTAGTTTCCTTGTTATAAGCAATTTCACTCCTTGGAGGCAGCTGGTGCGTTAGTCCTCTCCATTAAGTGCACAGCCAAATAGTCCTGCTGTATAAGTGTTATTTAAATATCCACACCCATCCAAGCTGGTATTCTGTCCCTCCCTTCTGTGCTCTGTGCTGGGAGGGTGAGGTGTTTTGTCCTTCACTGTGTTAGGCTACTTTCACACTACGATTTTGTTAAATCCGATGCTGTCCGATGAAAATCGGACAGCATCGGATCCAAACTGATCCCTGCAATACCGACATTTTGCAAGATCAGTTTGGGCTGTCACCTCGCTCCCCCCCTCCTCTCTGCCTCCTGTCATCTTGCTGTCTCCCTGTTGTCCCCTGCTGTCCCCCTGTTTTGCCCTGGTGTACCCCTACTGTCCCCCTGCTGTCCCCCTACTCTCCTCCTACTGTCCTCCTGTTTTGCCTGGTGTCCCCCTACTGTTCCCCTCTCCTGTGCTCTCCTCCTGTCATTTAAACATAACAAATCTTTATTCTCATCTGCCAGCGCTCCCCCGGCATCTCCATCAGCTTCCGATCGGGTGTACAGGACCTGTGATGATGTCAGAAGCGTCATCAGGTCACATAAGCGGTTACCGCGGTAACCGCTCATGTGACCCGATCAGCTGATCGGGTTGTGACATCATCACAGGTCCTATTACCGAGCGGCTACAGATGGAGACACCGGGGAGCGCTGGCAGGTGAGAATAAAGATTTTTTTATTTTAAACACTTGATTTAACTTATAATTAACTTCCGCAATGAATGTATATACATTGCGGAAGTTAAATTAGGCGGCACACAATAGTTTTAGTGTACTGGGCATGTACTGAGCATGCTCAGTACACTAAAATCGGGTCCGAGGAGACATCAGATGTTTCCTCGGACCCTGTTCCATAGGGCCCCATGTTACTTGAATCGGATCGGATTTGGCATAATTGCCATCTGATCTGTCAGATCCGATTCAATCCGGTTTTTGACTCGGATGCAAAAATCGGAGCAGTCTCCGATTTTTGCACTGGAATGAAATCGGACGAAATCGGATCGGACGCAATTTGGATGGCAATTAGTGCACATCTGAATCGGTCCGATCCCCATAGGAAGACATGGGGCAAAAATCAGATCCGATGCTGTCCGATTTCTATCGGACAGCGTCGGATTTGCAAAAATCGTAGTGTGAAACCAGCCTAAAGGTACCTTTACACGCCGCTACAGAAGGTTAGAAACAACCTGGTGTTGGAGACAATTGTATCTTGCACCGTCAAAACACCGCGAGGTAGCGGCGTGTAATTCAGGTTGTTGCCACCCGTCACTGTCGACACCTGTTTTTCAGTCGTGCTCAAAAACAGGTAGGTTTCAACCCGATGGTAGCGGCGTGCAATCGAGGAACAGGAAGGTATTTTCGTCACCTAGTGAACTCCCTGGGGCGTGCCACAGCCTCCGGGATACCGCGCCCCATCAGCGATCATTGGTGGAAGATGCTGCGTTACGATTGGTTGTCCCTGCATAGGGCGGCATATTTAAGGAACTGACCACTCACACTACACAATTGCAATAGCATCATGTATTAGCCATCCTTCCTGCGCTGACTGCCCAATCATGATGCTATTGCTTTGTCCAATCACCGTACGAGCGTCTCGTAATCCACAACTGTGGCACGCCTATGTGTTGTCCCTGCTGCCCCAGGTCCTCCCATATTACCTTCTGTAGCGGCGTGTAAATGAGGGAAGGTGCTCTACAGAAGGTAACTTGTGGCACCCGGCGGTGCCTCCAGGGATAGAAACAACCTACTGTGGAGCACCTTGTAGCGACGTGTAAATGCGGTATCAGGTACCGTTAGGAACCGTTGAAACGTGCTCGTGAGACACCCGGTTGTTTCTAACCTTCTGTAGCGGTGTGTAAAGGTACCTTAATGAGTAAGTATTAAAACGTTTTTCTCCACTTTCACAGGATGCTTTTAGGAGACAAAAGGAGTGTGAGATTAGTGACTGGATGCTGCAGGGACATGTTTTGCTAGCTTAGGAGGTGTTATGGAGGTGACAGGATCCCTTTAATTTTAAAGCTGGGGGTGCTGTGTTTTTGCTGTGGAAACTCAGCAAAAAAAGGACTAAAAACGCACAATGGGCACACAGCCTTACAGTACTGCAATGTATTGCACAAGCAATCAGGGGATCATAGGTGCTCCACTAGGGGACTAAAAATAATGTAAAAAAAACATACAAAACATGTAAAAATACAACCCCCTGACAAAAAACATTATAAAAAATGTATATATATAACAATTTTAATTGTCACCCTGTTCAACAAATGTAAATAGTGAAATGTAAACAAAAAACTATTATTATCAGTGCTTGCCAAAATGAGTAAGGCTGGCTTCACATTTGTGTTTGTGTCTGCATGCTGATGGCATGCAGACACAAACACAGTGAAAAGCAGGGTCATTTTTTTGTGTCCGCAGTGGAGAATGTCCGCCTGCGGACACATCACTGTGCAGCCCGGGCAGCCAATTGGCGGTGTCCGGGGGCGGGCTGGAGGCGGAGATCTCTTCGCCGCCGGTAAGCTCCGGGACGTGTCAGCGGGTTAAACAGCTGATGTGACAGCTGTTTGAATCTCCTGCGCCGACACCGAGAGGAGATGTCGGCGCGGGAAGATTCAAACTGCTGTCAGATCAGCTGTTTCTCCCTGACGACACCGCTAGCAGATTACCGGCGGCGGGGAGGAGGAGATCATCAGAGGCTCCAGCTGATCTCCCGGTGGCCGTCGGTGATCTCCTGTGACATCACCGGCGGCCACCGGGAGAGATTTCAATGAGTCCGCAGCGTTCTCCTGCGCTATCAAGCGCAGAACACTGCGGACCCATTGACGCCAATGCATTGTTTGTGCGCTTGCGGGCGCTTGTAGATAAAACAAGCGCCCGTGAACACACAAAAAATGCAACATGATGCGTTCGGAGTGCGCTCAGAGGGTGCACAAATTATGCGCATCTGAATGCAAATGCAACCGAACGCAGCCAAATGCAGGCACATGCGTTCCCATGTTAAACATAGGAACGCAGTGCGCAAGCGTTTGGCTCCGTTCGGTGCGCTGCGCTCCGAACGCCAGTGTGAAGCCAGCCTAAGATCTTTACCTATCCACTACAGTGAACACCGAAAGAGAAAAGAAACAGTTGCTGAATTGCTGTTTTCTTGCCTACGAAAACCTTCCCAATACATTGAGTAAAGAAAACCAGATTGTTGTATGGATCCCAAAGGGGAATAACATCTACAACTTGACTTCCAAGAAAACAGATGACAGAAAATCATATATTAAGAAGTTATTGTGATACTCAGAACATGGCAACGGAATTGTTTGTTGTCCGTTTTGTGACTCTATAAATGCACTTATTTGGAAATAAAGGTAATTTTTTAACACAAAGTGAAAAACAATGGTGACATTTCTTTCCATGAAAGTGAAAAACCTAATAATAGTTGCATCTAATGGAAGACACCTTCAAAACACACAAAACATATTATCACCTACTGTATATGTTATGGTAAATGGAATGAACAGATTACATCACCAACCTCTGATCAAGATCATTTCTGGCCAGCAGAGGGCGCTCCAGAGACTCACACCCCTCCCCACGGCAGAGCTGACTTTATCGGCCTCCAGGTGTCAGTCATCTCTATAGTTACCCCGCGGGGGTTGTGCCGCGTAGAGTGACATCATCTCATCATAACTGTAATGTCTTCTCATTCACAGATGACAGAGACTTTGTAGCATCGCTAGCCGCTGAATGTCACTATCACAACGGGACACAGTGGGTGCAGCTTCTGACGAGATATTTCTACAATCGGGAGGAGTTTGTTTACTTTGACAGCGATAAAGGGAAATTCATAGCGAAGACGGAGTTCGGGAAACCTGATGCAGATTACTGGAATAGTCAGAAGTATTACATAGAAGAGCTGAAGCACAGCGTGGAGACAATCTGTATATACAACTATGACTGGTTACAGGCATTACAAGTAACAGGAAGAGAAGGTGAGACCTCTGTATATAGTGTATTATGCAGCACATATTACATGGAGGATATAGAGGAGATATGATAATAATATACACAGTATTACTGGTGACCGGGGGTGAGACCTCTGTATATAGTGTATTATACAGCACATATTACATGGAGGATATAGAGGAGATATAATAATAATATACACAGTATCACTGGTGACCGGGGGTGAGACCTCTGTATATAGTGTATTATACAGCACATATTACATGGAAGATATAGAGGAGATATAATAATAATATACACAGTATCACTGGTGACCGGGGGTGAGACCCCTGTATATAGTGTATTATACAGCACATATTACATGGAGGATATAGAGGAGATATAATAATATATACACAGTATCACTGGTGACCGGGGGTGAGACCTCTGTATATAGTGTATTATACAGCACATATTCCATGGAGGATATAGAGGATATATAATAATAATATACACAGTATCACTGGTGACCAGGGGTGAGACCTCTGTATATAGTGTATTATACAGCACATATTACATGGAGGATATAGAGGAGATATAATAATATACACAGTATCACTGGTGACCAGGGGTGAGACCTCTGTATATAGTGTATTATACAGCACATATTACATAGAGGATATAGAGGAGATATAATAATAATATACACAGTATCACTGGTGACCGGGGGTGAGACCTCTGTATATAGTGTATTATACAGCACATATTACATGGAGGATATAGAGGAGATATAATAATAATATACACAGCATCACTGGTGACCGGGGGTGAGACCCCTGTATATAGTGTATTATACAGCACATATTACATGGAGGATATAGAGGAGATATAATAATAATATACACAGTATCACTGGTGACCGGGGGTGAGACCCCTGTATATAGTGTATTATACAGCACATATTACATGGAGGATATAGAGGAGATATAATAATAATATACACAGTATCACTGGTGACCGGGGGTGAGACCTCTGTATATAGTGTATTATACAGCACATATTACATGGAGGATATAGAGGAGATATAATAATATATACACAGTATCACTGGTGACCGGGGGTGAGACCTCTGTATATAGTGTATTATACAGCACATATTCCATGGAGGATATAGAGGATATATAATAATAATATACACAGTATCACTGGTGACCAGGGGTGAGACCTCTGTATATAGTGTATTATACAGCACATATTACATGGAGGATATAGAGGAGATATAATAATAATATACACAGCATCACTGGTGACCGGGGGTGAGACCCCTGTATATAGTGTATTATACAGCACATATTACATGGAGGATATAGAGGAGATATAATAATAATATACACAGTATCACTGTTGACCGGGGTTGAGACCCCTGTATATAGTGTATTATACAGCACATATTACATGGAGGATATAGAGGAGATATAATAATAATATACACAGTATCACTGGTGACCGGGGGTGAGACCTCTGTATATAGTGTATTATACAGCACATATTACATGGAGGATATAGAGGAGATATACCGGTAATAATATATACACAGTATCACTGGTGACCGGGGGTGAGACCTCTGTATATAGTGTATTATACAGCACATGTTACATGGAGAATATAGAGGAGATATAATAATAATATACACAGTATCACTGGTGACCGGGGATGAGACCTCTGTATATAGTGTATTATACAGCACATATTACATGGAGGATATAGAGGAGATATAATAATATACACAGTATCACTGGTGACCGGGGGTGAGACCTCTGTATATAGTGTATTATACAGCACATATTACATGGAGGATATAGAGGAGATATAATAATATACACAGTATCACTGGTGACCGGGGGTGAGACCTCTGTATATAGTGTATTATACAGCACATATTACATGGAGGATATAGAGGAGATATAATAATAATAATATACACAGTATCACTGGTGACCGGGGGTGAGATCTCTGTATATAGTGTATTATACAGCAGACATTACATGGAGGATATAGAGGAGATATAATAATAACATACACAGTATCACTGGTGACCGGAGGTGAGATCTCTGTATATAGTGTATTATACAGCACATATTACATGGAGGATATAGAGGAGATATAATAATAATATACACAGTATCACTGGTGACCGGAGAGGTGAGACCTCTGTATATAGTGTATTATACAGTGTCCGGGGGCTGGAGGAGGTGGGGGGAGGCTGTAATAGGAGCGGCTGGTCACGTGGGGCCGCTTATTAGTGCAATGAAATATGCACTGCATCCCCCTGTCCATCAGCGTCAGGGGGAGCGGTGCATATTACATTGCACTATGTCAGCGCCCCCCCAGTGGTATATACAGGCCCCCCTTGCTGCCGCACACCTGTAAAATATAGCTCATTCATACTTATCCCTGTCACTGTCACCGCGCGTCCTCCGGTCTTTTTCCTGCTTGTACTTGGCGTCATGTGACCGGCATAGAAGCAATGACGTCATCACTGCTGCGCCCGCTAGGTACAAGCAGGAAGAAGCATGAAGACCGGAGGACACGTGGTGACAGGGCGACAGGGATAAGTATGAATGAGCTATTATTTTACAGGTGTGCGGCAGCAAGGGGGGCCTGTATATACCACTGGGGGGGCCTGTATTTACCACTGGGGGGGCCTGTATATACCACTGGGGGGGGCTGTATATACCACTGGGGGGGCTGTATATACCACTGGAGGGGCTTGTATATACCACTGGAAGGGGCCTGTATATACCACTGGGAGGGGCCTGTATATACCACTGGGGTGGCCTGTATATACCACTGATGGGGGCTGTAACCTCTGAAGGGGGGCCTGTATATACCACTGGTGGGGGGCCTGTATATATCACTGATGGGGGGCCTGTATATACCACTGAGGGGGGGCCTGTATATACCACTGATGGGGGGCTGTATATACCACTGAGGGGGGCCTGTATATACCACTGATGGGGGGCTGTATATACCACTGAGGGGGGCCTGTATATACCACTGGGGGGGCCTGTATATACCACTGGGGTGGCCTGTATATACCACTGGGGGGGCCTGTATATACCACTGGGGGGGGGCCTGTATATACCACTGGGGAGCCTGTATATACCACTGAAGGGGGCCTGTATATACCACTGAAGGGGGCCTGTATACATACCTCCCAACCGTCCCGGATCCACCGGGACTTTCCCGATTTTGAGGGTTAGTCCCTCTATCCCACCCAGGACATTAAATGTCCCGCAGAGCACTGAGAACTGAAGAAGCCGACACATTGTGCCCCGGGAGTAACTTGTCCCTCTCTGTTTTCTTCCACCCCTCCCAGTGCTGTGCTCTCCTCCTCAGCTTCCAGACTGCGTGGGCCATGAATATTCATAAGCCGGCAGAGGCCTGTGACGTCAGCTGCGGGGCGGTGCTGATCCCCTGCAGTGAAGTCAGTCATGGTGCAGCTCAACGCCAGGAAGACGACACCTCAGCACATGGGTGAGAAAACAGAAGGGGGAGGGAGGCCACAAGGGGGAAGACATTGCTGGATGGGAAGATAGAGTTTGTGTGTGTTTATGTGTGTGTTTGTGTGTGTTTATGTGTGTGTGTGTATCTGTGTTTGGGGGTGTTTGTGTGTGTGTGTTTGAGTGTATGTGTGTATGTATTTGTGTGTGTGTTTGGGGGGGTGTATAGATTCTTTTCTCCATCCTGTACTTGCCCGGGGAGGGTGTGTGACTGCTTGTGAGAGGAGGGCTGGGACTATTGGGCCGGTTTTCACATTTGCGTACAGAACACAGCATAACCAAACGCATGCGCATTGCATTCCTATGTTTAATATGGGAATGCATAGTACGTGCGTATGGCTGCGTTTGGTTACATTTGCGTTCAGATGCATTTTTTAATGGCACCCTCCGAACGCAACATGTTGCATTTTCTGTGCGTTCGCGGGGGCTTATTTTATCAGCAAGCGACTGCAAGAGCACAAAGAATGCAATGGAGCTCAATGGATCCGCAGTGTCCTCCGCATGACAACGCAGGTAGACGGAGGGGATCCACTGAAATCTCCATAGAAATCAGAGGCGGCCACCGGGAGATCAGTGGTGACCACCTCTGATCTCCTGGCGGCCGCCTCTGATCTCCAGGCCACCGCCGGGACCGCTGATTGGGTGGCCGGGCACTTTACTATGTGAAGGCATGCAGAGAATCCCTGCTGCGTTCACATCAGTATGACTACGTTTGCATCTGCATGTCAGACGCATGCAGACACAAACACTAGTGTGAAATCAGCCTTTGGCCCCTTTCACATCAGCGTTTTTCGCTGATTGCGGCAGATGCGGCAGATTTACTGCATCTGCCGCCTAACGGCCGCACTTGCGGTCCACTTGTGACAAGCCCCATGCATTGTCTAAGGTGCTTGCGGCAGGTCCGGCAAGTGAGGTATAGCCGCGGTTACAGCACTTGCAGCAGATGCGGTTTTTGTCCAGATCCTCCGGATCTGGACAAAAACGCTGATGTTAAAGGGGCCTTACATTGACTGGGCCAGTGTCTGCTGGCTGTGCTGTAAGTGACATGTCCACCATATAGCCGAGGGAAGAAAGTGATAGCAGCAGAGCAGAGGATGAGAAAACTGCCTGCTAAGTGGAATAAGCTCTATTCCTCAGCACCCAACTTTCCCATGCTCTCCTATCCACTATTCCTCAGCACAAACTCACCAAAAATGTGCCAGGTAAATACCCATTGGACTTAGCAGCTATATATAGCAGATATAATAATAATATACACAATATCACTGGTGACCGGGGTTGAGACCTCTGTATATAGTATATTATACAGCACATATTACATGGAGGATATAGAGGAGATATACTAATAATATACACAGTATCACTGGTGACCGGGGGTGAGACCTCTGTATATAGTGTATTATACAGCACATATTACATGGAGGATATAGAGGAGATATAATAATAATATACACAGTATCACTGGTGACTAGGGGTGAGACCTCTGTATATAGTGTATTATACAGCACATATTACATGGAGGATATAGAGGAGATATAATAATAATATACACAGTATCACGTGACCGGGGGTGAGACCTCTGTATATAGTGTATTATACAGCACATATTACATGGAGGATATAGAGGAGATATAATAATAATATACACAGTGTCACTGGTGACCGGGGGTGAGACCTCTGTATGTAGTGTATTATACAGCACATATTACATGGAGGATATAGAGGAGATATAATAATAATATACACAGTATCACGTGACCGGGGGTGAGACCTCTGTATATAGTGTATTATACAGCACATATTACATGGAGGATATAGAGGAGATATAATAATAATATACACAGTGTCACTGGTGACCGGGGGTGAGACCTCTGTATATAGTGTATTATACAGCACATATTACATGGAGGATATAGAGGAGATATAATAATAATATACACAGTATCACTGGTGACCGGGGGTGAGACCTCTGTATGTAGTGTATTATACAGCACATATTACATGGAGGATATAGAGGAGTTATATTAATATACACAGTATCACTGGTGACCGGGGTGAGACCCCTGTATATAGTGTATTATACAGCACATATTACATGGAGGATATAGAGGAGATATAATAATAATATACACAGTATCACTGGTGACCGGGGGTGAGACCTCGGTATATAGTGTATTATACAGCACATATTACATGGAGGATATAGAGGAGATATAATAATAATATACACAGTATCACTGGTGACCGGGGGTGAGACCTCTGTATATAGTGTATTATACAGCACATATTACATGGAGGATATAGAGGAGATATAATAATAATATACACAGTATCACTGGTGACCGGGGGTGAGACCCCTGTATATAGTGTATTATACAGCACATATTACATGGAGGATATAGAGGAGATATAATAATAATATACACAGTATCACTGGTGACCATGGGTGAGACCTCTGTATATAGTGTATTATACAGCACATATTACATGGAGGATATAGAGGAGATATAATAATAATTTACACAGTATCACTGGTGACCGGGGGTGAGACCTCTGTATATAGTGTATTATACAGCACATATTACATGGAGGATATAGAGGAGATATAATAATAATATACACAGTATCACTGGTGACCGGGGGTGAGACCTCTGTATATAGTGTATTATACAGCACATATTACATGGAGGATATAGAGGAGATATAATAATAATATACACAGTATCACTGGTGACCATGGGTGAGACCTCTGTATATAGTGTATTATACAGCACATATTACATGGAGGATATAGAGGAGATATAATAATAATATATACAGTATCACTGGTGACCGGGGTGAGACCCCTGACAGCAGCTTTATGGCGTCAGTACCGTCACCTCATCACTCCTCTGTGTGTCATGGCCAGAGTGTAACCAATGCTCCTCTGTGTCTGTCTCCGGTGTTCTAATATATTTGCAGCTATAAGTTGCAAATACATTTAAATACAGGAAGATTTCCGCGAGTTGTATGTTGTGTTATGTTCACATTACGTTTATTGATTTTTACTAATTTGATTACATTTATTGATTTTTACCAGTTAAACCTACAATCAAAATCTCCCTGATGAGTCAATATGAGCGTCCACATACAAAGCAGCACATTCTGCTGTGTAATGTCAATGGCTTCTTTCCATCTGAGATCGAGGTGAAATGGTTCCGGAATGACCAGGAGCAGATGGAGGATGTGGAGTTCACGGAGCCCCATGATAATGGAGACTGGTCGTACCAGATGGAGGTGATGCTGGAGACCGAGATCCAGAAAGGCGACACGTTTACCTGCGAGGTTCATCACGAAAGCCTGGAGGCCCCGTACAGAATAAACTGGCGTAAGATATATATTGTTTATTATATTATATATATCGTATCTTAAATTTCTTGGTCTTCATTCTCTCACTGGCGAACCTGCAGAATGAGGAGACTGTGCAAACCAGATAACCCCCTTGGTGGTAAACTTTGTGGGGGAGGGGGGTACATATTTTTAGTTAGAGGAAATGTCTATGATGAAACCATTACTGAGGCCGACCTCCATGAGGACTACCAGGGGACACCTATAATTACTGTATTTTGGGTGGTTGGTCAGTGCTTAGGTTAATTTAAGTCTTTACATTTATATTTTACGCCAACAATAAAGAACAAATTGAATTTTCAGATTTCTTTCTATGACTGAAGTAAAGGGGTTGCCCACTACCATACAGCCCCTTGTTAATATCCGCAGTGTGGGGCAGATAATGAAAAATGTGCATCCTTCTCTCCCAGACTGGGACCGCTCCAGCGATCTTCCTATTGTGTCTTATGCCTATAACATTGCAATTTGTCACATGACCGCTGCAGCCAATCAGCGTCTGCAGATCAACTGCAGCTTTCCAGCACTTTATCAGAGCAGAAATCCTTGGACAACTTCTTGTTCAACAATTTTATTGAATTTTATTAAACAATATGTTTGAACATTTTCATTGAATGTAGGACAATTAATATATTTAGTAAAGAAACAGATTATTAACTTTTCAGAATAACATTAAATATATGTTAACGTATAAAAATAGGGGAGGGGAGGAGGAGAGGTGGAGGGAAGGACAAGGAGTTCTTCGTGTGAAACTTTGTGATTGAAGAATAGTCAAGGTTCAGAAGAAGAAAAGTATAAGTTCCAGTATGTCCACTTTTTATTGTAGGTCTTCTGAAGGTTGTGTCTCATGGAAAATGACAATTCGTAAGAGTTGTGTGTCGTAATAGTGTGGCGCCCCTGCGACCAGGGTGACCACAGGTAGGAATTGCAGCCAGGCAGATAGTGACAGTTTGTATAGCAAACACCTTCAAAACACACATCCACTCACATAAGACCCAACCCGGAGCCTGGGGTAGTAGGGCCAGTTATAAGTGGGTGAAGCTTTAGTCATGGTAACGAACCAGTATATAAGGGAGAAACAGGAAGTAGTTAGCCAGTAGGCCGGAGTAAAAAACTTGACACTTACTTCAGGGCAGCTGGGCACCAGCGAGTCGACACAGAGCCTTCCTTTCCCTTCTTTCAGGGGCACCTGTGTTTCTCCTCACAGCTCTGCTGGATTTCCTGTCCCAGGGTGCACTTCCAGGTTAGAGATACGTTACACAGAACATTCATCCAGAGAATGGCAGCAACTCACCGGGCAGGTTTCAGCAGTGTTTCTTCATTATTTTTTTATTCCATGAAAACAGGCGGTTTTTCAGGGGTAGTAAAGGGAGGATGGGGGTCACAACAACGGGCCGTTTCGCATGGTCTCGTGCTGCGACCCTTCGAAGCACGAGACTGTGCGAAACGGCCCGTTGTTGCGACCCCCCATCCTCCCTTCACTACCACTGAAAAACCGCCTGTTTTCATGGAATAAAAAAATAATAAAGAAACACTGCTGAAACCTGCCCGGTGAGTTGCTGCCATTCTCTGGATGAATGTTCAGTAGGCCGGAGTAGGCTGAGCAGAAAAGACAAGTGAGTAGGCGAGTGCCGAGCAGCCAAGACAAGAGTAGGCCAATGGGTGCTGAACTGAAAAGAAAAAGAGTAGACCGGAGTAGGCTGAGAGGAAAAGACCAAGAGGAGTAGGCGAGTGCTGAGCAGCTAAGACCAGAAAAAGACAGAGTGACCAAGTAAAGAGAGGAACAACAGAGACCGGACCGGTGCCACCGGGTCCGAGGAAGACGGTAGCGCTGACAAATTACTGACAGGACAGACTCTCCTGACGAACTCTGGACATTACACGGGTAGGAAAGAGCCCGGTGATCCCTTGCAAGATAGGGACACCCAAGGCTAGGCTGGGACCAGAGTGTCGGCTCTGAGGGGGACTGAAGTTTCACACCGGCTTCCCAGACAAACTGACGGGGAACACAGATTCCAGATCCGTGTTCCAACTACAGGGTTGGGGGCACAGCAGCAACCAGGAGGACCCGGCTTACCGCCCACACACTTAGGGGGAAGCTACCTTTATGGACCGAGCTGCCGCTCCGCAATCCACCCAGAAGAAGAGAGAGAATCAGCCTGAAAGGACACATAGAAAGAGTGAGGGGTCTCAGAGTAACAACCTGGCTGCAGAGGGTTCAAGTGTTACCGGAATTAACCATGTAAAGCTGTTAAGAACTGAACTGTACCGTGCACTGTGTGACTTGGAAGAACTTAAGAGCAAACCCGGTGAACCCTGCTTCAGTGTCCGTGTCTGATTCCACGTATACAGAACTGTTATTGCACCATTTTACCCTGTCAGGAGCTGTCCCGACCCGCGACGGGCTCATCCACCTTGCTGCAGCATCCATCCATCCTCCTGACAGAAGTACACTGCAGCGGTGGTCCCCTCATTGACCACAACCCGTGTGTGGCGTCACGACAAACTCCCCTGTAAATACCCCCCATTTATTGCGGAACCCGGGACACGGTCCGGACCAAGACCACCGTGACATCCCCAGCAGTACCCTGCTCTTCTCAAGGGTGGTGAGAGAGATTCTTGGCTTTTTTCCTCCCCATATAAAGTTAGATAGTTGAGATTGGAGTTTTTTGCACCAAATTTGATTGGCATAAAGTGGAATGGATTAAAATATGTATAGTATTTTGGGTAGAGTAAAAAGTTTATATGATTCTATCTTACCTAACCAGGATAGCTGAATCTCGGAGCTATGATTCAAATCTGATTGGATAGTTTTATGAATAGCTTCTAGGTTTGTTTCGTATATTTGTGAGGTGGGTTTGGTTATGATTATTCCTAGATATTTTAAAGTATCGTTCTCCCAGGTCAGATCAATTTCTTGATGCAGATCTTTGATGGTTTGAGATGGTAAGTTAAAAGTAAGAGTTTGAGTTTTAGTAATATTAATTTTGTAATGCGAAATCTTAGTAAAATCATTAATTTGTAGGAGAAGATTTTGCATGGACACTATGGGGTCTGCGAGAGTTAAGATGATATCGTCTGCGAAGAGATTGATTTTATAGATATTTTTGTTTATAGTGATTCCTTTGATTTGGGAATTGACATGAATTGACTCGGTTAGTGTTTCTATGAAGAGGTTGAAGAGGGAGGGAGACAGGGGGCTGCCCTGTCTCGTCCCGTTTGTAAGTGGAAAAGGGTTTGATAAGTGGTTGTTAGTGAGTAATCTTGCTGAGGGTTTGGTATATAGAGCTTGGATGATATTTAGAATCTGGTCTTTGAATCCAAACTTTTGAAGAACTTCAAAAAGATAGCGTCGACAGAGACCACTATCATTGGGGATCCGGAAAGTTCAGCGTGTGATAAAAGATTGAGGATTCTCCTCGTGGCATCTGTTGAATGCATGTTTTGAATAAATCCCACTTGATCTCCATGAATTAGACCTGGAATTATTTTCTGGATTCTGGAGTTGATGGTTTTGGAAATAATTTTTATATCTGTGTTAAGAAGGAATATGGGTCTATAATTTGATACAAGGTCTTTGTCTCCTTTGTTCTTGGGAATCACCGAAATTATAGCTTGAAGCATTTCTTGAGGAATTGTGTAATTTTTATTTGTAAAGGTGTTGATTAGTTTTGTAAGGTAAGGAGTTAAGATATTTTCATTGGTAGTGTAGTACTCGTTTTGGAGACCATCTGGTCCTGGGGATTTACATTTTTTGATGGAATTAATTGTTTAATTTCCTGTTCAGTGTAAGGCTGGTTAATGATAGAAAGATCTACTTCTGAAAGAGTCGGGAGTTTAATGGAATCTAGGAAGTGTTTAATATTTTGTGGTGATTGGGGTTCGGATTGGTCTTCTTTAAGGTTATATAAATTTTTGTAAAAGTCTGCGAAGGCATTTGATATTTCCAATGGGGTTTTTAAGGTTTGGTTGTGCTTATTTTTAATTTGGAATATATTAGTTCTTGATCTGCGTACTTTTATTAATTTGGATGGCTTGTTCATATTTGAGTAGAAGTTGGATTTAGAGATTCGGACAATTTTGTCATATTCAGATAAAAGAAGAGATCTAAGTTAAACTCGGAGTTTAAGGAGGTCTCGGTGTTTTCCTTCTGTAAGGTAAAGGGAAATGTCAGATTCTAATTTAGAGATTTGTTGGATCAAGAGTTTGGTGTTAGCTTGGAGAGATTTTTTGTGTTGTGAATTTAGATGAATTAGAGTACCTCTTAGGACTGCTTTGTGGGCAGACCATAAGGTAGAAATGTAAAACTTCTGAATTATCATTTTCCTTAAAATATAGTTGGAGTTTCTCCTGAATTTCTGCCTTGAATTGGGGATGGGTGAATAAATAAGAATTTGCACTCCATGGAGACTTTAAAAGGGGGGCTATTTGTTACTTCACAAATGACCGGAGAGTGGTCCGACCAAGTCCTCGGAAGAATTGTTATGGATTTGATCTGTTAAGATCAAGTCAGTTCTAGAGAAAGATTTATGTACAGTTGAATAGTGGGTAAATTCAATAGAGGAGGTGTTAAGGCACCTAAACGCATCGAAGAGTTCCTCCGTTTGCAGTAGAGGGTCAAGTTGGGTATTAATATTTCTTGTTTTATTTGAGGAATCGAGAAGATGGTTGGGAACAGCATTAAAGTCACCAAAAACTAGTAAAGTACCTATTTTGTTTTCTTGTACAATTTTGAATAATCGTCTGAGAAAGGTAATTTGACCATTGTTGGGGGCGTATACGATTTCGTTAATTTTGCAAATAAGGATGATATATCTGCCCTCGCTATCTTTAATAAGCTCGAGCTACTCAAATTTTAGGGTTTCCTTTATTAAAATTGCTACTCCTGCTTTCTTATTACGGTTTGATGAGAGATAGACATGTGGAAATTCCTTGTTACTAAATTTGGGTGGGTTTTCTGCCGAGAATCTGGTCTCTTGAATTTCAGCTATATCTATTAGGTTAGATTTAATTTCTCTTCAGACATGAAAGCGTTTTTGAGGGGAATTCAGGCCATTTGCGTTGAGTGACGTCAGTTTCAGCATTTTGTTATTGTTAGATTAAGGAGTAGAGTTAAATGTGCAGTGTCAGGGGAGAGTAGGTTAGGTAGGAAAGGGAGGGGAAGTAAATTTTATTACTGGGATGTTAACTGAGAATTAAGAACTTGAAAAACAGTAAATAAAAGGAAATAGACACGACCTGTCAGGCCTGTAGAGTGAAGGAAAAGTTCTGGACAACTTCTTAAAGCACACTTTACTACCACTACAGAGGCAAACTTTCTAAAAAATAATTGATTACATAGTATTTGTACGATAAGAATACAGTTCACAAAAATGAGTACTGGTCATATCATATGATATAGCTATGACAATATACAGTGCAGAAAAAGTACACAGCAAGATCAAGACTTTACATATGGACTGGATACATGACCCCTAACAGAGAAAACTCTTTTAACCTAGCAACAAACCTGAACTTTATACTGTAAATCACAGGCAGGAGTAGTTCTCCTCCCAGATATACTTTGGCAAGGATGATGGAGTTTATAAGAGCAGTGCAGGAAAATAAGACAACACATGTGCTCTAGATGAATTCTCTCTCACAAAATAGTTGCTAACACCCAGAATGCTTAAGGCTCACCCACAATGCACTAGGATCTTAAAGGAGAAAACACTGATAACGTTGCCAGATGGTGTTAATCATATAAAACATCACAACAAAGATCACATATTACATTACAAAGGTTATTACATGTGGCAAATTTACACCCTGAGGAAGAAATTTTGAAACGTGCGTAGGTGTTCCAGGGAGACCACATTGGACCTAAATCTTTACAATGGCAACAACTGCAGTACAGGTACGATCTATCTGGCAATTTTGCTCAGTGCAATCTATTTGCAGACCAGACTCTGATTATATTAGTGGGGAGCAAAAGGAGTGGTAGTACAAACTATATTGGTAACATAGAAAACCCTATAAAATGTAATCTTGAGTGATAGTGGAAGATAAAATGGGGTCAATGACCATAAGTAGACCTTGTTATAGTAATAGCAAATAATGCACAATGTGCCATAGTACAGGGTGGGTGATGCACCTATATAAAATGGGAATGGTAGGTGATATCAACTTCCTGTTAGTGGCACATTAGTATATGGGAGGGGAAAAACTTTTCCAGATGGGTGGTGACCATGGCGGCCATTTTGAAGTCGGACGTTTTGGATCCAACTTTATTTTGTTCTATGGGAAGACGGTCATGTGACACCTCAAACCTATTGAGAATTTGATAAGAAAAACAATGGTGTGCTTGGTTTAAACATAACTTTATTCTTTCATGAGTTATTTCAAGTTGATATTACCATTGATTCCCATTTTAATTAGGTGTATCCATATAGATGGCCCACCCTGTACGTTTAAAAAACAGCAGTTTCTGTACAAATAAATTGCCCATTTGATATATGTGCCCACCCAGAATGGTACCTAAATGTAAAATGTTTTTAATTTTGAATCAATAATATTTTAATCAATAAAGAAGTTAATTGTTAAGCCTATAATATTATGTGGTGCAAGTTCTCTTTCTCACCTATAAGTGCTCCCTGGGGGATCCCGTTAGCATAAGATGGGGATCGTCATGGGGTCACGGTCCTGGCCCCTGGTTTGTTTAGGCAATTTTGTTACTTATTCTTTGGGACATATAATAATATTAATTTTATCAAGTTAATGGGGATAACATGCTTTAAAGCATTAATTAATATTCAATTTATTAATTCATTTTGTGTTTTTATGTTATTCTGTGAGTATTTCTTTCAGGTAAATGCAGTGGTTTAGTCCGCTCTTCCTGCACGAGTGATCTGGATTGCAATTGGTTAATGCAAAAAACACGGGAAGGAGCAATATATAATCACCTGTGGTTTGAAACTGCGTCACTCCAGGTGTGGAAAGTGACACCCACCCTCCCTTTCTGTGGAAGAAGTTGTTAATCTTCACATGGACATTTCGTCGAGGTGTACAGTTAGAGAGAATGGTCTTTTGGTGGATTATTTTCGTTTATCGGATCCTTTTGAATTTTATGTGGGTAACATCGCCCCATTTTAAGTTGGGTCGATTGGTTCTCGATGAATTTAAGAAAAATTGTAAAAAAAAGGAATTATAATTTAATTATTTATGGTATAAAATAAATTATTTAATTTAATAAATTAATAAGTAATCTCTTAACACCTCGGCCAATTATCTACCACATTCAGTTGTTGTGTATATTTTATTCATGGGTAGGGGGCTCGGGCCTTGTGTCCCCATATGGAGATAACTGTGGGTGTTATAGTCATATAGTGAAGCACAAATATAGATCGGACATATTTGATTGCTGATGTGGCAAATTTAGTTTTACTTTCTTCTACTAAATTTAAACAGGCAGAAAAACCAATGATCTGGATGGTATTTTTGTGTGAAAAATGTCACCTCTACTGTACAGACACTTTAGTAATTTTGGATGGAGGCCTTTATCACCTTTTCTCCTGCCCTGTTTGCAGGTGCTGGGAGCCGTCTCATCTTTCCCGCAAAGATCTGCCCCATCCACTCACATGGCTGTATTACTACGGGCAGAGACACACTTATGCAACCTGCATGTGAGTGTCTCGCATGCATCTCGCATGAGTCACCAAACCCAGCCCCGGCTTAATGGACGGGAGTGTGGAGATTATTGTGTTTCTATGGAGCGCTACACTTCCGTTCAGAGAGGCAGGGGCCGGCTGAGTTATGCGGGATGCATGTGAGATACTTGCATTCAGCTCGCATAGTGTGTCTCTGCCCTAATGGTACCTTCACACACCGCAATATCGCCTGGCGATATGCGGCGATCTCACGTGCGCGCTCACGATATTGGTGGTCGCCTCAGATCACCGATGGCGACTTCACATGCCGCAATATCGCCCTGAAAGTAAGATGTGTCGCTCCGGAAATCGCCTCACCAATCATGCCTAATTCCCTCGCCGCTTCACACGCCGCAATCACAAAGGCAATGTTCAGCACGCCGAGGAGATAGTCGCGCCACAGTGTTTTACACCGCGCCCCATACACGCTCATTGGACAACACAACAGCGTTACGATTGGTCAGCCTGGTCTGGAAGGCTGGCTAATACATGACGCACTTTTGTCTCGGAGTCTGACAACAAACAGCCAATGGGAACAGAGTATCTCACACCAATCATCTCAGATGGAACGCGGAATACAGCAGACTGTGGCACGCCTACGGGAAATCACAGACAACGCTCTTTCCATCACTATCACCCTATCACACGCCACAACAATTTCACGGCGATTGCTTCGGGGCGACATATTGCCTTTATGATCACCAGGCGATATTGCGGCGTGTGAAGGTACCATAAGACTGACTATATCTACTAATATTAGCAACATTTTGTAAAATGAAGAAAATTCCATAATATTTTACTGTACATTTCTCTGTTTTATTTTCTAGACCCCCAGTCATCAGATTCAGCTAAAAACAAGATGGCGACCGGGATTGTGGGGATTGTGTTAGGACTGGTGTTTTTCATCGTTGGTCTTGTCATCTACATGAGAGGAAGAAAAGGTAATAGAAAATGAGTGTAAGAGTTTATTACAGCAGCTATATGAGAAAAGGTTTAAGATTAACTCATTAAATATTCTTTTTGTTTTTAGTGCAAACTTCTTTTGCTGGACATCAGAATGAACGTAAGGGTTTTTAAATTTGGTTTTTATGTATTTGCAAATACTGAAAATGTTTTTATTTCTTAAGCCCCGGTCTCACATAACGATGTGTCAGCGATGCCGACAACGATCAGCATCGTTGATGCATCGTTGACACATCGTTATCAGGTCGCTGGTGAGCTGTCACACTGACAGACTTCACCAGCGACCTCTGGGCAGCCAGATCGTTGGTACCCAGCGTCCGCTCGTTCCAAGCATCCTGGGAGGCGGACGGACGCTGGTAACCATGGTAACAGCGGGTCTCTCCTGCACTTAGAGACCCGCTTGTTTACCATGGTTACCGGCACCCGCCCGCTTCCGAGTTGCGGGGAGCGAGCGGGTGCATCCTCTCCTATCCTGTCCCTCACTATTCTCATCTCTCCCTGCTATTTCCCTGTTCCCTACTCTATCCCCTATCCTAAACCCTAATCCTATCCCTCTCCTTGTTCTAAATAAAGAAAATCCCCCCCGAGGCTCACCGGCATCACAGGCTCCCATACCGGCATCTGTGTAATGGAGATGTCAGGGGTAAAAGACCTGTGATGAGGTCACAGTCATGTGACCAGCCTATACTGTACAGTATAGGCCGGTCGGCCGGTCACATGACTGTGACCTCATCACAGGTCTTTTACCCTGACATCTCCATTACAGAGATGCCGGTATGGGAGCCTCTGATGCCGGTGAGCCTCGGGGGGAATTTTCTTTATTTAGAACAAGGAGAGGGATAGGATTAGGGTTTAGGATAGGGGATAGAGTAGGGAACAGGGAAATAGCAGGGAGAGATGAGAATAGTGAGGGACAGGATAGGAGAGGTCGGCACCCGCTCGCTCCCCGCAACTCGGAAGCGGGCGGGTGCCGGTAACCATGGTAAACAAGCGGGTCTCTAAGCCCGCTTGTCAGGCTGCATGTCATGTTACAGCGCTGCTGTGCGGCGCTGTGACATGGCGGGGGATCCTGACAGGTCGCTGATCGCTGCCCCCGCCGGTCACACACACCGATGTGTGGTGACCAGCGGGGGGGCCAACGACCAAAAAATGGTCAGGAGCCCTGTGCAACGATCAGCGACCTCACAGCAGGGGCCTGATCGCTGCTATCAGTCTCACATAACGATATCGGTAAGGATATCGTTCCTACGTCACAAATAGGACGATATCGTTACCGATATCGTTATGTGAGACCTAGGCTTTAGTCTGTGACATTGATAAACTACAATAATCTAATCTCCATAATGATAAATAGAAGAAAGGGTAAATGTTAAAGAGGACCTGTCACCAACCACACATGGTGATCTAATTACAGCACTACATGCAGCATGTCTGCTGCATTCAGGCAAGGGGTCCCCCAGCCCTTAAACCCCTCTGTACCCAGAGTTAATACACTTTGAAAAGTTACATAGTGGAGCCAAATAGGAGGTGGCTTGTGGCTGGAGCCAAAGGGCAGTTTCACGCCCCTGGATCTTTAATCTGCCCACCGCCGCCTCCCTCATGCCAATCATTGTCTCCCTCGCCTGCAGCATAACACAGAGCGAGGGGTGCAGTTCTGTCTGCATTGCCCCGCCTTTTGCAGTGACATCACCGCTTATACCCGCCCTGCTCCATGGTTAACATGGTTAATCTCAGTGATGGGAAAGTCTTCACTGACTACAGATGTCACCTCAGAATTGAGATTATTGATAATGACAGATCAATTGTGACAGAAAGAAGCAGATTTCTCTAATAAGAGATATTACAAAAAGACTTAATGTCATGGGTCCTATTGATTTACTGAATACAGATTAAACCAATGGTTGCACTTTAAAGTATAACCGCCATTTACATTTTTATTTAATATTAATATAGAGCAAGTGATTAGAATAAACTTTCAAATATATGGTACTTTATTAGAAAAGTCTGGCTGAAAAACATTCATAAACCTTCCACAAGGTGTCCCCACTACACTGTGTGTGAAGCTGATATATGTTCATTAGCAATCAGATCAGTCTTCACACTGAATACAGACATGTAACCATATAAGGGAAAGGAGGTGTGGCCTACACTGATGAAACAATGTGTCAATTTAGCTAAGCATACAGAACAGTTGCTAAGTAATGTCAGGATCAGTGCAAACTCCTCAGAAGTTTGTGCTAAGGATAGATCTGTCATCTGGCTCCACACAGCTCAGTCACAATCTCTATTAACCCCTTGTCTGCTGGCTCCTTACACAGCTCACTGTCAGCCTGCTCTCAGAAGCTATGGAAATACTCACACTGTGCTGGCAGAGGCTAGCCGTCCCCACACAACCATAAAATGCAGTTTTTAACAGAGCACAGAAAAATGTGAAAAAATAAGTCATATAACATAAAAAAGCATTGCTGCTATGTGACCCATCATTAACAACCAGTGCAGTATTGGGTTACTTTTATTAAATGACATTTACACTTTACATAAGGCTGTAGACTGGAAGGATTAATCGTTGTTTTATTTTCTTCTTTCAGGATTTTTGGTGCAGTAATCCGGATCTCATCTGTTTTCTTGCAAGTCTCAGCTTTTAACTCTTCAGTCTCTAACGCACATAGGAGGATTTACCTGAAGTTCAGCCCAAGCCTTTTACTAAACCATAGGGAGCTATAAATATGCCGTACAATGACATTGCTTTGCATTATTTGCAGGTTAAGGGGAATATTTGAATTGATTAATGTGTTGAAAATATTTGGGTTTTGTGTTTTTGTAATATTTTTTAACGCTTGTTGAAAATCTTAAATTTTAGCCTTCATTTTACCCAATCTTGGCCACCAGAGGGTGAAAATCCTAATATATGATGTGGATAGAGGGGTTTACACAGTGTAAATGGCTCTTTTTTCTCTTTCTAAATGGATCAGCGGGTTGTTAATTTACAAAACACTGAGCATCCGTAATCCTGACCGCTCCTGACGCCCAATATCATTGCAATGCTCATCGCAAAGTCCAAAATAGCAAATCCCAAGTTCTCAGTCAGGAGCACCAAGAGTTTGGCCCCAATGGAGCAGATTTCCATCAGTCGTCCTATAGATGCAGCAAGGAGCAATCATAACAGTGACTACATTCATGGCGCCCTGAAGGAGCTGAGTCCATATTAGGAGTAACATATGTCACATTTTCCTTTATTAAAAGGAATCTGTCAGCAGGCTTTTGCTATGTAAGCTGAGAACTGCATGCTGTAAGGGTTAAAAGAACAAAATCAACTGTGCCTCTCTTATCAGGCTCTGTTCTATTGTTTATGTAAACTAAAGGCTTTATTAGCTGGTGATTACCATTACTGGACAATCTTGTCATGCGCAGGGCAGTCCGACACACCTCTTGCTGTGACTGACACCTCACTGTCAATGCACAATCTGTATATAGAGCCTGGTGTGGGCAGGAGCAGTTCTCTGTCTATAGACATTGTACATACAGAGCCTGGTGTGGGCGGGGGCAGCTCTCTGTCTATAGACATTGTACATACAGAGCCTGGTGTGGGCGGGGGCAGATCTCTGTCTATAGACATTGTACATACACAGTCTGGTGTGGGCGGAGGCAGCTATCTGTCTATAGACATTATACATACAGAGCCTGGTGTGGGTGGAGGCAGGTCACTGTCTATAGACGTACATACAGAATCTGGTGTGGGCGGGGGCAGCTCTTTGTCTATAGACATTGTACATACAGAGCCTGGTGTGGGTGGGGGCAGCTCTCTGTCTATAGACATTGTACATACAGAGCCTGGTGTGGGTGGGGTCAGCTCTCTGTCTATAGTCATTGTACATACAGAGTCTGGTGTGGGCGGGGGCAGCTCTCTGTCTATAGACATTGTACATACAGAGCCTGGTGTGGGCGGGGGCAGCTCTTTGTCTATAGACATTGTACATACAGAGCCTGGTGTGGGTGGGGGCAGCTCTGCTATATCTCTAAAACTAAATGCTTTGATTGTGTCAGAATGGCTTCAGCCAGTGATCTATGTGCTACATCGTTGGAGTCAGGGTTTCTTTGCCTACATTATGTTACTTGGCCGGGTCCTTCCCTGGAGGGATATATGGCTAGTCCTGTGTTTGAGATTCCTAACCGAGGCTCCACAGACTATTTGAATATTCATAATTCCCAGGAGGCAATGTGCCTAGGAATTCACTGTGTTGAGCGCTTTAGCCGGCTGCCCGCAGTGTTTTCTTGGACTGGTCTCCCTGAGATCAGTGAATGCTTTGCAATCTTGGTCTACTAGGCCTTGCTCCCACCTAGCCAGAATCCTACTCCACACTGATGAGGGGCAACACCCCGAAACAGCTGTCTGTGGATGGATACCTGGCCTTGGTATTCCCTTGTCATATCTCTAAGCTTGTAAAAGAGCTGGATATTGACTTAAAGGGCCACTTAACATGGTGGTTATGGTGGTCTCCACAAGGAGCCACCCCCTGGCTGGGTCCTTCCCTGGAAGAATATCTGGCTAGTCCTGTGTTTGAGACTCCTAACCGAGGCTCCACAGACTATTTGCATATACATTATGTTACTGTCAGATAAGGTAGTAAAAACCTGCTGACAGATTCCCTTTAAAGGAGCATTCCGGGGAAGTTGGATTAAGTTCTAAATGACACAAATTGCAGAAGAATAGTAACATGAAGCCATACTCCACCTCCATCATGCCCGGTCTCTGATGGTCTTTGCTTTAACATATTGGAAACTGCATAAATGTCTACCAGCCAATCACTGGTTACAGTGGTGACCGCCTCGGCCGGTGATTGGCTGAGCAGGCTTTTCCCATGCAACGAAAATTAGATCAGAGAGACTCGGGCGTTGCGGAGGGTAAGTCTGGGGCTCATCAGTAGTTACATGTAATTTTGCTTTTCAGAAATTAACTTTGCTTCCACGACATTAACTTCAATAAAAACTCTGGTAGATAAAGGCAGGTGCAAACATATTAGATAATTAGAAGCTTTTTTCAGTTTTAGGAACATTTGTTCATTCCTGTTTTATCAGGTGTATAGCAGGCAGCACTTTATATATCAGAGGAATGATTCCCTGCATTATGACGGATATCCATAGACTTGCATTGTATTGATTTTGCTTTGTATCTGTTGCGTTTCTTCACGCTCATCTGTTGTGACTTTTAGCTTTTATTTTTTTACTTAAGACAAGAGATTTAAAGCTTTTTAAATTAAAAGGATATTTCATGAAATGATTGAAATTGTACCGAGCAGAATGAAATAAATGTGATTCCTAAACGATCGCCTCCTTGTGTCCTTATTATTCTATGGTGTTTACGCTTTTTAAAATGCTGTGGAATTAATAGCGCTATATACCGTATATACTCAAGTATAAGCCGAAGTGCCCCCCTCGGCTTATACTCGGGTCATACAGTTTGCTGTGAGGTGGGGGGCGGTGACCGGGGGCTGGAGGAGGCGGGGGGACGCTGCAGTAGGAGCAGGAGGTCACATGATCCCCGCTCATTATTGTAATGAATATGCACTGCATCCACCCGTCCATCAGCGGCGGGGGGAGCAGAGCATATTACATTACTGTCCCCCTATCACAGTATTTGCCCCCCATGCTGCCGCTCACTATAAAATAATAAACTGATCTCACCCTCCGGCGATTCTCTCCTGCCTCCGTGAATCCTCCCTCCGACTTCCTGCTTCTAAAGTCATGTGATCGCGCGCCGCGGTGACGTCATCGTGGTGAGCCCCGGTCACATGATTACAAGCAGGAAGACCAGAGACAAAACGCACGGAGCCGGGAAAGAATCGTCGGAAGGTGAGATCAGTTTATTATTTTATAGTGAGCGGCAGCATGGGGGGCAAATACTGTGATAGGGGGCTGTACAATGATGGGGCGCTATATACAAGTGATGGGGGGGAATGTGTGCAGTGATGGGGACACTGCATACCAGGAATGGGGGGACTATATACAATACCGACTTTCTTTACTTTTTTCTTATACATAAATGCTTTCTGCGACTTAGATCTGGCTTTTAGAATGTGTGAAGGACACCCGCTATGCAGAAATCTATTATATACTTCTTGTGTTTGTTCCTCAATCCTAGCTTCCTCACTGTTCATTCTTCTAAGGGTTCGGACACACGGGCGTATACATCAGACAAGAGCAATGCAAGACAATCTCACAATGCCCTGTGACCAATGAGTCAGAGCAGATGAGCGTTTGTGTTCAGTGTCTTTCTCATCCACATTCAGCCTATGGGCATTTAGAACTTCTATTTACCTGAGATTTTGTCTTTTGTTTATACATGAGTTCTTGCAATTTTGGTGACATCATTTATTGGGGGGTCTTTTGCCTCTTTCATTCCTTTTTATCTTTCTTGATATTTTGTTAATAAAATGTGAAGTTTTATTTTATCATTCAATTTTCATTTTAAAGTATTAAAGTACAATGCAGTAAGTAGAAAGAGTGATTCTGGAGAGAGCAGCATAACATGTGTATATCCATGATGACTAAGAAAAACTACAATGGGGAAGAAGAGAGGAGCAAGAATTACATCACAGGTTACAGGAAGAAGAAAGGGACAAACGACCAAAGGCAAGGCTTCTGCCTAGAAACAGAGAAAATGCAATACATGGCACAGAAAACACACAATTCATTATTCCCATTTATGAGACATAACATATTGCCTTTCTCTGCTAAGTTTGGACAACGCCTTCAAGAAGTTAAATGGCTTTTCTAATTTTGGACAAACCCTTATTAATGGCAAGAAGGCTTTTCCAGGAGGCTGCTGATTGGCTGTAGTGGTCACGTGACATTTTGCCAAGAGATTGATGGGGGACTCAGGGCTCGGATTGGAGGAGCGGTGCTGGTTTGGGATGTATCTATAATATAATGGTGAATGGGGTCTGTCTGAAGCCTGGATAACCACCAATGACAAGATGGCAAGAGGACACGCCCCCAGCTACTGATATGTCACAGAGTGGAGGAGGAACCAGGATTCTCCCCCTCCTCTGTGACATCACCTGCGCTTATGGGCAGAAGAAAGTGCAGTGTGTGAAAGCCCCGGCGTATTCTGTTGCGCTTTTTTGCGCGGCCAAAAATCGCTGCAAAAAGTGAGCGCAAAAAAGCGCAACAGAATACGCAAATGTGTGAACATAGCCTTACAGAGACGTTTATGCACAATAAATACATTTTGTTTTCAGCTAATGCTTCAATAAAATGAAAAATGTGCTAATAAAAATGCTCCACACCCGGGCATAGAACGAGCTCAATAACTCATCCTATATATATATTTAATATATGCAACACTCATGGGTTATTAATAAGGGAATATTTATCACAACAAATTATATGGGTGAAGTAAACACACAACAATAGAAGGTTATTTGCATTTTCTTACATTCACATTTGCATAATCTTATAAATGCTCGAATGTTTTCCATCAACGTTGCAGCGTTCCTTGATCCTGTCCGGTACAGGTGACACAAGACGATATGAAGACCAGGCTGCATCAATGGCCATGAATACTTCCAGGGTGAACGCCTTTAATCTGTCCATTATCTGGAGCTTCAGCTCGGAAATCTGATTCTTTTCCTACTCCACCACCAGGGGCAATATCATCAAAACATTACTTTATTTCAGTAATTCAATCCATAAAGTGACCACATCTATTATATAGAGTCATTACACACAGAGGGATCTATTTCATGGGTTTATTTATGTTAATGTTGATGATTAATGAAAACCCAAAGGTCATTATTATCTCAGAAAATTAAAGTGCTGCCTGTGGATTTCTGCCAGTTAGATTGATATGTGCTAGGTTATCAACCTAAGGCGATGTGTCATCCCGGAAGTTCCCACACCAACAGCGGGAAACATCCGGTTGACTCCCGACGCCGCTTCACACGCCGCAATCCCCAAAGGATGTGGGTGTACATGTTCTGCGCCGCAAGAACATAGGCGTGACAGAGTTGTGTATTCCGCGCCCCAAACACGCTGATTAGACAACACAATAGCATCATGATTGGCCAGCCTGCGCAGGAAGGCTGTCTAATACTTGACGCCATTGCAATTGTGTAGTGTGAATGGACAGCTCTTTTAATATGTCGCCCTTTGAAGGGACAACCAATGGTTACACAGTAGCCACCACCAATCATCGCTGGGGGGGGCCGTCTCCAGCACGCTGTGGCACGCCTCCGGGAAGTCAGTAGGCAACGCTGATTCCATCCCTATCGCCCCTTCACACGCCAAAACCAGGGCAATTCACCTTCAGGGTTGCATCTGGTTTTTGAACAATGCTCTGAAATCGCAATCGGGAGCAACTTTCAAATTCACCATCCGGTTCCACAAATACACGCTGCAATTTCGTAGCAATTTAATGGCAACGGTGACGGAACTCCGGATTGCCTCTCAGTTTCAACACCGTAGTTGCGGCGTGTAAAGGTACCTTAAGGAGGTATGAGGAACACTCAACGGCTGCTTAGGAAGCCAGGCCCAAGTTGTCATCTCCTGGTCCTGTGGTTAGGGTGATTCCAGCCTGCGCAGGGACCACTAGGGACTGTGCTGCTAGAAACCTTAGTCTGTACAGGAACTGGTTGGGTCAGGTGTGTTTGTCCTGAGATGGGCCCTAGGTTTCCGTGTGAGTTACTATGATATGTAAAATTCTACTTAGAGGTGTTATGCTATTAGATATTTAGGGATATACTTTCAGTATGCCATATATGGCACAGAAGGTAATATCCCTTTCATTTTTAGTGCGGCCCCCGGATTGGTGCAGTATAACAATGTGGCACTTGGACAAAAAAAAATTGTGCACCTATGTTGCACAAGGATCACATTATGTCAGGTGAAGTTCCTTTATATCCCCATCACCAATAAATACAGATAAACGTATTTGAGTTAATGCAGACCCCACTGATCAGTCCGCTGCCATTCACTAAATTGGGTTTACTTTTTTTGTACCATGTGACAGAGAATCTGAGCAGACCTTATATTATGTAATCTTCTATAATATCTGTGTGACTGATCGGCTGTATTCACAGTCATCCCTCTGCATTCCTCCTATATGCTACACATAACTTCCATATTTCCATTTTTTGGTTGCACACCAGCTCCCCCTATCTGGTGAACACAGAATTACATCAGATATCTGTACTGAGCCGTCTGATCCTACCTTTCACCCGGCAACAGATGACGATACGTCTTTAGCACTTGTGATTGGCTGCTCTGTCCGGTGGAA